>JAGIQG010000025.1:44150881-44297427 GCA_024679065.1 Sphyrna mokarran
TAGTTTATCTAGACCGCACGAGATATGGAAGAGTTTTTCAATAAAGCAATGAAAGCATCATATTAAACACGAAACAGTGAAACGCGCACATCGGAGCCAGATCTTCGCCAAGAATTTTATATTCACACAATATGTGTCTTACCAGATCGAGGTTTGTCGAGCAGTGGTACAGAGTGAAGGATAGAGTGATAGTGATGAATCACGCAGTTATCCTTCTCACTGTGATTGCTTTATTAACAGCCTGAAATCATGGTGCTGGTTAGTGTTAGTAACTTGCCCACTATCGGGATCTCATGTCTATCCTGTCATTCTTTGAAACTTCAGAGAGTTTTGGATCATTCTATAAAGTTCATTGTGCCTTTCTGATTGCTTGCTATGTCCATTTTTATTTAGGGCCCTCTTCCTGCAATCTACACAGCCTTGGGGCCCTCTTCCCTCTGGGGGAGGGTGGAGGGGCAGTGAGGAAGTCCAGACCTTTTAGCTGTGGGGAGGGGAGCTTCTCACCAGCCTCTCCATAGACTCTGCTGGTCCACTACAGCATTAAGTGCTAAGACATTGGCTCTAACAGCCTTCACAGTTTGGCTCCATTTTTAAGTTTAATAATTACTAAGAAAACTTAATTAGCATCAGAGATTAGAGCCTATTTTTATAGATACTAGGGGTTGACTATGAAGTTAGGCCAGTTCTTACTTGGCAGGCCATCAGTGCTTTGAGATCAGCCCAGAGTCCTGAGAAACTGATGGTCAGTTACAATTCAGAATGTACATTATGGTCAGCTTCATAGCACTGACAAAGAGAGGCTGAAGGGCATCAGGAAGTAAATATATAAGATACCGTGTATGGAATCAATTCAGAGTTGCCTTGCCACTCCCCTATCCATACACATTAACACTGAATACCAGCAAACACAAATTTACAGCTTTCATGGGAAAACAAAGGAATGTGATGTTCCTGAAACCAGGAAAATGAAATGCTTTAGAGCAACTGGATTTTGCAAATAGCCAGTGCCCTATACCCAATCTAACATAGAACACTACAGCGCAGAACAGGCCCTTCGGCCTTCGATGTTGTGCCGACCATTATAAAAAAAGCAATGACCCTCCAAACTAAACCATTCCCTTCTCTTCCATATACTTATCAACTAACCTCTTAAACGCCACCAAACTTGGCGCATCTACAACTGCCGCAGGCAGGGCATTCCACTCCCGAACCACCCTCTGGGTAATGAACCTACCTCTGATATCCGTCCTATAACTATCACCCCTTAATTTAAAGCTGTGTCCCCTCGTGCTAGCTTTCTCCATCCTAGGAAAAAGGCTATCACTGTCCACCCTATCTAAACCTCTAATCATCTTATATGTTTCGATTAGGTCCCCTCTTAGCCGCCTCCTTTCTAACGAAACAACCTCAAATCCCTCAGCCTCTCTTCATAAGACCTGCCCTCCATACCAGGCAACATCATGGTAAACCTCCTCTGTACCCTCTCCAATGCCTCCACATCTTTCTTATAATGCGGGGACCAGAACTGCACACAATACTCCAAGTGCGGACGCACTAGAGTTTTGTACAGTTGCAACATGACGTTGCGGTTCCGAAATTCAATCCCCCTATCAATAAAAGCTAAGACTCCGTATGCCTTCTTAACAACCTTATCGAACTTGACTGCTTACTTTCAGGGATCTATGCACAAATACACCAGTATATACAAATACAGCGGTAACTTAATCAATGCTTTGCTAGCCTTGCCATGCCTCGTGATAAAAGTTACTCATTAATAAACTCAAAGCATCTACCGAGCGCACACTCTTCACGTCACCTTCATCGCTGCTTTCAGCGGCTGCAGGATTTTTATTATCAGTGCCCAAACCAAACAAGTCGAGCTCAGTGGTTGGTTTCACGGCTCGGGCCTGAGGTTTCACCGGAGTGCTGAGCTTTGTTACACTGAAGTCGTCGTTAGAGAGTTCGGAGCTGTCCTCCCGAATTGGAAACACCTCCTGCAAGAAGCATCACAAGTCAGCAGTTACCACTTGGAGAGGGAGAAAGGAAAAGGAGTGCGACTTTACAGAACTCAAAGCCAGGTAAATGGAATAGCTCCAACTCAGTGCTAACACTTGCCCCCAGTCAGAATGGTGATGCTTCAAATCCTGCTGCTGAGTAATAAGCATTTTATGTATCAGACACTCAGGGCAGGTACTGAGGGAATGCCGCACTGCCACAGATCAACCATTAAAACCAAGGCTCTGTCAACCCCCTCGGAGGGCATTAAAGATCCTACTGGGTTAACATTTATCCCATCCAACATTTCTTGAACAGATTATTTGCTCATTACCACATCAGTGTTTGTGGTAATTGACTAAGTGAGGATTGGTTGCTGCATTTCTTACACTCGACACTAGAATACGATGGGCCATGAAGCACTTTGGGACATGCTAACAATGTGAAAATAACCTCAACTATTCACAATCTATGGCAATTAGTTGGAAGAAGGGACCTAAATTTGTTGATGATTCACAGATAGCCATGAGAATAAACTGTGCAGAGGACAGAGCCTATCAATATCCCTTTGCAGACTGAGTGATAAGATATTGCAGATAGAAAGAAGGGAATTAGTAGTAGTCAAATTTGGCCCTTCGAGTCTGCTCCACCATTCACCAGATCACAGCCGGTCTCTTCCAGGTCTCCAATCCATCTCCCTACTTGGAACACAGAAAAACTACAGCACAAACAGGTCCTTTGGCCCACAAGTTGCACTGATCATATCTACCTACTAGGCTTACCTATAACCCTCAATCCTATTAAGTCCCATGTGCTCATCCAGAAGTCTCTTAAAAGATCCTATCGAATCTGCCTCCAACACCACCGCCAGCAGCTGATACCACCCTCTGAGTGAAAAACTTACCCCTGACATCTCCTCTGTATCTATGCCTCAGCATCTTAAACCTGTGGCAGCCATTTCAGCCTTGGAAAAAAGCCTCTGAGAATCCACCCTATCTATACCTCTCAACATCTTATACACCTCTATCAGGTCACCTCTCATCCTTTGCCTCTCCAAGAAGAAAAGATCGAGTTTTCTCAACATAAAACCTACTTATTTCCCATATCCCCTTGTCCCATTTTTTAAAATCAAAAATATATCTAACTCCTTCTTGAAACCATTCAACTATTCAAACCCCATTGTGCTACAGGGCAGTAAGTTCCATAAATTCAGTAATTTCTCCTCATTTCAGTTTTATATATACTGTCTCTCAGCCCACACTGTAACTTCTTGCTCTAGATTGCCCCATAAGAGGAAACATTTGGTCTAAGTTTACTTTGTCAATCCCTTTTAGTATTTTGTATACCTGAATCAGATCCACCCTCCTCCTTCTAAACTCCAGCCAGTATCAGCCTCATATATTTACTCTCTCCTCGTATATCTACCCCATCATCCCCGGAATCAATCTGGTGAACCTCCTCTGAACTGCTTCCAATGCCATCACATCCTTCCTCAGATAAGGAGACCCAAACTGGACATAATACTCCACTTGCAATAACATTTTTCTACTTTTATATTACAGGCCATTTACAATAAATGCCAACATTTACTTTTTCAAGTTTTCACTCACAGAATGGTGGGTGGGTGGAATCGGCTGCTGGCAGTGGTGGTGGAGGCAAATTCAACAGGGTCTTTTAAGACACTTCTGGATGAGTACATGGTACTTAATACGATTGCGGGTTATAGGTAGGCCAGTAGGTAGGGATATCATCAACACAACTTGTGGGCCAAAGGACCTGTTTGTGCTGTAGTTTTGCTATGTTTTATGTTCTAACATTCCTTCTTTATTACATGCAGAACGATTTTGTGAATCAGGAACATAGACACCCAGATCCCTCTGCCCATATACATATTGACTTCTATTTTAAAGAAACCTTGTTACTTTCCAATTAGGTGATAATTTGCCTTTCTATCTTTTCTGCCAAAATGGATAACTTCATACTTATCCACATTAAAATCCAACTACTAAATTTTGGCCCATTCTCTTAGCCTATCAATATCCGTCTGTAAAATCTTTATATCCTTTTCACTGCCTGCTTTTCCATCTATTTTAGTGTCTGCAACTGTTGCTGTGTTACACTCTGTCCAATTTGCAAGTCATTCATATAGATTGTAAACAGTTGAGGTCTGAGGTCTGACTCCTACAGCACTTTTCTAGTTGTATTTCGCCAGCCATGGAAGGGTCCATTTATTGAGCTTTGTCTTTCCAAATGCTTATTTATCTCTTCTTTAATAACTGATTCCAGCAAGTTCCCCAGTCAAGCTAACCGGCCTATAATTTCCTACTTTTTGCCTCTTCCTTTTTTTGAGGTGTCACGTTAGTGTGTTTACAATCCACCGAGACTGTGCCACAATCCAAGGAATTTTAAAATATTACAACCAATGCATCCACTATCTCTGCTGCCACTCCTTTAATACCCCAAGGATGCAGACCATCAGATCCTGGGGACTCATCTGCCTTTAATCCTTTTTGTTTATTTAATACCTTCTCCCCAGTGCTGGCTTTGCACCAAATTCCTCAGCATTAACTGCAGTTTTTGGAAAAGTTTCTTTATTCTAATATAGTGTGAGGAAATACGAACATGTCCACTTTGACAGGAAGAACAGAAAAGCAGATTATTATTTAAATAGAGAGAGATTTCTGAACCCTGAAATACAGAGGGATCTGGGTGTTCTGGTACATGAATTAAAAAGAGTTAGCATGTAGCACAGGAAGTCATTAGGAAGGCAAGTTAATTGTTGTTGTTTATTTCAAAGGGAATGAAATATAAAATTCTGGATGTTTTACTACAATTGTCCAGGATATCAGTGAGACTACATTTGGAATACTGCATACAAATTTTTGCCTCCTTACCTAAGAAAGGAAATAATAGCATTTAAAGCAGTTTGTGGGATGAAGGGTTTATCTTATGAGGGAAGGATGGACAATTTAGGCCAGTATCCAATGGAGTTTAGAAGATTGAAAGGTGATCATCCTGAAACATAAAAATTTCTGAGGGAACTTGACAGGGTGGGTGCTGAGAGAACATAAAAAACATAAGAACATAAGAAATAGGAGCAGGAATAGGCCATCCAGCCCATCGAACCTGCCCCATCATTAAATAAGATCATGGCTGATCTGAAGTGGATCAGTTCCACTTTCCCGCCTGCTCCCCGTAATCCTTAATTCCCCTGTCTATCAGAAATCTATCTATTGTGATGTAAACATATTCAACGAGTAGCCTCCACTACTTCAATAGGCAGAGAATTCCAGAGATTCACCACCCTTTGAGTGAAGTCCCTCCTCAACTCTGTTCTAAACTATCCTCCCCACCCCCTTATTTTGAGCATGTGCCCGCTAGTTCTGGTTTCCTTTCTAAGCAGAAAGGATCTCTCTAGCTCTACCCTATCTATCCCCTTCATTATCTTCTAAGTGTCTATAAGCTCCTCCCTCAGCCTTCTAAACTCTAACGAGTACAGATCTATTCAATCTCTCTTCATAAGCTAACCCTCCTCATCTCTGGTATCAGCCTGGTGAACCTTCTCTGTACTCCCTCCAATATATCCTTTTGCAAATAAGGGGATCAAAGAGATTCCTTGAGGAGAGAGTCTGGAACCAGGGACACAGTTTGAAAGTAAGGGGAGAAGAACAGTTTTTTTGTCCAAGAGGGTTGTTATTCTGTGAAATTCACTTCCTCAGAAGGGACTGAGAATTCAATACATTCTATTGAGAGACGGTGGGGGTGGGGGTGGGGGCGCGCGCGACAGAGGGGCCCTGAGCGAGTGGTCAGCGCGCTGGCCCTGAGCGAGCGGTCAGCGCGCTGCTCAGGACACACTCATGTTCTATAAGCTGAACAGTTAAGAAAATGTAAAACCAGCTCCTTTTTAATGAGCTGAGCGTTTCAGCCTCAAACAGCAATCCAGGCACCCACCATCCTCTGGGTGAAAATATTTCTCCACATCTCCCCTCTAATTGCCATTGCAAACAGCTTCAATCTGTGCTTTTCAATAACTGACCCCTCAGCTAAGGGGAAACAAATCCCTCGGGACCTGGGTCCCAATGTAGCTGCTTCGGGGAAGGGTCTTTAGTCCCGAACTAGCTTTGATGCAACAATCAAATGGAACTCTTGCTGACATTAGCCAAATAGTGACTGGTGCAGAATCTGGATAAATGTCGGTAGTTTAGCAAAGTGTGCTGCAGAGCTGAGACCCACGTGGAGCTCCATGGTGCAGTACGTGCTTGACATGTACACACACTATTTTATTCCTCTCCTCGGCTAAAACCACACATGGGCAGCACCGTGTCACAGTGGTTAGTCTTGCTGCTTCACAGCACCAGGGACCCAGGTTCGATGCCTGACTTGGGTCACTGTCTGTGCGGAGTCTGTACAATATCTGTGTGGCTTTCCTCCAAGTGACCTGGTTTCCCCCCCCCCGTCTGAAAGATGTGCTGGTTGGGTGCAGTGGCCGTGCTAAATTCACCCTAGTATACCTGAGTAGGAGCCGGACTGTGGCGATTAGGGGATTTTCACAGTAACTTAATTGCAGTGTTAAAGTAAGCCTACTTGTGACACTATTAAATAAAAAAAACTACAAAGAATGTTTTAAAAAGTAAAAAACAAAAACTAAACATACAATGGTGTTTTTTTTGGTGGAATCATCACTCTCGAAGTCAGGGTCATCCATGACAAAAGACAGCAACTGTTTGGCGATTGGTCCCTCGAGATCGCTCTCAGATGATTCCTTGTATTCCTGTGTTTTGGGTTTGTTGTCAGTCCTGTGGAGTGGAGCAGGCATTGGGACAAGTGGAGAGCACAGGGATGGGCCTGAAGTCAGAGGGTTGTTACCGGGAAGGCTGCCGGATGAGTTTCTGCCGTTGCCGCTGAGTTGCTCTGGTTGGGTGAACCCTGGTGAGCTGATGCTGGGCTCCTGTTCAATGGCTTTGGTTTGAGCTCTGTCCTGGGATTTTAATAAGGTTTTGGAAGCCCTGAAGAGAAAGGCAAAATAACACAAGTACAAACGGATAAATACTACAAATAATAGCAATACAAAATCAAAGAGAAAAACCTATGCTGTCGACTGCTTGTATTAAGCACTTGTTCCTTCAATAACGGACACTCAGACCATTTGAGTAGATGCTACAGCAGGAGGAATACTCATTAACTGGTCCTTTTATCCACGTGGGTTTCAGAACTCTCTTCCTTAATCCAACTCTGCTCTTTGGAACAGAGAGAGGAATATATTCACCATGGTGTCCTGTTCCAGATTGATTAGATTTGATTTATTATTATCACATGTATTAGTATACAATGAAAAGTATTGTTTCTTGTGCACTTTACAAACAAAGCATACCCTATTCATACAGTATAGAGAGACCGGAGAATATAGTGTTACAATCAGAGCTAGGATGTAGAAAAAGATCAATTTAATGCAAGGTAAGTCCATCAAAAGTTTGATGGCAGCAGGGAAAAAGCTGTTCTTAAGTCAGTTAGTACATGACTTCAGACATTTGTATCTTTTTTCTGAAGGAAGTAGGTGGAAGAGAGAATATCCAGGGTGCGTGAGGTCTTTAATTATGCTGGCTGCTTTGCCAAGGCAGTGGGAAGTGTAGACACTGAATGGATGGGAGACTGGTTTGCGTGGTGGATTGGGGCTACATTCATGATCTTTTGTTGTTTCTTGTGGTCTTGGGCAAAGCAGGAGCCCATATCAAGCTATGATACAACCAGAAAGAATGCTTCCTGTGCTGATCTGTAAAAGTTGTGAGAGTCATAGAACATAGAACATTACAGCGCAGAACAGGCCCTTCGGCCTTCGATGTTGCGCCGACCAATTACAAAAAAGGCAATGACCCTCCAAACTAAACCATTCCCTTCTCTTCCATAAACTTATCTACTAACCTCGTAAACACCACCAAACTTGGCGCATCTACAACTGCCACAGGCAGGGCATTCTATACCCTTACCACTCTCTGGGTAAAGAACCTACCTCTGATATCCGTCCTTTAACTACCACCCCTTAATTTAAAGCTATGTCCCCTCGTGCGAGCTTTCTCCATCCTAGGAAAAATGCTATCACTGTCCAACCTATCTAAACCTCTAATCATCTTATATGTTTCAATAAGGTCTCCTCTTAGCCGCCTTCTTTCTAACGAAAGCAACCTCAAATCCTTCAGCCTCTCTTCATAAGACCTGCCCTCCATACCAGGCAACATCCTGGTAAACCTCCTCTGTACCCTCTCCAATGCCTCCACATCTTTCTTATAATGTGGAGGCCAGAACTGCACACAATACTCCAAGTGTGACCGCACTAGAGTTTTGTACAGTTGCAACATGACGTTGTGGCTCTGAAATTCAATCCCCCTACCGATAAAAGCTAAGACTCCGTATGCCTTCTTAACAACCTTATCGACTTGATTGCCAACTTTCAGGGATCTATGCATATATACACCAAGATCCCTATGTTCATCAACACTATTAAGAGTCCTACCATTAGCCCTATACTCTACACATTTGTTATTCCTGCCAAAGTGAATTACCTCACATTTTTCCACATTAAACTCCATTTGCCACCTCTCGGCCCAGCTCTGCAACTTGTCCAAGTCTCTCTGCAAACTATAACACCCCTCTTCACTATCTACCACTCCTCCGACTTTGGTGTCATCCGCAAATTTACTAATCCATCCTTCAATACCCTCATCCAGATCATTTATAAAAATTACAAACAGCAGGGGCCCCAAAACAGATCCCTGAGGTACACCACTTGTAACCGAACTCCACGATGAATATTTTCCATCAACCACCACCCTCTGTCTTCTATCAGCTAGCCAATTCCTAATCCAATTAGCTAAATCACCCTCAATCCCATACATCTGCATTTTCTGCAGAAGCCTTCCATGGGCCACCTTATCGAACGCCTTACTAAAGTCCATATATACCACATCAACTGCCTTACCCCCATCCACCTCTTTGGTCACTTTTTCAAAAAACTCAATAAGGTTAGTAAGGCACGACCTACCCTTCACAAAACCATGCTGACCATCCCCAATCAATTCATTTCTCTCTAAATAACTATAAATCCTATCCCTAATAATTCTCTCCAATACTTTGCCCACAACAGAAGTAAGACTCACTGGCCTATAATTCCCTGGAAGGTCTCTCTTCCCCTTCTTGAACAATGGGACCACATTCGCTATCCTCCAGTCTTCCGGCACTATACCCGTAACCAACGACGACCTGAAGATCAGAGCCAGAGGCTCTGCAATCTCCTCTCTTGCCTCCCAGAGAATCCTAGGGTAAATCCCGTCCGGCCCAGGGGACTTATCCAACTTCAAACCCTCAAGAATATCTAGCACATCCTCCCTATCTACTTCAATACTTTCCAGTTTGCAACCCTGTACCTCAGTGTTCTCCACAACTACATTTACATCTCCCTGTGTGAATACCGAAGAGAAATATTTGTTCAGTGCCTCTCCAATCTCTTCAGGCTCCACGCACAACTTCCCACTGCTGTCTGTGACTGGCCCTAATCTTGCCCTAACCAATCTTCTATTCTCAACATATCTAAAGACTTGGTGATTTTCCTGCAACATTCTTGATATTGACCCTGTCATAATCTCACTGAGGTCAGTCAGTGTTATCAACACCCTTTATTAAATATTGCTTCAGTGACTACAGTGTCAGCTCCAACTGCCTGTCTGAGTGGACCCAACTAGTTTTAACTCCCTGTTACTCCTTCCCCAATGGACAAGCCTCCACTCACCAATGAGGGGACGTCGTACACTATGAGGCCCACGGGGAGATCGACTGATGAATTCCCATGGCCATCATAACATCGCTCCCCCCTCAAGTTCATTTCTTCCCCAGCACACCCTATTGGGTGCACCGCTTGACAATTGGCCTGAGATGGGTTGGAGACAGGGCTAGATTAGGGGGGTGTCCCAAATATTAATTGGAATCTCCCTAGGGTAAGAGGTTTAGATGGGAAGGAGTTTGTTACATGTGTTCAGGAGGGTTTCTTGACACAGTATGTGGACATAATATCAGAAATTGGAGGCTTAAATTCAAAAAACGTTTTCTCAGGGAAATGCACGGAAGAAATGTGGCAAATTTTCAGAGAATATTTGTCTGGAGTTTTGCATAGCAATGTTCCAAAGAGACAAGGAAGTTTTATGGTAGGTTACAGGAACCCTGGTGTACAAAGGCTGTAATAAATCTAGTCAAGAAGAAAAGAAAAGCTCACAAAAGATTCAAAGAGTTAGGTAACGTTAGAGATCTAGAAGAGTATACAGCTAATAGGAAGGAAGAAGAAAATTCGAAGAGCCAAAATGGTTATGAGTAGGCCTTGGCTTAATCTTTTAAGCAAAACCTCAAGACATTCTACAACTATGTGAAGCTAATTCTAGTGGCAGTGAAGTGAGGACTAGGAGGACAAGGATTTAACATGATTGGAATTTAATATTGTACCCTAAATGATGTGATGAATTTGTTTGGATGATGAGTTTTTTGTAAGTTTATTTAGTGTCACAAGTAGGCTTACACTGACACTGCAATGAAGTTACTGTGAAAATTCCCCAGCTGCCACACTCCGACGCCTGGTCGGGTACACTGAGGAAGAATTTAACATGGCCAATGCACCTAACTAGCATGTCTTTTGACTGTGGGAAGAAATCGGAGCACCCAGAGGAAACCCAAGCAGACATGGGGAGAATGTGCAGACTCCACACAGTGACCCAAGCGGGAATTGAATCTGGGTCTCTGGCACTGAGGCAGCAGTGCTAACCTCTGTGCCATCCTTTTGTGTAATAAATTCTTGAAAAGGAGAATGGTTGCTGACTATATGAGACAAACTGGATAGCTCTTTCAAAAGAACGTCTCTCTTAATCCTTTGTTCCAATGAGAACAATCCCACCTTTTCTCTTTCATGGTGATCCCATTCAAGTAAATCTCCTCTGCACTCTCTCCTATATCTTTATGTTTTTCCTGAAGTGTGGTGTGCAGAATTGAACACAGTAGTCCAGCCTAATCAGTCTGTAATAATGATTCAGCAAACTCATTAACTTTCGTATTCTAGTCTTCTATGAACACAGTCAAAATACTTCTTTATAAGCAACTTTCTCATCTTGCCCTGGTACTTCTAAAGGTAAGTGTATATCCATTGCAGTACACCCTCTGAATGGACCATTTTGTTTATATTGCCCCTCCTTATTCGCATACCAACAAACATCACTTCACACTTTCCTATGTTAAATTTCAACCGTCATGTACCTGTCCATTTTACCAGACTGTCCCTTTCTGAAATCTGACACAATCTTCCTGATTATTTATTAGAAGTTTCAAAACATCAGCAAACTTTAAAACTGTGTTTTGTATATTAAAGATCGGGTCATTTATCTAAATCCATAGCTCTAAATGCTAAGCTGGAGTATATCACTCGATACTTTCCTCAAGTCTGAAAAAACAGCTGCTCAGTGTGATGATACAATGCCTTTTATCATGTTTCTCATAAGGCAAACGTTTAACATTTAGCTCTGTTTTAATTTGTCTGGGCAACAAGCAGCTCAAATATTGAAAATGCAGCATAATGATTGATTTTAGTTAGTGGTAGATCTGTTTAAAGAGGATTAATGCATTTGTGTTCACTTGGGTTTCCCTTGGGGTTTCAGAGTAGGGTTCTGGTTAAGCTGATTGACAAGAGACAATGTGTTACTGGGAGGAGCTAAGCTTGCAGCAAAGGTACACAGTTTCTCTTTAATTTTCAAAGTCAGTTTCTGCCTGATTCTCTCCCTCTCTCTGGAGGCTGCTGTTTGGGACTATCATAAATTCTCTCTCTCTCTCACCAGAGGTATTCAAAAACCTCTAGGACTATTAATAAGTACAAGAACATGAGTCTGTACGTTGTTAATTAATTTTGAAGAGAGGTTTTAAGTCTGTAAGAGGAATATTTTTTGAATTGGAGCTCATAGGGATAGGTTAGCAGTTAAGAATTGTATTTTGTCACATTTAAGTATTGTTCAATTGATAAACGTTAAGCTAATTCATTTGCTATAGTTAAACTATGTTGTTAAATAAAGTTTGTTTTGATAAAAAGCTTACCAGTTTGTCAGCAGAATCACACCTGTTTTGAAACATCACATCCTCACATTAATGCCAAACTAGCAAGTAGTTGGATTTAGTCTAACTTCATAATATACCTAGGGCTTCCTAATCTTATACTCTAACTTCATGGAGTACTGACCGTTTTGGTCGATGAGTGGTGGCCTTTGCAATCTCATCTTCATCACTGGACAGGGTGATGTCTTTACTGGGAACCTGTGATTTCACACTGGGATTCTGCAGCATCTGGTCATCGAGATCCAAGTCATCCTGGAAAGCAGCTACCATGGGATTTCCTCTCCTCTCTCCATCACTGCACAAGGCAAACAGTGGTTAGTAAATGCGTCACAAGCTGTCAAATCAGTTGTACAGATTTATCACTTAGCTCGACCTAAGGTGGTGGCAAACAGTAACTGAGAATTAGCTCACTTATAGAAGTTCTCCAGTTCACTGTCAGTGGCCCTACTCTCAGCCATCACCTGAAGATATTGTTCTACACTGAGCCTGCGCAGCACAATGTATAACACAAATCCCAGTTGTGAGAGTCAGCGTATGAAATCTCTGTCTTTGTTTCAATTTCTGACATTCTTATCCACTACTGAAAGGACAATAAATAACTGAGTCCGTGGGATGCTGACCTGCCCCTTCATGGTGATTGTTCGACTAAAGAGCTCCTAAAATTCCTACCTGTCGCTCTCTTGCCGCATTGCACTACTACTTTCCTTCTGAGGAATTGTATCCTCGAGGAAGCTCTTGTCAATTCCTCCTTCAGGAACAAAGTCATCAACATTCTGTGTTTTCACTTCTTCTTCAGAGGAAACCGGTAAAGCTGCATTTGCACAAGAAAACTGTCATCAGTAAATTCTTAAGGTTTGTTTATTATTCACAAGTAGGGCTTACATTAACACTGCAATGAAATTACATAGAACATTACAGTGCAGTACAGGCCCTTATCCCTCGATGTTGCGCTGACCAGTGGAACCAATCTAATGACCCTCTAACCTAAACTAATGCAGCTAAATTCCCCTAGTCGCCACACTTCAGCACCTGTTTGGGTCAATGCTCCTAACCAGCACATCTGTTAAACTGTAGGAAGAAACTGGAGCACTTGTAAGAAAATGGAGAGAATGTGCAGATTCCACACAGACTATTCCCAAGTTGGGAATCGAACCTAGGTCCCTGATGGTGTGAGACAGCGGTGCTAACCACTGTGCCACCAACAGGATGTTGGCTTTATGGAGAAAGCTGAAGGAGGAACAGAGACCAGAACACAACTGAGAAGGGACATGCCAATGAGAAACTGGGCAGTATAGTACAGAGGACACAGCAGACAATGAGGTAATGAGGAAACGCAGGGGGCAATAGTCTAAGTCTTCATAATGGAGAAACAGTCAATGATAACAGCAAAAAGCTCTGGAAAGGTGGGGAGGGCGGTGGGAATAGCTATAAACCAGTAAAGGGGGGGGCAGAAATTCAGGAAATTTACCATCACGAAGGAAGTGATATTGAGTAAATTGTTGGGTTCGGTTCCTGATGGGCTTTATCTTAGGATCATAAGAGGCCAATGAGATAGCTGATACGTTGGTTTCAATTTTCCAAAATTCTTTGGATTTGTAGAAGGTCCCATTAGTTTGGCAGATAATGAATGCATCTCCATTAATTGATAGCAGGAAGTGATCTACTCTTCTAACCAGACCAATTTCCAACTGAAATCCCCAGACTCACATTCAGGTCCCACAACCAACAGGACAAAACATTGCCAGGGGAACCAAGTCATACAGGGAGGGCAACGTACTCCCCTGCCCATCATACCCTCTAACTAACTGGATAAACACAGCAACTACGGTCTTAACTTGCTTAACACACCAAAATGAGGGACACCAGACAGACCAAGAATACTCCCATACATCCCTTATACATTCATAGACTACAGAATCCCAACAATGCAGAAAAGGCCACTCAGCCTACTGAGCCAGCACCCAGCCCCTCTCTTCCAACCTATCCCTGTAATTCCACATATTCACCATGGCTAATCCCCCCAACCTACACATGTTGGGGCAACTAAGGTCAACTTACTGTGGCTAATCCACCTGAGCAGCATGGCTTTCGAACTGATGAAGGAAACCAGCGTACCCAGAGGAAATCCACACAGACATGGGGAGAATGTGCAAACTCCACTCAGACAGAAATTGAACTTGGAGCTACGAGGCAGCAGTGCAAACCACTGTGCCACCGTGTGTCCCAAACAAAGCAAACTAACCCTAAATTTGGGCACTCCAGAGGCACCACTGAAGCTTGCCATCATTGAGATTCAACACATTTTCCCTCATCAGTGAAACACTAACAACTGGATAATAAGCCCATTGTATATTCCATGAGATAAGTAATCAAATAACCACAGTCAAGTTAAAGTGGAAGACCAACCTAAGGCTAGATATCCATGGATTAGCTAACCATCCCTGTACATAATTCCTCTACTCCAATAACACCATAGATGCCAACAAAACAAAAACCATCCAGTCTTTTCCAACATACATGATCTGTATCTCCCTAAGAAACAAGCAAGGATTCCTTCATCCCAAAATAACAGAAGTACAGAAGAAAAACACACCCCTAATCGTTCTAATGGAGGATCTCCCTCACCCACAATGAGGATTTATAAAGGCCATACCTACCATCACTACACCACACCATCTGCTCAACACCCTGACATGGTACCCATCTCATCTATAAATAATGTGAATGGTACTAAAAACCGTACTCCCTTGGTATAAATGCAAGAATCACAGCACATAAAAAAATTAGGTAAATACTGCGCAACCCTCATATCATAGAAGCAACTCAGCATGCTTCTCAACAGAAAGAAGGAGACCCATAAATAATCCCAAACAAGAAAATATCTTCGTATTGCAAGCACTTAAACCCATTATTTAATACTTCACATAGGGTCAAAAGCAGAATGGACAGACTTTAGCCATCCTGCTCCCCTGATACCAATCTAAGACTGAATGCAACCAACAATGCACATCAGACTGCAGCCTCCCTCTATCTACTGTCGGAACACACTGGTGGATGAATATCACCAAAAAGCAAAAAAAGGACATCAAAGAACAAAACATACAGTGCAGCACAGGAATAAGCTCTTTGGACACCCCCCCCACCCCCAACTTGCGCTAATCATAATGCCTCCTAAACTAAAACTGTACATACTTACGGAGTCATTACCATCCTATTCATGTATCTGTCTAGTTGCCCCTTAAATGCCACTATCGTACCTGCTCCTATCACTTCCCAGGGCAGCATGTTCTAGATATTCACCATCCTGTGTAAAAAAACTTGCCTCACACATCTCCTCTAAATTTTTTCCCCTTCAACTATGTCCCTTTGTATTTGACACTTCTGTTCTAGGAAAGAGAATCTGACTATCCATTCTGTCCATGCCACTCAATCTCACAAACCTCGATCAGGTCATCTCTTAACCTCTGTCGTTCCAGTGAGAACAAACTGAGTTTATCCAACCTCTCCTCATAGCTGATACCCTTCAGACCGGGCAACATCCTGGTAAACATCTTCTGTATCCTCTCCAAAGCATCCACATCCTTCTAATAGTGACCAGAATTGTACACAATGTTCCAAATGAGGTTTAAGATTCTGTACAGCCGCAGCCTGATCTGCCATTTTTATACTTGATGCCCCAACTGATTAATTCAAGCATGCTGTATGCCTTCTTGATGACCCTTATTCACATGCCTTGCCACTTCCAGTAATTGGTGGACATGTATGCCTAGAGATCCAATATTGCTAAGGGTTCCACTATTTACAGTATAACTCCTACATGCATTGGACCTTTCAAAATGCATCAAGTCAATTTGTCCAGATTAAACTCAATCTGCCATTTCTCTGCCCAAGTTTCCAATCGGTCTACATCTTGTTGTACCCTCTGATAATCCTCTTCACTATCCGCAATTCCACCAATTCTTGTGTCGTTTGCAAACTTATAAATCAAACCAGCTACATTTTCCTCATTTATCATATATATACAATGAACAATAAAGATCCCAGAACTGATCCCTGTGGAAAACGGCTAGTCACAGCCTTCTATTCAGAAAAGTATCCCTCTAGTGCTACCCACTGTCTTCTATGGCCAAGCCAGTCTGTATCCTTCTTGTTAGCTCTCCAGTGTAACAGGATAACACGTGACAAACACCTGTGTTCAAATATCATACACCCTCATCAGAGTAAAAGACAATATCACAAAATCACGAGAATAATCACAAGGGAACAAAGGAACGGATTATTGATGGAACAGCACTATGTTATAAACATCCACAGAGATAGAAAAAGCCAAACATATAAGATGATTAGAGGTTTAGATAGGGTGGATAGTGATAGCCTTTTTCCTAGGATGGAAAAAGCTAGCACAAGGGGACACAGCTTTAAATTAAGGGGTGATAGTTATAGGACGGATATCAGAGGTAGGTTCTTTACCCAAAGGGTGGTTCGGGAGTGGAATGCCCTGCCTGCAGCAGTTGTAGATGCGCCAAGTTTGGTGGCGTTTAAGAGGTTAGTTGATAAGTATATGGAAGAGAAGGGAATGGTTTAGTTTGGAGGGGCATTGCTTTTTATATTGGTCGGCGCAACATCGAAGGCCGAAGGGCCTGTTCTGTGCTGTAATGTTCTATGTTCTATGTTCAAAGTGATGACTGGATCTTCAAGCAACATGCAGGATTCATCCAGAGTTTCACTGAGGGTTTTGTATTTCTGCCATGTCAATGTCTTGGTAAAGAGAAACTGAGGCACTAGTGGGGGAAGGAAACCTGTTGTGTGCAGCTGACTCCAGCCCTTCTCTACAGACACAGAGGGCAAGACAAGCTGAGGCTAATAGTTATGGAACATAGAACATTACAATGCAGTACAGGCCCTTCGACCCTCGATGTTGCGCCAACCAGTGGAGCGAATCTAATGACCCTCTAACCTAAGCTATTCTAATGTTATCCATATGCCTATCCACTGACCATTTGAATACTCTTAAAGTTGGCAAGTCCACAAAACTGCTGCAGGCAGGGCATTCCACACCTTTACTACCCTCTGAGTAAAGCTTATAATCAATCCCTCAATGTTCCAACAAATTCAAAATGCCCAGTTCTCAAATCGAGATTGTGAAAGCAGAGTAGCCAGTTCTCATATTCAGGCAGGAATTCATTCCCAGCTGCCCTCGGGAGTCCGGGCACATGGATACTCCTTATCCAGCCCCAACTCACCAAATGAACCTAGGTATTCAACATACCACGCAGCAGGGTTTCCGAGAATTGAAGGTGAGACCCTACTGAGGAAGCTGCCCTTGACAGACAGGATTCTTTTTTCTGCTATATCCATTCTCCTCAGGATATCTCACAGTTTATCAATGTGAGTAGCAATACTCTGTGCTGAAGAACATAATCTCGCTCAGAATGGCAGTCATCACCTCGGGTCTATGGTACTGCCGAAACGTAGGCCTGTTCATCAGCAAAACCGCCACTGTGAACTGGGCTCTATACTGGCTGTCTCCAAACTTTTCAACCAGAGTTTCTTGACTCGACTCCCATCACCAAAATTTATCTGGAACTTCCAGGAATGTAGCTCAGGTTATACAGATTAGGACCATATAACATTGAGATGTGCATCAGGATAAAAAACAAGTATGACCAGACCTCGTAAGAACTGAGCAAGTGGAGACTGTGCTATGCATTTTCATAGATCCTTAAAGGAGGCAGGTGGACAAGATGGTCAAGAAAGCCTATGGAAAGATTTCCTTTATTGGGCGAGGTATAAGATACAAAAGGGGTGTAAAACTGGAACTGTATGAAACACTGGTTAGATCACAGCTGGAGTTATGTGCACAATTCTGGTCACCATATTACAGGAAGGACAGAATTGCACTGGAGAGTGTGCAGAAATTTACAAGAATGTTGCCAGGGCTTGAAAGTTGCTGCTATGAGGAGAGGTTAGATAGGTTAGGATTGTTTTCCTTAAAAGAGAGGGGACTAAGGGATGGTCAAATTGAGATGTATGAATATAATTATGCGGGGCCTAAACAGGAAAGACCTGTGTCCCCTGAAGGTGCCCTGAGCATAGATTGAAGGTGATTGGAAAAAGGATTAGCAAGAACAAGAGGAGAAATATTTTCACCCAGAGGGAGATGGGTGACTGGAATTCACTGCCTGAATTGGTGTTGATGCTGAAACACTCAGCTCATTTGAAAGGTACCTGGATCTGGGTCAGAAATGCTGAAACCTGCAAGGCTACAGACCATTGGTGCTGGGAAATGGGCTTAAAGTGAAGTTTTCTGGGCTGGCGCAGACACCATGGCCTGAATAGCCTCTTTCAACTCCATTCACTGTTATTAATGTCATCTCTCGATATCCTTCTCCAACTGAAACAACTGTCCATCTCAGTCCTGAAATCTTCAAAGGACTTCCAGTATTCACAATCCAATATTCACTGCCTGTTGTGTGAAGAATGCTTCTTGATTTCCTTCCTAAACAACCTTTTCCCTTCCTTCTATCTACCTCTCTGAATTGAGTGCACCTGGAATTGTTCAATATCTTACCGGCTTTGGTAACGGTAGTTTCCGGTGTGGAGGAGGAGCCAAACAGTCGCGAGATAAAGCTGCGTTTCTGAGTGACAGGTGCAGAGGGAGAGGACATGTTGAGTGGTGAGTTTGATATCTCAGGGACAGGCCCTGGCTCAGCAGGGGGTGATAGTGCTGGTGGGGGAGGTGATCCTGATGGAGTGGGAGGTGCTTGCACAGAAGGCTGAGGAGTTCCAGGGCTGGAATTGGTGGTCGAAGCTGAACTTGGGGGTACCACAGGTGACTGTGATCCAGATGATGGGCTTTGCCCATTGGTCGTTAAAGAAGAATTGAGGCTCCGATTCTTGGTATCCATTAACTCAAGAAATCTGAAAGACACAAATAGAATTCAAGATGAAAATAGAAATGCTGGAAATATTCACCTAATCTGACAGGGGTCTGTGGAGAGAGAGTGTTTATATTGCAGAAAATTAATTTCTAGATTAGAACAAATCTCTTAATGAACTAACAGCTTGTGTTCTACTGCAGATTAACATCTAATCCAAACGTCACACTCCCAACGTGGCACTGAGGAATGTCTCTCAGATGGAAGACAAAGATCTCATTACACTATTTCCAGCAATTTTCCCTGTTGTCCTGGACAATATTTGTCTTTTTTTAAAAATATTCTTTCCTAGGGTTGGTCAATGCTGGCGAGATCAGCATTTCTTGCCTACCCCTAAGTGCCCTCGGAAAGGAAGTGTTGAGCTGACTTGTGCTGCTGAATGGTGCAGGGACACCCACAGTGCTGTTAGAGAGGCAGTTCCAGCATTTGGAATCAGTGACAGTGAAGGAACGGTGACATATTTCCAAGTCAGGATGGTATATAGTTCGGAGGGAATCTCCAGTGGTAGTGTTCCCAGTATCTGCTGCTTTTGTCCTTTTGCATTCTCCATCATGCCTCTGCGACTTTCCTAAAGTGTGGTACCCACACGGGTGAGACTGAACCACTGTTTTTACAAAGCTTTACCACAACCTTTTGCGCTCTGTATCTCAATTTCAAACCTCCTGAATCCCTATTCTTTATTAATCACTTTCTCAAACTGTCTTGACATTCTCAATGATTTATCACATCTACTTTCAGGTCCCTCTGCTCCTGCACTTCCTTTAGAATTGCATTCCTTCTTTTATATTCCTTCTCCTCATTTTTCTCTCAAAACAAACGTCACTGCTGTTTGCTGTTACTGAACATAGAACACTACAGTACAAACAGGCCCTTCCGCCAAAAATTGTGCCGATCATATCAGTACCTATCAGGGCATACAACTGTCTGTAACTCCCAATCCCATTAGTTCCCATATACTCATCCAGAAGTCCTTTAAAAGACCCCAGCGAGTTCGCCTTCGCCACCACCAACGGCAGCCGATTCCATTCACTCACCACCCTCTGAGTGAAAAACTTACCTCTAAGGCGGATTCTCAGAGGCTATTTCCCCGGGCTGAAATGGTTGCTACGAGAGGACACAGATTTAAGGTGCAGGGAAACAAATACAGAGGGGATGTTAGGGGTAAGTTTTTCACTTACCTCTAAGGGTATGTGAAAAGTGAGGGTGGTGGATTAGTAAATTTGGGGATGACACCAAAGTCGGAGGAGTGGTAGATAGTGAAGAGGGTGTTATAGTTTGCAGAGAGATTTGGACAAGTTGCAGAGCTGGGCCGAGAGGTGGCAAATGGAGTTTAATGCGGAAAAGTGTGAGGTAATTCACTTTGGCAGGAATAACAAATGTGTAGAGTATAGGGCTAATGGTAGGACTCTTAACAGTGTTGATGAACAGAGGGATCTTGGTGTATATGTGCATAGATCCCTGAAAGTTGGCAATCAAGTCGATAAGGTTGTTAAGAAGGCATATGGAGTCTTAGCTTTTATTGGTAGGGGGATTGAATTTCGGAGCCGCAACGTCATGTTGCAACTGTACAAAACTCTAGTGCGGCCGCACTTGGAGTATTGTGTACAGTTCTAGTCCCCGCATTATAAGAAAGATGTGGAGGCATTGGAGAGGGTACAGAGGAGGTTTACCAGGATGTTGCCTGGTATGGAGGGCAGGTCTTATAAAGAGAGGCTGAGGGATTTGAGGTTGTTTTCGTTAGAAAGGAGGCGGCTAAGAGGGGACCTTATTGAAACATATAAGATGATTAGAGGTTTAGATAGGGTGGACAGTGATAGCCTTTTTCCTAGGATGGAGAAAGCTAGCACGAGGGGACATAGCTTTAAATTAAGGGGTGGTAGTTATAGGACGGATGTCAGAGGTAGGTTCTTTACCCAGAGGGTGGTAAGGGTATGGAATGCCCTGCCTGCTGCAGTTGTAGATGCGCCAAGTTTGGTGGCGTTTAAGAGATTAGTAGATAAGTTTATGGATGAAAAGGGAATGGTTTAGGTTAGAGGGTCACTGCTTGTTCCTAATTGGTCGGCGCAACATCGAAGGCCGAAGGGCCTGTTCTGCGCTGTAATGTTCTATGTTCTATGAGTGAATGGAATCGGCTGCCGTCGGTGGTGGTAGAGGCGAACTCGCTGGGGTCTTTTAAAAGACTTCTGGATGAGTATATGGGAACTAATGGGATAGGGAGTTATAGATAGGTCTGTGGCTTGGTAGGTATAAATGTGATCGGTGCAACTCGTGGGCCAAAGGGCCTGGTTGTGCTGTAGTGTTCTACGTTCTAACATCTCCTCTATACTTGCCCCCCAGCACCTTAAACCTGTGTCCTCTCATAGCGACCATTTCAGCCCTGGGAAATAGCCTCCGAGAATCCACCCTATCTATTCCTCTCAACATCTTAAAAACCTCTATCAGGTCACCTCTCAACCTTCGTCTCTCCAGGGAGAAGAGACCTAGCTCTCTCAACCTATCTTCATAAGGCATGCCCCCCAATCCAGGCAACATCCTTGTAAATCTCCTCTGCACCCTCTCAATAGCTTCCACATCCTTCCTATAGTGAGGTGATCAGAACTGCACACAGTACTCCAAGTTGGGGTCTGACAAGGGTCTTATAAAGTTGCAGCGTTACCTCCCGACTCCTAAACTCAATCCCTCGATTAATGAAGGCCAGAACACCATATGCCTTCTTGACCATATCCCCCACTTGCGAGGTAGATTTAAGAGTCTTATGGACCTGGACCCCAAGATCTTTCTGCTCCTCAACACTACAAAGCCTCCTACCCTTGATATTATACTCCTTTATCCCATTGGCCCTGTCAAAATGGACCACCACACATTTATCCGCACTGAAGTCCATCTGCCACTTCTCCGCCCAGTCTTGCATCCTATCCATGCCTCGCTGCAACTTCTGACAACCCTCCAGACTATCCACAACACCAATAACCTTTACATTGCCATCACTGTCCTGAACCATCTCTCCACTGATGTATTTGATACATAATGTTCATCTAACATTCAGCAGACCAGTCAGAATCACACTGACTACACACTGTTTGGAGCCCAACCTCAAACCTCCCTGTCTCTGTGACCACCCACACCGTTCTTTACATAGCTCAGGCAATTCAGAACCTGGCAGGTCAAGAGTTCAGCATTAAACCAGAACGTTAAACAACCTGTCACTAGTACTGGTTACTCCCTCTTACCCCAGTCTCATACTAATCAAACAGCCTTACATTTCTGTTTTCACTTCATAACCTCGGCAGGGTCGGTTCATAATGATCCGTGTGGGCATGAAATTTAAAATCCCTGTTTTCATCTTCAAATGTTCCATATGTTTATTCCAACCATATCCCTGCGCCGTCCCTCAGGATTATCCCTGCGCCGTCCCTCAGCGTCACCCCTGCACTGTCTCTCAGTGAAGAAAGTTATCATCTCCAATTGCAACAGGATCTTGATCAATTGGGAGTGTGAGCTGATGAAATGGCAGATGGAGTTTAATTTAGACAGGTGATGCATTTTGGTAGACTGACCCAGGGCAGGACTTGTGTACAAAATTATGAGAGGTGTAGATAGATTAAATAGGGTTAAGCTTTTTCCTCGGATGGACTCGAATAGCATGAGGGGTCACGGGCTTAGGGTGAGGGGGGTAAGGTATAATTTGGATGTTAGAGGGAGTTTTTTCACACAGAGGGTGGTGGGGGTATGGAATGCGCTGCCAAGTAAAGTGGTGGAGGCAGGTACTCTGGAGTTATTTAAGAAATACTTAGATGGGCACAAGAACAGAATGGGAATGGAAGGGTATAGAAAACTGATTTAAAATAGGGATCATGAGCCTTGGGAGTCCCTGGGAAGTGGGTAAATAGATGATGATATTGATGTACTTGTTTTTATCCTACAGGTGCTTTGGTCCACCTTGTTGTCTAACAAGGGGCATACACGCGATGGGTCGTGAGAGGGCTGCTCTTGGATTTTTTTCGAGAGTATCCTAGTGCTTCACGTCGTTAGTGTACGCTTGACTGGACCATTTGATGGGCAACACGACAGCTCAGTGACTATCGCTGTGCTGTGCAGATACATGGATTTGGGCCTGTGTCTGTGGGAGTTTGCGCATTCTCCCTGTGCTTGTGTGGGTTTTCTCCGGGGTGCTCCGGTTTTCTCCCACATCCCAAAGACGTGCTCTTAGGCTGATTGGCAAAACAAATTCTCCCTAAATTATCTCAAATTTGGTTCCAATGCATAGATCTATAAGCATAGACAGGGATCACAGGTAGAAGTGGGAACATCGAGGTGGCAGCGCGGGCTCGTTGGGCCAAAGGGCCTATTCCTGCGCTGTTTTGTTCTTTGTTGACTTATTCAGTTAATGGTAGGGCATTGGGGAGAGCTATGGAACAGAGGTCTAGGAGTAAATGTTCATAACTCCTTAAAAATGCAGTCACAGGTGGACAGAGTAGTGAAGAAGACATTCAGCATGCTTGGTTTCATTGGTCAGAATATTGAATACAGGAATTGGAATGTCTTGTTGAAGCTGTACAAGATATTGATAAGGCCACACTTGGGATACCATGTACAATTCTGGTCACCCTAATTAGAAAGGATATTATTAAACTAGAAAGAGTGCAGAAAATATTTACTAGGATGCTACCGAGACTTGATGGATTGAGTTATAAGGAGAGGCTGGATAGACTGGGACATTTTCCCTGGAGTGTAGGAGACTGAGGGGTGATCTCACAGAGGTCTATAAAATAATGAGGGACACAGAGCACCTAGATAGTCAATATCTTTTCTCAAATGTCAGAGAATCTAAAACTACAGAGCGCAGGTTTAAGGTGAGAGGGGAGAGATACAAGAGTGTCTAGAAGGGTAATTTTTCTCAGAGGGTAGTGAGTGTCTGGAACAAGCTGTCAGAGGTAGTAGTAGTAAAGGCGGGTACAATTTTGTCTTTTAAAAAGCATTTAGATAGTTACATCAGTAAGATAGGTATAGAGGGACCAAATGTGGGCAATTGGGATTAGCTTAGGGAGTTTTTAAAAAAGGGCAGCATGGGAAGTTGGGTCAAAGTGCCTATTTCCATGCTATAAACCACTATGATTCTATGATTCACTGTCCCTCAGCATCACCCTGCGCCGTCCCTCAGCATCACCCTGCGCCGTCCCTCAGCATCACCCTGCGCCGTCCCTCAGCATCACCCTGCGCCGTCCCTCAGCATCACCCTGCGCCGTCCCTCAGCATCACCCTGCGCCGTCCCTCAGCATCACCCTGCACTTGCATCCTTTGACCTTCTGTTTGTGGTTTCCTGTACAGTTCCCCCTCTATTCATTACTCATAGCTGCTGCTATCCTAGTCTCAAATTCCTTGCTGAACTCCATCCTTCCGATTCATTCTTCATTTTCAGAACTTTTCTTCAAAGCCATCTTTCAGTCACCTTTCTAGCCTTACAAACATTCCATTTAATAATTGTTCTTTGAATGTCTTCGATGTTAATTGAATAATATAAATCCATGTCCTTTTGTCTACATAGAACATAGAACAATACAGCACAGAACAGGCCCTTCGGCCTTCGATGTTGTGCCGACCAAAATAAAAAGCAATGCCCCTCCAAACTAAACCATTCCCTTCTCTTCCATATACTTATCAATTAACCTCTTAAACGCCACCAAACTTGGCGCATCTACAACAGCTGCAGGCAGGGCATTCCACTCCCTAATCACTCTTTGAGTAAAGAACCTACTCTGATATCCGTCCTATAACTCATACCCCTTAATTTAAAGCTGTGTCCCCTCGTGCTAGCTTTCTACATCCTAGGAAAAAGGCTATCACTGTCCACCCTATCTAAACCTCTAATCATCTTATATGCTTCAATAAGATCCCCTCTTATCCGCCTCCTTTCTAACGAAAACAACCTCAAATCCTTCAACCTCTCTTCATAGGACCTGCCCTCCATACCAGGCAACATCCTAGTAAACCTCCTCTGTACCCTCTCCAATGCCTCCACATCTTTCTTATAATGTGGCGACAAGAACTGCACACAATACTCCAAGTGCGGCCGCACTAGAGTTTTGTACAGTTGCAACATGATGCTGCGCTCCTAAATTCAATCCCCCTACCAATAAAAGCTAAGACTCCATATGCCTTCTTAACAACTTTATCCACTTGACTG
The DNA here is from genome assembly GCA_024679065.1 of Sphyrna mokarran. Classification (NCBI taxonomy): domain Eukaryota; kingdom Metazoa; phylum Chordata; class Chondrichthyes; order Carcharhiniformes; family Carcharhinidae; genus Sphyrna; species Sphyrna mokarran. The sequence goes on from JAGIQG010000025.1 coordinate 44,176,130, forward strand.
CCTACTTTCAGGGATCTATTGAAACATACACCAAGATCCTTCTGTTCCTCAACACTATTAAGAGCCTTACCATTAGCCCTATACTCTACACATTTATTGTTCCTGCCAAAGTGCATTACCTCACACTTTTCCACATTAAACTCCATTTGCCACCTCTCGGCCAGCTCTGCAACTTGTCCAAGTCACTCTGTAAACTATAACACCCCTCTTCACTATCTACCACTCCACCGACTTTAGTGTCATCTGCAAATTTACTGATCCATCCTCAATACCCTCATCCAGATCATTTATAAAAATTACAAACAGCAGGGGCCCCAAACCAGACCCCTGAGGCACACCACTCGTCACCGAACTCCACGATGAATATCTCCCATCAACCACCACCCTCTGTCTTCTATCTGCCAGCCAATTCCTAATCCAATTAGCTAAATCACCCTCTACTCCACACATCTGCATTTTCTGTAGAAGTCTTCCATGGGCCACCTTATCAAACGCCTTACTAAAGTAAAGTGCCTTACTGCACTGGGATTTCCTCAGCATTCCATAACTTTACCAGGACAATTTCCAGCACAGATTGATTCTTTATTTCCTCGCAGCCTGACAGAAATACTTTTAGGGATGTATGCTTTAGCCAGTCAGTAATGTTTAGCCTTGGGGGCACTTATTAAGTGGTGTGAGCTCCCATGATATGCTGAAGTAGTCATGGATGACATTTCTGAACACAAACCTTCACACACACAGGCGTTTGAATTCACCCACAGCTCAAAAAGATATTTATGATCTCCAACCAGTAGAACAAGAAGTAGTTGTTATTTGATGGCACAGAACTTGAGCATTGCTGAAAAAAATACATTTTTTGTCGACATTTTTCATGTTTATTCCTGAGGGCATTAACGAGAATATAATGCAGGGAAAAATCAACATTTGTTGCATTCTTGTCAATATCCTGATGAGTTCAAGATGAAAAGCTTTGACAAAAAAGTATTTCTTCACAAAGAGAAAATAACAACTAAATTCTATCTTGATATTTTAACAAACGTTTTGTGCTTTTACAGATAACAATCAATGATCTGAGCCTCGAATATAACTGTGAGGATTTCACCCACCTGGTCAATCACATAATTGCAGCAATGACAGAATTTCTAACACAGGAATTGCCATTACAGCAGCTGCAAGTTCCAGCGCACCCACCTTGTGCAAGGGTACGCTGCAGACCCTTAATTCGCTCAGTGTTCAACTCTTACCAAGAGGCTTGGTGTTGCAGTGCTGAACGGTGACTGCTGATTGAAAATCTACTCTCGAACGCAACCTCTCATCAAACATTACAATAGCTTCAAATAAATAAATTAGAGGCACTATGGATTCAATATCAGCAACAAAAGCCTTCTCTTACAGCAGATAATGGAGCCGTGAACACTTGTGGCTCTCAGTTGATGATCATCCTCCAATTCACTGTCAAACTGTCAGCATTAGAGGGCGATGTCTCACACGTCAAGCAACCATCTGTAAATTATGTTTCCTTAGACAAGGAATATAATGTGAGTATTAAGGACAAGAAACATTTCCTGATTACAATTTATGTTCGCTGGCTCCTCTTGCCCTCTTCTTCAGTAACCTTCACTTTGGGACTGCTCACTAACTGTGCATACTGCAGTACATATAAACCAGTTGACCTCCCATTTTCCTTATCTTGCTCTGGTCCTAATCTATTGGTTTATCTCTGTAACCCATTCCTTCAGTTGGAATTGTATGATTTATGATGATACATTTACACATGTGTATTGCTGAATGCCAGAGTGGAGAGATTCCAGGGAGAACGAGAGAGTCACTGGACAACAATAATAACTTGGTCACTGCACCATCTAGCAAGAGATCTGGTAAACGTTGCTGTGAGGTTGGAAACAAAGCAACCTTGAGTTACATCAAGTCCATCTCTTAAATCATCTTTAACACATTTTCATTGACACACAATGTTAGATTGCTTTAAGTGAGCCACCTCAATACCAGCTAATATCAACAGTCAATGGATTTTCCAATGGCCACAGAAGTCCCAGTAAGTTGGCTTAACTGGCCTGTACCCAAGAGAAGGGAGTGTTATTCCAAATATTCCTGATATATATTTGTAAATGGGTAGGACGCACTCTGGGATCAGATCCTGATTGATCCTGTGATACACTCTGGGATCAGATTCTAAATCATCATCCCTGGTAAATGGGGTGACACGTAAATTTGGTTTAATGACAGCAGTTTCATATAGTACTGTATTGTGAACGCTCAAAGCATCCACTCAAATTCAACTGATCTGATCAGGAGGCAGCCTGGGTTTTATCAATTAAATTAGATCCCAATGTCTCACAGTTTAAGATCAGATTATCACAGTCGATCATAGTGTGTGCTTGGTTCTGTGTCAACACTCATGTTTTGAGCCAGTTTGCTATTGTTGCATCCCCACTAGGTCGATCTGCCAATGCAGTACAAGTGTTGCATACCGGAGGATCCATCTTTCAGGTGAAATATTAAATATAGTTCCTGTTTATTCCACACACCCCCAGGTTGAAGTAAAAGATCCAACAACACTATCTGAAGAGAATGGCAGTTCTATTTGGTCACTTGTGAATAATTATCTCTGAAGTGTCATCACTAAAACTTGGTATTCATTTACCTCATTAGTTCTGTGCAGTTTTGTCTGCATAACGGCTGAGGTATTGAACAGGTATTTTGTGTTGGTCTTCACAGTGAAAGACACAAATAACATGCTAAAAATTGATGACAGGATGGCTATGGCAGGTGAGGACCTAGAAACTATCATTATCACAAAAGAGGCAGCGTTGGGCAAGTTAATGGGGCAAAAGGTAGATAAGTCTCCTGGTCCTAATGGAATGAATTCCAGGATACCAAAAGATATGGCAGGAGAAATAGCAAATGCACTAGTCATAATTTACCAAAATTTGCTGCACTCTGTGCTGGTTCCTGCAGATTGAAAAACAGCAAATGTGATGCCATTGTTTAAAAAGGCGAGTAACTATACGCTGATTAACTTAACTTCTGTAGTCGAAAAAAATGCTTGAATCTATCATCAAGGAAGAAATAGCGAGATATCTGAACATAAATTGTCCCATTGGTAAGACGCAGCATGGGTTCATGTTTGATTAATTAGACGGAATTCTTTGAGAACATTACATGCGCAGTGCACAATGGGAAACCCGTGGATGTGGTGTATCTGGATTTCTGAAGGCATTTGACAAGGTGCCACACCAAAGGCTGCTGCATAAGATAAAGGTGCAAGGTGTTACAAGTAATGTATTAGCATGGATAGAGGATTGGTTAAGTAACAGAAAGCAAAGAGTGGGGAAAATGGATGTTTTTTCTGGTTGGCAATCAGTAGCTAATGGCGCACCTCAGGGATCAATGTTGGGACCGCAATTGTTTACAATTTACATAGATGATTTGGAGTTGGGGATCAAATGTAATGTGACTAAATTTGCAGATGACACTGAGATAAATAGCCATGTTGTGGATATGCCATCGTTGAACTGGGGTAAGCACAGTTATAAATCTAATAATATCAGGTGAAAGTCCAACAGGTTTATGTGAAAGCACAAGCCACAAGCTTTCAGAGCACTGCTCCTTCATCAGGGGAGTGAGAGTCATGTTCACAACCTAGGCTATAAAGACACAAACTCAAATTTCCAAGGTAACGGTTGGAATGCAAGTCTTTATAGGTAATCAAGTCTTAAGGTACAGACAATGTGAGTGGAGAGAGGGTTAAACACAGGTTAAAGAGATGTGTATTGTCTCTACACCAGCATCCCCCATGACGAAGGCATTGCTGCAACTGCCTCAGTACTCAAAGCCAACAATTGCCAATCTCCAGATACAATTTTACAACTCATCCGCTTCATCCTGGATAACAATGTCTTCAACTTCAACAACCAGTTCTTCATCCAAACACATGGAACAGCCATGGGAACCAAATTCACACTTCAATATGCCAACATCTTCACGCACAGGTTTGAACAAGACCTCCTCACTGCACAGGATCTTCAACTGATGCTACACATTAGATACATCAATGACATTTTCTTTCTTTGGCCTCATGGTGAACAATCACTGAAACAACTGTGTGATGACATCAACAAATTCCATCCCACCATCAGACTCACCATAAACTATTCTCCAAAATCAGCTGCATTCTCTATCAAGGACTGTCACCTCAGCACTTCACTATACCGCAAGCCTACACATAACCTCACAATGTTCCACTTCTCCAGCTTCCACTCTAAACATGTTAAAGAAGCCAAGCCCTCCGCACACAAGATCTGCTCAGAGGAAAGGAAATGCAACAGACACATCCAGATGCCCTCAAAAGAGCAGGACATGGCATTCAACTCATCGATCAACAGTTCCGATGCAGCAGAACGAAAAACCAAACAGACCTCCTCAGAAGACAAACACGGAACACAGTGGACCCTCACATGAGAAACCATCCACCAGGTATGGGTACATACTCTTGCAACTCGGCAAGCAGGCTCAAGTTAGGGAACACTTCAGCGGTCACAGGCATTCAGCATCTGATCTTCGGGTAAGCATTCTCCAAGGCAGCCTTTATAACCCACGACAGCGCAGAATCGCTGAGCAGAAACTGATAGCCAAGTTCTGCACACACGAGAATGGCCTCAACTGAGATCTTGAGTTTATGCCCCGCTATCTGTAACTTGCCTGGTGTCTCACGAACTGTGCTGACTGGAGACAATACACACCTCTTTAATCTGTGCTTAATGCTCTCTTCACTTACATTGTCTGTACCTTTAAGACTTGATTACTTGTAAAGACTCACATTCTAATCATTATCTTGTAGATTGAGTTTGTGTCTTTATATGTCCTGTTTGTGAACAGAATCCCACTCACCTGATAAAGGAGCAGCGCCCCTGTGGCTTGTGCTATCAAATAAATCTGTTGGACTTTTTGAGACTTCTTACAAAGATGATACTGAAAGTCTGCAAAGGGATATAGACAATCTAAGTGGGCAAGTGTCTGGCAGGTGGAGTACAATGTTGGTAAATGTGACTTCATCCATTTTGGTAGTAATAACAGCAAAATGGACTATTATTTAAATGGTAAAAAATTGCAGCATGCTGCTGTGCAGAGGGACCCAGTGTTCTTGTGCAAGAATCACAAGGAGTTGCTTTGCAGGTGCAGCAGGTGATTAAGAAGGCAAATGGAATTTTGTCCTTCATTGCTACAGGGATAGTTTAAAAACAGTGAGGTTACATTGCAGCTGTATAAGGTGCTGGAGAGGCAACATCTGGAGTACTGTGAATAGTTTTGGTCTCCTTACCTGAGAAAGGATACACCGGCCCTTGGGGTGGGTGCAGAGGAGATTCATTAGGTCGATTCTGGAGTTGAGAGGGTTGGCTTATGAGGAGAGACTGAGTAAACTGTGATATAATCATTGGAATTCAGAAGAATAAGGGGAGATCTTATAGAAACACATACAATTATGAAGGGAGTAGATAAAATAGAAGCAGCGAAGTTGTTTCCACTGCCAGGTAAAACTAGAACTAGGGGGGCCTAGCCTCAAAATAAGAGGGAATAGATTTAGGACTGAACTGAGGAGGAACTTCTTCACCCAAAGGGTTGTGGAATTCCCTGTACAGTGAAGCAGTTGAGGCTACCTCATTGAATGTTTTTAAGGCAAGGATAGATAACTTTTTGAATAGTAGAAGAATTAAGAGTTATGGTGAGCGGACGGGTAAGTGGAGCTGAGTCATGAAAAGATCAGCCATGATCTTATTGAATGGTGGATCAGGCTCAATGGATCAGATGGCTCTCTCCCACCCCTGGTCCTTGTGTTCTTATAATAATAATGAATAACTTTCAAAATCAAATGTTTGTGAAGTACTCTAGATAGTTCTTATGGTGTGAGGATTATTTACAAATCAAGGTTTTTCTTTGACAACACACTATCCCATTCCCCAAATAATCTGATTCCACAAACAGATTCTTGTAATATCTTTCAGGTAAAAATCATATGATAAAATAGAACACCGCAAAACACCTGCAGCAAACAGTGCCATAAGCCCAATGACTTTTGATGAAAAGCAACCTGAGCTTTTCAAGGTTCACTGTTGTGCTTTGCCAGTGTTTGATATTAATGAAACACCTACAGGTCATAGTTCTGTTCCTCAGTTTCATGCTGTACAGAGAGTTCCTCCAGAGTGGCATCGATATCAAGTTGATTGGTTTCCAGCTGCCTCAGTAATGTCTCTCGCTGTAGGAAGAAGACAGCTAGTGAACATTCCAGAAAACAAGAATATCCACTCACAGACAATCACTATTCAATTATCAACTCCCAGAATTAATTGTTATGGGTGGATCTCTCATACACTCATACTGAAGAAAAAACTTATTATTTGATAGATCCCTCTCTACACTAAAATAATTTCTCAATTCTATCTTTGTAACACCAATTTAGTGGTCCCTGATCTTTATTTACAAGCTTCAAATCAAACTCCTCACCTCCATCTTGTCGTTTCCAACAAAGACTAGACTGGATAATTGTCTATTCTTTTACCTATGAAAATAAGTGAGAGGGACTTTTTTAATCTACATTCATATGATAGAATTATTGAGCCCCTACAGTGCAGAAGGTCGACATTTGGCCCATCAAGTCTGCACTCGCTCTTCGACAGAACATCTTACCCAGTCCCACACCTCCCTGCTACCCCCCGCAACCCCTTAATCCCAATATTTAATCTGTTAATCTCCCTAAATTACCTTTCTTGGGATACCATTAGGCAATTTAGTGTCAAAGTCATAAAAGTTTACAGCGTTCAAACAGGCCCTTCAGCGCAACTTGTCCTTGCCACCCTTTTTTTAAACCACTAAGTTAGTTCCAATTGTCTGCATTCGGCCCATATCCCTCTATATACATCTGAATCATGTAACTGTCTAAACACGTTTTAAAAGATGAAATTGCACCCACCTCTACTATTACTAAGGGATGACAGGGGATAGGAAATGGTAAACATTCAAGAACGCATGGGGGGAATACAGCAACTGTTTGCTCCTGTCTGGCACAAAAGCAAACTGGGTAAGAAAGCCAGTCTATCGAACATAGTATATTACCACGCAGTACAGGCCCTTCGGCCCTCGATGTTGCACCGACCAATGGAACCAATTTTATGACCCTCTATCCTAAACTATTCCAATGTTATCCATATGCCTATCCACTACCCATTTGAATGCCCTTAAACTTGACGAGTCCACAACTGCTGCAGGCAGGGCATTCCACGCCCTTACTACCCTCTGAGTAAAGAGCCTACCTCTAGCATCTGTCGATAACTACCATCCCTTAATTTATAGCTATGACTTACAAAAGAAATTAGAAAGAGTACCCAATCTCAAGAAGAAGCATACATATTGGCCAGATAGGTCTGAGGATTGGGAGCAGTTTAGAATTTAGCAATAAAGGACCAAGGGATTGATTAAGGATGTGAAAATACAGTACAAAGGTAAGCTTACAGGGAACATAAAAACTGACACTAAGAGTTCGTGTAGATATGTGAAAAGAAAGAGGTTGGTGGAAACAAATGTAGGTCCCCTACAGACAGCATCAGAGGAATGTATAACAAGGGACAATGAATGGCTGAGCAACTGAATACGTACTTTATAGAATAGAATCCTACAATGCAGAAACAGACCATTCCGTCCATCGAGTCTGCACCGACTCTGACAGAGCATCTTACACTCAGGCCTTACCCCTACCCCATAACTGCATATATTTACCCCACAAATTCCCCTAACCTCCACATCTTTGGTCACTAAGGGGCAATTTAGCATGGCCAATCTACCTATATACACACCTTTGGACACTAAGAGACGATTTGGCATGGCCAATCCAGCTAACCTGCACATCTTTGTAGTGTGGGAGGAAACTGGAGCACCTAGATAACATATGGATAACACACTTTGGTTCTGTTTTCAGAAAAGAGGACACAAATCAGATGCCAGAAATGTTGGAGAATGCAAGATTTCATGGAAGAGAAGAACTGAAAGAGATCAATATTAATAGAGAAATGGTGCTGCAAAACTGATGGAATTGAATGCGGATAAATCTCCAGGGCCTGATAATCTACATCCCAGAGTACTTAAAGAAGTAGCTCTAGAAATAGGTGATGTATTGGTGGTCATCTTCCAGGATTCTATAGACTTTGAAACAGTCCATGCAGATTGGAGAGTAGCAAATGTTACTCCAATATTGAAGGGGGTTAGAGAGAAAACAGAATTATCGACCAGTAAGCTTAACATTGGGGAAAATTCCCGAATCCATTATCAAGGACTTGATAGCAGAGCAATTAGAAAAGTGGCAGGATCAGACAGAGTCAGCATGGATTTATGAAGGAGAAAAAGCAGGATTATTGAGTTGGATGATTAGCCATGATCGTAATGACTGGTGGAGCAGGCTCAAAGGGCCAAATGGCCTCCTCCAACTCCTATCTATGTTAACTCTGGCAGCTTATTCCAGACACTCATCAGTCTCTGAGTGAAATAAATTGCCCCTCTGGACCCTTTTGTATCCCTCTCCAATCACCTTAAACCTATTCCCTCTAATTTTAGACTCCCCTACCTATGGAAAAAGGTATTGACTATCTAACTGATCTACGCACCTCATTATTTTATGGATCTCTATAAGGTGACCTTAAGCCTTCTAGGCACAGAGGAAAATGTCTGTTTATCCAGCTCTTCTTATAACTCAGACCATCAAGTCCCAGTAGCATCCTAGTAAATCTTTTTTGCACTCTTCTTATTTTAATAATATCTTTTTGATAATAGGGTAACCAGAATTGTACACAGTATTCCAAGCGTGACCATATTAATTTCTTGTACAACTTCAACAAGACGTCCCAACTCTTGTATTCAATATTCTGACCAATTTAGCATGACCAATCCACCTAACCTGCACATCTTTGGGCTGTAGGAGGAAAACAGAGCTTCAGGAGTAAACCTACACAGGAGGACGCGCAGACTCTACACACAGTCACCTGAGGTGGAATCAAGCCCAGATCCTGGCACTGAGAGCATTGCGAACCACTGTTCCATTGTGTGGCCAAAATTGGAGAATGTGGGAATCAAGTAATCACAGTGACAGGCATTATTAAACAACAATGCAAATATCTCTGATTATAATAATAATATTATAAAATGACTTTAAAAACTTTATAGAACTACAGTATTAGTAAGACATCTGGGCTCAGACACAGGGAAGTTCTGCCTGCAAATGTTAGGCTATAATGAATGGGCTAATCTATTGCTGACATTCACTCAATCTTTCCAAAACCAATGAAAAGTATATCCTGTATAAATACACAGCACAAAGAACCCAAGCTTTCAGGTCAGTTTACAGTAAACACCATCGCCCTGGAGTGTCTGGAATAGTCTGAGAGTTGATCTAAGTGACTGCTCTACAGTCTTCAGAAAAACCCTTGTAATTTGATCAAATTCTCACTTCTCCTCATGGCTCTACACCTACAATCCAGTTCAACAACTTTTCTTCGTGGTTGTTTTCTTCACTGTTTTGATTTTGCATCAAACTATAAATCAGATTCACAATGATAATCCTATAGCAATCAACCAAAAAGCTCCCAACGCCTCAATGAAAGCAACATGAAACTTCAATATCCTAAGGGTGGTTAGGGAGTGGAATGCCCTGCCTGCGGCAGTTGTAGATGCGCCAAGTTTGGTGGTGTTTAAGAGGTTAGTTGATAAGTTTATGGAAGAGAAGGGAATGGTTTAGTTTGGAGGGTCATTGCTTTTTTTTTCATAATTGGTCGGTGCAACATCGAAGGCCAAAGGGCCTGTTCTGTGCTGTAATGTTCTATGTTCTAATGTCCGTGAACAAACAGAATTAAACCAATATCAGGGGGACGGGAAGTGCGCAAACATAATGCTCATTGCTTCATTGGGCAGCACATTTGCCCCCACATCAAAAGGTTAGAACATAGAACATAAAACAATACAGCACAAACAGGCCCTTCAGCCCACGAGTTGCGCCGATCACATCTACCAATCCACAGACCTATCTATAACCCCCCAAAGAGAGCTTCAAGTTCTACAAGTCTCTCAGTTTTTTTTAGGAGAGATGTTAAACTGAATGCCTCTCTGCCCTTTCAACAGAAGGTAACTGATCACATGGCACTACCCAAGGAAGAGAGTGGAGTTTCCCCTTGTTAGCTGACAAATAGCTATCCCTCAATCAATTTCACAAAAACAGTTGACTGGTCATTATCACATTGCTGTTTATGGAAAGTCACTGTACACAAAGTATCTGCCACAATTCCTACCTAATCACAGCAATATGATTACATCAATGGGAACAAAGTAGAAAGGGTCAAGAGTTTCAAGTTTTTGGGTGTCCAGATCATCAACAACCTATCTTGGTCCCCCCAAGCTGAAACTATAGTCAAGAAAGATCACCAACGCCTCTACTTTCTCAGAAGATAAAGGAAATTTAGCATGTCAGCTACGACTATCACCAACTTTTGCACCATAGAAAGAATTCTTTTTGGTTGTATCACAGCTTGGTATGGCTCCTGCTCTGTCCAAGACTGCAAGGAACTACAAAAGGTTGTGAATGTAGCCCATTCATCATGTAAACCTCTCATCTGTTGACCCTGTCTACACTTCTCACTGCCTCAGCAAAGCAGCCAACATAATTAAGGACTCCACGCACCCCGGACATTCTCCCTTCCATCTTCTTCCTTCAGGAAAAAGATACAAAAGTCTGAGGTCACGTACCAATCGACACAAGATCAGTTTCTTCCCTGCTGCTGACAGACGTTTGAATGGGCTTATCTTGTATTAAGTTGACCTTTCTCTACACCCCAGCTATGACTAGCACTACATTCTGCACTCTCTCGTTTCTTTGTTGATTTAATTTAATTTATTATTGTCAAATGTATTAACATACATTTGACAATAATAAATTAAATTAAATCAACAACACTTCAGAAACAGCTCACTGGCTGTAAAGTGCTTTGGGAAGATCCTAAAATTTGCCTTATAAATGCACTCTTTCTTCATATAAAGCACTGATGACAGTAACTTGTAACAAGATTATGTGGTTACATGGGAACAGCAGGAAGCCACTTAATCCCTCAAATCTGTTTCACCGTGCATTTAGGAATTGCAAAGCTGCTAAATGTCATAGTTAGATTTTCTCTTGAAAACTTTTGTGGCACAAATGTTACTTGCCACTTGTCAGCCCAAGTCTTGATAATGTCCAGGATCTGAGGAGTTGAAAGTGGTGAACTTGGTGGAATCATCAGCGAAACCTCTACTTATAACTTTATGAAGTAAGTTGCCCTGTGTTGTAGCTTCTCCAGGTGGACACCTTTTTCTGGTGTGCCATTTGTTGCTCCTGGCATTCTCTCTTGCACTCTTCACTGACCCAGGATTAAACCCTGGTTTAATGATAATGGTAGAGTGGGAGATATGCTGAGTCATGAGGTTCCATATTATGGTTAAGTATAATTCTGCTGCTGCTGTTAGTGCACAGCATCTTATGGTTGCTCAGTTTTGAGCTGCTGGGACTATTTGAATCTATCCCATTTAGTACGGTGGTAGTGCCACATATCACAATGGGGAGAATCCCCAATGTGAAGACAGGACTTCCTCTCCACAGAAACTGTGGTGGTCATTCCCATTGATGCTGTCATGGATAGATATTATCTGTAGTAGGCAGGGTTGGTGAAGGTGAGGTCAAGTATGCTTATCCCTCTTGTTGGTTCCCTCATCATCTCTTTGTAATTTTATCTCTCCATCCTGGCAAATGGGAGTTTAATGTGGAAAAGTGTGAGGTGATTCACTTTGGTAAGAGTAATATGTGTACATAATATAGGGCTAATGGTAGGACGCTTAGTAGTGTAGATGAGCAGAGAGATCTCTGTGTACGTGTGCATAAATCCCTGAAAGTTGGTACTCAAGTTGATAAGGTTGTTAAGAAGGCATGCAGTGTGTTAGTATTTATTGGTAGAGGGATTGAATTTCGAAGCTGAGATGTCATGGTGCAATTGTACAAAACTCTGGTGCAGCCGCACTTGGAGTATTATGTACAGTTTTGGTCGCCGCATTATAAGAAAGATGTGGAAGCATTGGAAAGGGTGCAGAGGAGGTTTACCAGGATGTTGCCTGGTATGTTTTGTTCTTTTGTTCTTTGTTTTTTTGTTCTTTATAATGGGTAGGTCTTATGAGGAAAGGCTAAGGGACTTGAGGTTATTTTCCCTCTAGAGAAGGCGGCTAAGAGGTGACTTAATTGAGACATATAAGATGATCAGAGGGTTAGATAGGGTGGATAGTGAGAGCCTTTTTCTTGGATGGAGATGGATAACACGTGGGGACATAGCTTTAAATTAAGGGGTGGTAGTTATAGGACGGATGTTAGAGGTGGATTCTTTATTCAGAGGGTAATAAGGGTGTGGAATGCCCTGCCTGCAGCAGTTGTGGACTCGTCAAGTTTAAGGGCATTCAAATGGTCAGTGGATAGGCATATGGATAACATTGGAATAGTTTAGGTTAGAGGGTCATTAGATTGGTTCCATTGGTCAGCGCAACATTGAGGGCCGAAGGGCCTGTACTGCGCTGTAATGTTCTATGTTCTATACTTCATACAACGCTACACATCATTCTGTCATCTGCAAATCTAACTACTTTCTGTCCCATTACCTACATCATTAATAAAGATTCTAAATAATTCAGAACACACCACAGATCCTTATGGAGCACCACCATGCATAACTTCCCAATTGGAGTATTACTCACTATCTTGACTCTCATTGTCCTGCCACTCAACTCAATTTCCAATCCAGGTTAATAAAGTGCTGAGAATTTCAGGGTCAGCAACTTAAGTTAATAATGTTTAATGAGCATGTTTATCAAATGCTTTCTGTAAATTCAATGAATTGACATCATAGATATTCTCCTGTTCACTGCTTTCTTCACTTCTTCAAAAAAACCCAGTTTAAAAGTATGATCTCCCTGTGACAAACCCTACTGACTCTCTGATCAGCTGAACGTGTAAGGGTTTCAGTCACTTTATCCATAAAGATAGAATCTAGGAATTTCCCAACACTCGGCTAACTGATCTATAATTCCCCGGTTTCCATCTCTCACCTTTCTCAAATAGAAGGTGGGACATGGGTAATTTTCTAAAAGATCAGTTCCAGAATACTAAATTGAAAAAGAACAGTTCCAGAGTGGAAAGAACGCTGATAGATAATAGTTAAGACATCAGAATGCCCTCAATTATTCCCTTCAAACCAAGACTTGGGTTAAGACGATACAGCACTCTGTACAGCTGTTATTTTCTTCCTTATTGTTATCTTGCTGAAGTTAATTTTATTGCAACCCTACCCCCAATCCAATATTAGTTTAGTTGGGAGTGTCTGGGATGCTGACATTCAGCATGTTCACCACTTCCTTATATTCACTGACTGTAAAGGTTTTCAACAGGCCACCATCCATTACCTAATGTAATGGTTAAACAAAAACTACATTTGTTTTTCTGCCAGATATCCTTTGCAGAGATTCCCTGCAGTGCAGAAGGCTATTCAGCCCATCGAGTCTGCTCTCAAAAAGAATCACCACCCAGGCTCACACCCCTGTCCTATTCCCATAGCACTGCACATTTACTATGGCATTTAGACCCAAACTAAATCTTTGGACACTAAAGGGAATTTAACAGGCCAATCCACCTAACATACACATCTTTGAACTGAGATAACACCCGGAGAAAATCCATGCAGGTATCAGAAGAACGTGCAAACTCCACACAGACTCAAGGCTGGATAGAATTGAACCTGGATCCCTAGTGCTTTGAGACAACAAAACAGTGCTAATCACTGACACAATGTATAGGATAATATTACTGACACAATGGGGCAAAGTTTCCCGTTCTGACTGTCAAGGGAACAGGAGCAGGCAGGGGGCAGACCATGGAAAAGTTCGTTGACCTTGGGCAGGATTCTGGTGTTGGGGCGAGTGCAGCTGGAAAAACCTGCCTAAAGTGTGAAACGATCTCACTGACATCTGCACACCAATTCACCAGTGTATAAATCAAGGAGAATTGAGATTAATTATCAGAATAAAATATTAATTACTGATTCTGAAGAAAAGTCTGAAAGTTTTACATCGAACTTTATAAAGAGCATCATAGGTGCTCCTTCATTCTACTTAAGTCAGTCTTGAAATGAGAACATGGCCCTTGGTATTGTGAAGGAATCTTCTTTTAGCAGGCTGAATAATGAGGTTGTATTTCTGTGCTTGCTGACAGAGAGAAACAATGCAAAGACTATTATTAGCACTGGATTAGAATGGGCATAGTCCCAAGGCACAGTGATCTATAGCAGTGTTTACCAGAACTCCAGAACATTATACATGAGCAGTGTCAATGACACATGATGCTGCTTTCATCCAATATTAAAGAGGAGTCACTCTGTTGATTGACTACTGCAGCCTAAAAATTCCTGGTGATCAAATCTGTGACACTTTAACCCTTACACTGCTGGCAGCTGTTACTGTAGAAACACACAAATTGATATCCATTTTCATATACCACAGTGCTGCTACCAAAACATCTGAAAATCCACTTGGAGAAGGTATTCAACACAAAGATCAGTGGATGACAGTATGGGATAGGTGCTGGTCAGCGGGACGCAGGTACCCGGGCAGCGCGGGACAGGCAGCTGGGCAGCGCGGGACATGTACTGGTCACCGTGGGACAGTTGGGATCAGTCTCGGATGTCACCAGACATCTCTGAAGCTGAACAATGCTCCGTGCCTCTGAAGCAGGAAACCCACTCAGTACATAACTGGCACATTCCACCAGTGCTGTTAGGTGGTCTCCCTACATATCAATTCCAGCTACTGCTGCCTGAGCACTAACTGTGACAGGATGAGACCCTGAGTTGGTATCCAGGCAGCAAAAGGGTCTGCAAGCCTTTCATCCCTGGACTTTATTTGAGGAGAGGGGGACGGCAGTCTGATACGTTTTGTGCACTCCTTGCTTCGGAAGCTGCCTTTAGGGTGGTACCACATTGTTCATGCGACAACACAACAGCACAATCAGTGCTACTGAACGAGCAGCTTTTAGCCAAATTCCCTCCAGCAACGTGGGACAGTAAAGTGTTTTATAGAAAGCCAGCATTTGAAGCAATATCACTGCTTCAGAGAAGAACTAGTTCCTAGGGTCTGATAGTCCAATGTGACCCAGTTTCTCATTTGCACTGACAGGCAAATAAGCAGAGTGCTAGTAGCAAGGCTGCATCTCACGAGAGTTGTCTCAGAATTCAGAGCTGTACAGGTGAACTGGTCTATCAGGCTATTCACAGTAAAATCAGAGCAGTATTAACTGTGAAACAGTTACCCAGTTACAAAGGATATGGGTCAGAGTCAGCTCCTCTGCTGCTGCTCTTCAAAAAATGTTAAGTTTATTTATTAGTCACAAGTAGGCTTACATTCATACTGCAATGAAGTTACACACTTCACATCTGTTCGGGAACACGGAGGAAGAATTCATCTAACCAGCAAGTCTTTCGGATTGTGGGAGATAAGCGGGCCAGACATGGGGAGAATCACAAGGAGTTGGTTATTAAGAAGACAAATGGAATTTTGTCCTACATTGCTCAAGAGATGGAGTTTAAAAAGAATGAGGTTACATTGCAGCTGTATAAGGTGCTGGTGAGGCCACACCTGGAATAAATACTGTGTACAGTTTTGGTCTCCTTACTTGAGAAAGGATATACTGGCACTGCAGGGGGTGCAGAGGAGATTCATAGAACATAGAACACTACAGCACAAACAGGCCTTTCGGCCCATGAGTTGCGCTGATCACATCTATACCTACCAAACCACAGACCTATCTATAACCCCCTATGGAATGCCCTGCCTGCTGCAGTTGTAGATGCGCCAAGTTTGGTGGCATTTAAGAGGTTAGTAGATAAGTTTATGGATGAAAAGGGAATGGTTTAGGTTAGAGGGTCATTGTTTTTTGTTAATTGGTCAGCGCAACATCGAAGGCCAAAGGGCCTGTTCTGCGCTGTAATGTTCTATTCTGTTCTATCCCATTAGTTCCCATATACTCATCCAAAAACCTCATTCACTAGGTTGATTCTGGAGTTGAGAGTATTGGCTTATGAGGAGAGACTGAATATACGGGAGCTATACTCATTGGAATTCAGAAGAATGAGAGGAGATTGTATAGAAACACATAAGATTGTGAAGGAAAAAGATAAGATAGAAACAGGAAAGTTGTTTTCACTGGCGGGTGAACCAGGTGCACTCCTCATCACAATGGCTGTCTCGGCACTCTACACCAGCATCCCCCACGATGATGGCATTGCAGCAATGCCTCAGTACTCAACGCCGACAACTTCCAGTCTCCAGATGCAATTTTACAACTCATCTGCTTCATCCTTCAATGGCTTCACCTTCTACAACTAGTTCTTCATCCAGATACACGGAACAGTCATGGAAACCAAATTTGCACCTCAATATGCCAACATCTTCATGCACAGGTTTGAACAAGACTTCTTCACTGCATAGGACCTTCAACCGATGCTACAGACTATATGCATGGAAGACATTTTCTTCCTTTGGCTCATAGTGAACAGTTGAAGCACGGGCATTCAGCCTCTGATCTTTGGGGTAAACGTTCTCCAAGGCAGCCTTCATGATACCGACAGTGCAGAATCACTGAGCAGAAACTTGATAGCCAAGTTCCGCACACAAGGACTGATCTTGGGTTCATGTCACACTATCTGTAATCCCCATGAGTTGCTGGGCTTGCAAAATCTCACTAACTGTCCTGGCTGGAGACAATACACATTTCTTTAACTTGTGCTTAACGCACTCTCCACCCACATTGTCTGTATCTTTGAGACTTGATTACCTGTAAAGACTTACATTCCAACCATTATTTTGTAAATTGAGTTTGTGTCTTTATATGCCCTGTTTGAGAACAGAATCCCCACTCATCTGACGAAAGAGCAGGAAGCGCTCCGAAAGCTAGTGGCTTTTGCTACCAAATAAATTCACTGGACTTTAACCTGGTGTGTGAGACTTCTTACTGTGTTTACCCCAGTCCAACACCGGCATCTCCATATTAAGTGAAACTAGAACCAGGGGGCATGATCTCAAAATAAGGGGAGAGCAGATTTAGGACTCAACATAATGAGTTGAGAAGAAATTTCTTCACACAAAACATTGTGAATCTGTGGAATTTCCTTTCCAATGAAGCAGTTAAGGCTACATCATGAATGTTTTTAAGGCAAGGATAGATAAATTTGTGAACAGTAAAGGAATTAAAGGTTATGGTGAGCAAGTGAGTAAGTGGAGCTGAGTCCACAAAAAGACCAGCTATGATCTTATTGAATGGCGCAGCAGGCTCGAGGGGCCAGATGGCCGACTCCTGCTCCTAGTTCTTACTTTCTTCTGAGAACTATGTGCAAACTCCACACAGTAACCTGGATCCCTGGCACTGTGAAGCAGCAGTGCTAACCACTGTGCCTTCATCCAGCCACAACCCAATCTTCTCAATTCTCAGTCGTAAAATCTCACTTAGTTTTAAAAAACTGAACAAAGTACAAATATCAAATTCTTCATGTTACCCAAGCCTTCAAAACAATCCTCCCCAGTTTATACATGGATCTCTCATCAAAGGTGATGCACTTGGATGAAGTAACAAGACAAGGGAGTATTTAATGAATGGCAGGACACTGGGAAGCTCAGAGGAACAGATGGATCTTGGGGTACTTTATTCATAGATCTCTGAAGGCAAGAGAACAGGTGAATAGACTGATTAAGAAGGCACATACAACACTTGCTTTTATCAGTCATGGCATAGAGTGTTAGAGTAAGGAGGTAATGTTGGAGCTGTATAGAGCATTAGTTAGGCCACAGCTGGAATCTTGTATGCAGTTCTGGTCACCTCACCTCAGAAAGATGTGATAGCCTGGGAAGGAGCTATAAGGAGACATTGGGTAGACTTGGATCACTTTCTTTAAAGCAGAGGAGGCTGAGAGGGAACATGATTCTGGTGTATAAGATTATGAGGGGTATGGACAGAGTGAGCAGCTGAACTGGACATTACCAACGATTGCACACTCGAACATGGCTATGAAACTGGAAAGAAAGCAATGAAATCAAAGAAAATCCCAGGCCTTAGCTAACTCTGAATAAGCAAAACTGAGCAAATAACAAATTAACAAATATAAATATCCTTTCAAGCCTGGGTAAAATTGTCAAAGGTCTGGTTTCTATTGTAGCAATGACAGCAAAACTGTGGATTCACTATCATTACTCAACTTCTGGAGTAGTTTATGTGTCATTAACTGAGGAAATCCAGGTGTATTGAAGTCTCTCAGGCAATTAGTTAAACATCACTGAACTGACAACAACTTGCCTTCTTACACTGTTAGTCTCATTGTAAAAGCCAATCAGTAAATTGGACTGTATTGAATGAGGTCTAACTGGGATTTTAACATTATGCTAAGTTCATAATTATAGCTAGAAAGCCTCACTGGTCCTGATTGGCTACTTTTATAATTGCAGAATGTCCAAGTTCTTCATAATGATAAAAAAATTCATATATTTTCACTTCTTAAAAAAAGTTTATGATTGTTCAACTTCTATCTTAATCCTATGAAGATGTCGCAATCATCTATGTCACACTATTAAAAAATCATTAAAAATAAAGGATGATCAGTACATTTTGCTTCCTGGTTTGCTGTCTGTGAGATTACTTCAATATGATTGGCTGCTTAGTCTACTTGATAACACCACTGCTGCTGGACATCTGGAGATCCCTTGGACAATATCAGGAAAGGGGAAATCCATATTACAAACACAGCTAGATCTGAGGTCAGTTGTGAGTACTGTGACCTTACTGTTAACTGCATTAACAGGGTCAAAGTCAGAGATTGAACCTATTTCCCAAAAATTGTACTTGATATTTCTGGTGGAATATTTCCACATACTTTATTTGAAATTTCCTCTTTGCTCCCAATCCCTGGCTCTCCTCTCTCACAGTCACTGATTGATGCTAGTTATAGTTCTATAAGCCAGGATCTCATCCAATATGCTGTCCCTCATTTTTCAGCTTAGTATCAGACGGGGAGCACCATCGTATAAACTACATACAGACATTATCACCTGTACATTCACCCAGCTAGTGACCACAGAAAGTTCTCTTGACATGTTTCAGCTGCCCATCCATGTTGGAGATCATTTATTCAATCTGTAAACTGTAAAGTCAAAGTACCTAGAACTTCAGCTCATTTGAAGATGTGCTTTAGTAATTAGAAAATACACAATAAGGGTAATGTGATATCTACCAATCAGCATCCACACTGGAGCTGTAATCAAAAATTCAGAACTAATCCGAGCCACTTACCTGCAGCTGAAGGAACGGAATATTGAAAAACTTGTGTAAATACTTGAGGCCAAAGCCATTCTTCATTGAGGATTCTGCATAACGAATGTAGGATGATCTGGGTAACCTAGAATCAAAGAAAAGGCAACATTAAAAAAGGAATGAAACACTCAGCAGATTGGCTAGTGGGTTCCTCAGTGAAAAGTCCAATTCTAAGGTCAGGTCACACAGGCCATTAAAGTTTATTTATTCATGTCACAAGGAATTAACACTGCAAAGAGGTTGCTGTGAAAATCCCTGAGTCGCCACACTCTGGCACCTAGTGGGTAAACTGAGGGAAAGTTTAGCATAGCCAATGCACCTAACCAGCACGCCTTTCGGACTATGCGAGGAATTCGGAGCACCTGGAGGAAACTCATGGAGACACGGACAGAACGCGCAGACTCAACAGATAAAGGTCCAAGGTCCAAATTGAACCTGAGTCCTTGGCACTGTGAGGCAGCAGTGCCTCCATGCCGCCCTGTAATTAGAAAAAGTATAGGATAAACTCAAATGCATGACAACATGGGAAATGGTAAGAAAATGATTAGAAATAAAGGGGTGGTTCTAATTATATCACCTTATCATGTCTTTATTATAGCCCAAAGAACTTTACAATGAATTAATTTTGAACTGCAGTAATTGTTATCCAAATACCTTAAGGTCTGGTTAAAGTTTTAAGTCAACAATATTGTTTGAATCACTGTGGGCAATCTAGGCAAATTTAGTTGTAACACACAAAGCAGTGAGTTAACTATAATAAGACTGCCGCACTGAACTATAACCTCAGCATCTCTGAGCTAGAGAAAGATGAGATGAGCCACTGCTGTTCACTATCCAATAATGTCTGCTGCTTGTGTATTGTGCATGGACACACTGCAAGACAGGCTCAGTTCAGTAATGCTGCCCCCTCCCCATGGTCAAATAACCTGTTAGCACTAAATATTTTCCTTCAGAATCCAGCTCTGGCTCCGGGTCCCAGAAGGATATCAGTAACATCTGAGTGAGGAGTACTGGGATTTAGTCAATAATAGAGAATCTGTTAATGGAAATTGAGTTTAATCATATTCCAGTTTTCAGTAGAACTGAAAATTCATAGACACCAGTGTATCCTGATTTCCTTTGCTTGTACCCTTTACCTTATAGCTTAACACTACTCACAGCATAATTCTGAGCAACATCCTCTATACTTTTCAATGAGTTTAAACAGTGGTCTTGCCCTACTGAAGTATTAGAGACTACAAAGGGAGAGAGCTGATTGGTATGTAGTGAGTAAGGTCGGGAAAGTATTTACTATTTTTATTATTTATAGCTTGTAAGATCTTTGGTTATAGTGGTTTATAGTTTGTAAGGGTATTATTTTATAGTAATGAGGACCAGGGAAGAATCCTAGAGTAATTGATATCAGTTAATTTTAAGCATCTTCCAAAGATATACCTTTGAAGAGTTAAGTCAGGGGATGAATAATAATAAATAAATGATAATGAATAATAATGAATAAATAATAAAAGATTGGTTAGGGCAAGATTAGGGCCAGTCAGAGATAGCAGTGGGAAGCTGTGAGTGGAGCCTGAGGAGATAGGAGAGACACTGAATGAGTATTTTTTGTCAGTATTCACGCAGGAGAAAGACAATGTTGTCGGGGAGAATACTGCGATACCAGGTTGTAGACTGGGTAGGATTGAGGTTCATAAGGAGGAGGTGTTAGCGAATCTTGAGGGTATGAAAATTGATAAGTCCCCTGGGCCAGATGGGATTTACCCTAGGATTCTCTGGGAGGCTAGAGAGGAGATTGCAGAGCCTTTGGCTTTGATCTTCATGTCGTCGTTAGCTACAGGTATAGTGCCGGAAGACTGGAGGATGGCAAATGTTATCCCTTTGTTCAAAAAGGGGAGTAGGGACCATCCTGGAAATTATAGACCGGTGAGCCTGACTTCTGTTGTGGGCAAGGTCTTGGAAAGAATTATAAGGGATAGGATTTATAAGCATCTAGAGAGGAATAAATTGATTAGGGATAGTCAGCACGGTTTTGTGAAGGGTAGGTCGTGCCTCACAAACCTTATTGAGTTTTTTGAGGAGGTGACCAAAGAGGTAGATAAGGGTAAGGCAGTTGATGTAGCGTATATGGATTTTAGCAAAGCGTTTGATAAGGTTCCCCATGGTAGGCTACTGCAGAAAGTGCAGATGCATGGGATTGAAGGTGATTTAGCAGTTTGGATTAGGAATTGGCTAGCTGATAGAAGACAGAGGGTGGTGGTTGATGGGAAATATTCAACCTGGAGTGCAGTTACAAGTGGTGTACCTCAAGGATCTGTTTTAGGGCCACTGCTGTTTGTCATTTTTATAAATGACCTAGATGAGGGTGTAGAGGGTTGGATTAGTAAATTTGCTGACGATACCAAAGTGGGGGGAGTTGTAGATAGCGAGGATGGATGTTACAGTTTGCAGAGGGACATAGATAGGTTGCAGAGCTGGGCCGTGAGGTGGCAAATGGAATTCAATACGGATAAGTGTGAGGTGATTCACTTTGGTAGGAATAACAGGCATATGAAATATAGGGCTAATGGAAGGACCCTTAATAGTGTTGTCGAGCAGAGGGATCTTGGGGTACAAGTACATAGCTCTTTGAAAGTTGGCACCCAGGTTGATAAAGTTGTTAAGAAGGCGTACGGTGTGTTAGCTTTTATTGGTAGAGGGATTGAATTTAGGAGCCATGAGGTTACGTTACAACTGTACAAAACTCTGGTGCGGCCGCACTTGGAGTATTGCGTACAGTTCTGGTCGCCGCATTATAAGAAAGATGTGGAAGCATTGGAAAGGGTGCAGAGGAGGTTTACCAGGATGTTGCCTGGTATGGTGGGAAGGCCTTATGAGGAAAGGCTGAGGGACCTGAGGTTATTTTCATTAGAGAGAAGAAGGTTACGCGGTGACCTAATTGAGGCGTATAAGATGATCAAGGGATTGGATAGGGTGGATAGTGAGAGCCTTTTTCCTCGGATGGTGATGACCAACACGAGGGGACATAACTTTAAATTAAGAGGTGGTAGTTATAGGACGGATGTCAGAGGCAGGTTCTTCACACAGAGGGTGGTGAGGGCGTGGAATGCCCTGCCTGCAGCAGTTGTGGACTCGCCTACTTTGGGGGCATTCAAATGTTCGGTGGATAGGCATATGGATGATATTGGAATAGTTTAGGTTAGAGGGTCCACTGGCCGGCGCAACATCGAGGGCCGAAGGGCCTGTACTGCGCTGTAATGTTCTATGAGAGCTCAAAGTCATAGTGCGCTGTTTGTGCTCCGTGTGAGAAGCTGGGAACATTTCCAGTGCCCTGGCCAGCATGTGAGCAGGAAGAATCTCCAGCTGCAGATCCTGGAGGCCCAGGTTTTGAAGCTGGAGCCGAGGCTGGGGACACTGGTGTATCTGCGAGAGTATCGTGGATAGCAACTATACAGAGGTGGTCACATCGCAGACTCAGGCTCCACAGGGAGGGAGGGAATGGGTGATTATCAAGATGATGAGGCAGGCAGTGCAGGAACCTCTGTGGCTACTCCCTGAAAAAAGAAATATCACTTCGGATACTGCTGACGGGAATTGTTTCCAAACGGGAAAACAACAATAGCTTAATTCACTGCACTATGATTGGTTCTGCTGCATGGGAGAGCAGTAACAAGTGTGGAAACACAATAGTTACAGGGAACTCAATTATAAGGGGAATGGATAGGTGTTTTGTAGCTGCAAACAAGGCTCCAGAATGGTGTTTTGTCTCACTGGTGCTGGAGTCAAGGATGTCTCAGAGGAGCTACAGAACATTCTGGATGGAGGAGGGTGAACAGCCAGTGGTTATGATACATAACAGTAAAGATAACAGATTTTAAAAAGCGATAAGGTCCTAAAAGGACATAGGTAGTTGAAATGCAGAAGATCTCAAATATAGTGATCTCAGGATAATTACCAGTGCTATGCGTTAGTCAGAGTAGGAACAGCAGGATTTATAGAATAAATACATGGCTAAAGAGCTGGTCTGTTGTGGAGAGTTTCAGGTTCCTAAGGCATTGGGAGCAGTTCTGGGAGGGGGGCGGTGGGACCAGTACAAACTGGACAGCTTACACCTGGGCTGATGTTCTAAGTGCAGTATTCACTAGAGTGGTTGGGGAGGGTTTGAACTAAAATGACAGAGGGATGGAGAGAGATAAAGGAAGGGAAATCAAAGACAAGAACAAAAGGCAGCAAGGCGAATAAAAAAAGTGATCTGCAGCGAATTCATAGGCCAGAATCAAACAGGGTCACAGTGAAAAATAATGAACACGACCAGTAATGTCAAAAAGACAAGCCTCAAGCCTTTGTGCCTTAACTCACCAAGCATTCACAATAAAGTAGATAAATTAATCATACTAATAGATATAAAGAGGTATGATTAGTGGGAATTATGGAGACATGCTGCAGAGTGACCAGGGGTAGGAAATGAACATCCAGGGTATTCAGAATTTAGGAAGGACAGACAAAAAGGAAAAAGTGATGATTTGCATGGATGGTTAAAGAGGAAACTAATCACTAGTGAGCAAAGATATTATGTGATGTGGAATCTGTACGGATAGAGCTAAGAAACACTAAGAGGCAAAAGCTTTAGTGGGGTTGTACACAAACCCCCAAACATAGTGGTGATGTTGGGAATGGCACTGAACAGAAAAGCAGCCAGCATAATCAAGTACTTTAGGCACCCTGGGCATTCTCTCTTCCGGCTTCTTCCATCAGGAAAAACACACAAAATCTGAGGACACATACCAACTGACTGAAGAACAGCTTCTTCCCTGCTGCCGTCAGACTTTTGAATGGACCTCCTTGCATTAAGTTGATCTTTCTCTAAACCGTAGTTATGACTGTAATACTATATTCTGCACTTTCTCCTTTCCTTCTGTACAAACTGTATAGCATGCAAGAAACAATATTTTCCACTGTATACTAATACGTGTGACAATAATAAATCAAAAGTGCGATGTGAGACTGAAGTGAACACTCTTTTACAGTGTCAGCACAAGCACACAGGGCCAAATGGCCTGATATTTTGCTGTAAGACTGTGTAATTTGAGACTGAACCTGGTAACTATGACTTCAGAACAATGGCCTTAAAAACTCTCCATCTCTGAGCTTCTCTCAACTCACATTTGGCTCTAATATGCACAAATTGAGATGATGCTTCTTAATCAATAACCCCACTATTGTTTCATCATTGTGATTATGAGGATGGTAGGAGGGGAACTTAATGGTTCGTGTTCTCTAAATTCCTCTGTTTCCATCGATAGTAAAGTTTGAATGTATAGCTCAAAATGTTGTACACATTACACCGAGTTCCTAACACCGTGGCAGAAATACTAGCTTTGTTTCATAAATAACTAGATGCTGCATTGGGGTGCGACTTTAGATAGGCCAAGATGGGCCAAATATCATTCTCATCCTCGTTCTCATCTTGTAAACAGTCAGTAAAAGAGAGAAGGAAACAGGAGTCAGCAAAAATAAAAGCATCATAAATGTATAATAAATGGAGGTTCTTCAAACAGTCTGCATCAAAAGCCTTAGATTCCTCTCCAGCAACTCACACCCGGTTAGAATGTTATCATTAGCTTCTATTCTAACAGGAACATTTACTGCCAATAAACAGTCAGCAGGATATTCATCCAAGAGTTAAAACACCAATGGTCTCAGTACAGATGCTGTGGGGATGGGAATATAATTAATAATGAGATTAATCCAATATTTAACAGTTTTCAAAAACAAATTGTGACAAAAGTACTTCTGGGAACTCAAAGAGTTTACAATGGAGCTATAAAATATGCAGAAGGAACATTATATCTGCTCCAATGCCAGTCTATCAAATCACCATATCCAAAGGCAAACAGCAGACTATGACCCCGATTCAGTAAGGCTGCCCATCAGCCTGAGATATAAATGGAAATATTTCCTTTGTATATCAGAAACTGACAGCAGGAGGTGGCTGGAGACAAGCAGTTGCCAGGATTAGAGAGAGCCTGGGTAAAAGCGTACTGAGTAAAAGGCAGGCAAATCAACATTCCCACAGCCTCACCCGTGCATTGGCAGCTCCCATCCGCATCTGCTGGCTTTTCTAAGCTTCTAGATGCTAAGTTGTAGATTTGGAAGCAGAGGACAGGAGGTCCTCTGGCAAAACTCTCCATTTGGCACAGATCATTCTGCTGCACCAGTTCTCGGTACCTGTTATAAATGTGCAGGAGATAACAATGAAGACAAAGGAACAGGAACTCTAATGTACACAGCTCAAATGCTAACCTCTCATTAGTTCATAGAGAGGCTGGCTGACACCAGAGGGTCCATTTCAGCACTTGGGGCCTTCGATAGTCTATAAGGAATGGCAGTGGGAGCTATCATGGAATTAGCCCAGAAGAGAAACTTCAGTTCTGTCTCACAGATAGTGAAATACATTTTTGAATTTTACTCATTGTTGCAAGGTAGAAAATGCAGCAGCTAGTTTACACATAGCAAGATCACACAAACAGCAATGTAATAATAATCAAATAATCTGATATATTGCTGATTGAGGAATTATAATTGATTTATTTGTTACATATATTAGCATACAGTGAAAAGTATTGTTTTTTTGCATACTTTACAGACAAAGCATACCATAAATAGAAAAGGAAATGAGAGGGTGCAGAATGTAGTGTTATACTCATAGCTAAGGTATAGAAAAAGATCAACTTAATGCAAGGGATATCCATTCAAAAGTCTGACATCAGCAGAGAAGGAGCTGTTCTTGAATTGGTTGGTACATGTCCTCAGAATTTTGTATCTTTTTCCCAACACAAGAGGGTGGAAGACAGTACGTTAAGGATATATAGGGCCCTTAATTATGCTGGTTGCTTTTCCAAGGCAACAGGAAGTGCAGCCAGTCAATGGATGGGAGGCTGGTTTGAGTGTTGGATTGGGTTTTGTTCATGACCCTTTGAAGTTCATTGTGGTCTTGGACAGAGCAGGAACTACATCAAGCTGTGAGACAACCAGAAAGAATGCTTTCTATGTTACATCTGTAAAAGTTGGTGAAAATCAGAGTGGATATACCAAATTTCCTCAGTCTTCACAGAAAATAGAGACTTTGGCAGGTTTCTTATAGTGTTGGCATGGAGGGACCAGCACAGGTTTTTGGTGATCTGGATACCTAAACACCCAAAGTTCTCAACCATTTCTACTTTGTCCCCAATGCAGACGTCACAGCATTACTCCTTCTTATCTTGCAAACAATCAGTCGAAGATTAACCTATGGAAAGCGACTGGCATGGAAGGGGTACACGAACGAGTACTCAGATTCTGATAGACCAACTGCTGGGTTTCTTAATTATAGTGTTGACTATTCTAATGCTCTCCTGACCTCCTATGTTCAACCCTCCATAAAACTGGAAACACTTTTCTCCATGTCCTAACTCATGCTCTGGGCTTGCTAACTTATAGACTTCCAGTTAAGTAAATGTCCAAAATCTAAAATTTCCATTCTGGATTTCAAATCCCTCTGAGTTCCAGCTTCTCCATATCTTAGTAATCTCCTTCATCCACACAACCCACCAGGATAGCTACACTCCTCGAAATTCTGGCCTCTTGTGGAAACCTGATTTTATCAGCTCCATCACTGACACCATGCTTTCAGTTGCTGAGAAACTACTCTCCTCCCCTAACCCTCACCATATCATTTCCCTCCCATTAAGAGTTTCCTCAAAATCTCTTGCTTTAACAAAACTTTTGGTAAAATCCGTAATACCTGCACGTGGCTGGATTTTAAATTTTGTTTTATAATGCCCTGCGAAGCACTTTGGGACGTTTAACTATTTAAAAGCTATTTCTGCTGTTGCATCCACTTTACCAGCTGTGCAAATGGCATTAGCTTCTCAATAAGCTCAACGTTTTGCATCCAATTCACTGCATTTCATTGAAATATTCTGTTTCTCTCTTCTGTATAACTACATTGGTTCCAATCTTAGCATTTTATCTTTGATCTATATTTCATATGTTTTGCTCCATCTGTTCTGATCCTGAACATCTCTCATCTGCTGTGCTGTTACAACTGCTTTGATGAAATCTGCTTTGTTCTTTCTTGCTGGAACCGTATTTGCTCAGTTAGATCCCAAATTCCGATTGAGAAGGCACGTGGAATATAGAGAAATTTGATGAGATGGAAGCGATACTGGCTTTGTAGTAGGATACAAAATGTATTAGCTGTCTGACTGGAGACCAGTGTCCAGTGGCATACCATAAGCATCAATAGTGAAACCCTTATTGTTTGTTTTCTACATAAGTGATGAGGTAAGGATGTGGATAATGATAAGTATGTTTGCAGATTACGCTAAGATTGGTAGGGTAGTTAACAGTGAAGAAAGAGATCATAGATTACAGGAAGGTATAGACAGATTGGCTAGATGGGCAGAGCAGTGGTAGATGGTATTTAAACTGATATTATGAGGTGAAATAACTAGATAAGGGATAAAAGCAAATTACTGTGGATGCTGGAGTCAAAACCGAAAGAGAAAATCCTGGAAAATCTTTGATAAAGGGTCATCTGGATTCGAGATGTCGGCTCTTTCATCTCCTTCCAGATGCTATCAGACCTGCTGAGATTTTTCAGCATTTTCTCTTTTGTTAATCAGACAAGGGAGTATTTAATGAATGGCAGGACATTGGAAAGTTCAGAGGGATAGATGCATCTTGGGTTACTGATTCACAGATCCTCGAAGGTGACAGAGAGGTGAACAGGCTCATTAAGAAGGCATATGGGACACTTTTTTTTTTAATCAGTCTTGACGTAAGAGTATAAGAACAAGAAGGTAATTTGTGAGCTGTACAGAATATTGGTGAGGCCACAGCTGGAATTTTGTATGCAGTTCTGGTCACTACAGTAAGGATGTGATAGTACTGAAGGGGTACAGAGGAGATTTATTAGGATGTTGTCAGGAACAGAACATCTGAGCTATAAGGAGAGACTGGATAGAATTAGATTGTTTTTTTCTAGAGCAGAGAAGCTGAGGGGGGAACAAGATTGACGTGTTTATTATGAGGGTATGGACAGGGTGAATAGAAGCAACTGTTCCCTTTGGTTAAGGGGTCAATCACAGTGGGCATAGAACATAAAACAATACAGCACAAATAGGCCCTTCGGCCCACGAGTTGCGCCGATCACATCTACCAATCCACAGACACATCCATAATTCCCTATCCTATTCTTTTCCATATACACATCCAGAAGTCTTTTAAAAGACCCCAGTGAGTTTGCCTCAACAACCTTCGACGGCAGTCGGTTCCATTCACTCACCACCCTCTGAGTGAAAAACCTATCCCTGACATCTCCTTTGTATTTGCTTCCCTGCACCTTAAATGTGTGTCCTCTCATATTGACCATTTCCGCTCGGGGAAATAGTCTCTGAGAGTCCACGCTATCTATTCCTCTCAACATTTTATAAACCTCTATCAGGTTGCCTCTCAACCTACGTCTCTCCAGTGAGAAGAGTCCCAGGTCCCTCAACCTATCTTCATAAGGCCTGCCTCCCAATCCAGGCAGCATCCTTGTAAATCTCCTCTGAACTCTCTCAATAGCCTCTACATCCTTCCTATAATGAGGCAACCAGAACTGCGCACAATTTAGACCCCACTTGGAGTACTGTGTGCAGTTCTGGTCGCCTCACTATAGGGAGGATGTGGAAGTTACTGAGGGGGTGCAGAGGAGATTTACAAGGATGTTGCCTGGATTTGGGGGCATGCCTTATGAAGATAGGTTGAGAGAGCTAGGACTCTTCACCCTGGAGAAACGAAGGTTGAGAGGCGACCTGATAGAGGTTTATAAGATGTTGAGAGGAATAGATAGGGTGGATTCTCGGAGGCTATTTCCCAGGGCTGAAGTGGTCGCTACGAGAGGACACAGATTTAAGGTGCTGGGGGGCAAGTACAGAGGAGATGTTAGAGGTAAGTTTTTCACTCAGAGGGTGGTGAGTGAATGGAATCGGCTGCCATCAGAGGCGCACTCACTAGGGTCTTTTAAGAGACTTCTGGATGAGTACATGGGATTTAATGGGATTGGGAGTTACAGATAGTTCTATGGCATGGTAGGTATAGATATGATCGGCACAACTTGTGGGCCGAAGGGCCTGTTTGTGCTGTAGTGTTCTATGTTCTACGGTAAAGGTCAGAAGGGAGTTGAGAAAAAAAAAATTCACTCAGATAAGAATCTGAAATGAACTACCTGGGGAGGTAGCAGAGGCTGGAAACCTTACAATTTTAAAGTTTTTGGTTGAGCACTTGGAACATCGTAACATTAAGGATATGGGACAAGTGCTGGAAAATGGGATTAGCTCAACTTTTAGAGGAGTTATTATCTTTGCAGACTCATTGGACCAAAAGGCCTTTTCTGCGCTGTATGACTATGATTTTGACTCATGGAATAAAAAGGACAGTGCGAACTTGGATGCAACTTTACCCGAGTGATAGGAAACTGTGTAGTGGTTAGTGAATGTTTTTTCCGCTGGTGGAAAGTTTGTAGTGGACTTCGCTAGGGCTGAGTGTTTGGACCCTTGCTTTTCCTAATATATATTTTCATGACCTTGACCTTGGTGTCAAGCAAGGCACAATTTCAAAAGTTGCCAATGATATAAGTTTGATGAGGACTTGTCTGTTGAGGTAGTATGGGCTGAGATTAGAAACAGGAAAGGAGAGGTCACCCTGTTGGGAGTCTTTTATAGACCTCCTAAAAGTTCTAGAGAGGTTGAGGAAAGGATTGCAAAGTCAATTCTGGTCAGGAGTGAAAGTAATAGGGTAATTGTTATGGGGGACTTTAACTTTACTAATATTGATTGGAATAGCTATAGCTCTAGCTCGTTAGAGGGGTCAGTTTTCGTACAAAGTGTGCAGGAAGGTTTTTTGACTCAGTATGTAGATAGGCCAACTAGAGGTGAGGCTACATTGGATTTGGTGCTGGGCAATGAGCCAGACCAGGTGTTAGGCTTGGAAGTTAGTGAACATTTTGGTGATAGTGACCACAATTCGGTTACGTTCACCTTAGTGATGGACAGGGATAGGCATGAAGCTGGGGGCAGTAGTTATAGCTGGGGGAAGGGTAATTATGAGGCCATCAGGAGAGAATTAGGGTGCATAGATTGGACTAGGAAACTACAGGGACTGGGAACATCTGGAATGTGGAGCTTATTCAAGGAGCAGCTGCTGCGGGTCCTTGATAAGTATGTCCCTGTCAGGCAAGGAGGAAATGGTCGAGTAAGAGAACCTTGGTGTACGAAAAAAGTTGATTTGCTGGTTAAAAGGAAAAAGGAGGCTTATGTCAGGATGAGGATTGAAGGCTCGGTTAGTGCAATGGATAGCTATAGATTAGCCAGGAGGGAGCTAAAGAGTGAATTGAGGAGAGCAAAGAGAGGAAAATGAGAAGACTTTGGCTGATAGGATTAGGGAGAATCCTAAAGCTTTCTTTAGATATGTTAAGAATAGAAGATTGGTTAGGGCAAGATTAGGGCCAGTCATAGACAGCAGTGGGAAGTTGTGCGTGGAGCCTGAAGAGATTGGAGAGGTACTGAATAAATATTTCTCTTCGGTATTCACGCAGGGTGATGTAAATGTAGTTATGGAGAACACTGAGGTACAGGGTAGCAAACTGGAAGGTATCGAAGTAGATAGGGAAGATGTGCTAGATATTCTCGAGGGTTTGAAGTTGGATAAGTCCCCTGGGCCGGACGGGATTTACTCTAGGATTATCTGGGAGGCAAGAGAGGAGATTGCAGAGCCTCTGGCTCTGATCTTCAGGTCGTCGTTGGTTACGGGTGTGGTTCCGGAGGACTGGAGGATAGCGAATGTGGTCCCGTTGTTCAAGAAGGGGAAGAGAGACCTTCCAGGGAATTATAGGCCAGTGAGTCTTACTTCTGTTGTGGGCAAAGTATTGGAGAGAATAATTAGGGATAGGATTTATAGTTATTTAGAGAGTAATGAATTGATTGGAGATAGTCAGCATGGTTTTGTGAAGGGTAGGTCGTGCCTTACTAACCTCATTGAGTTTTTTGAAAAAGTGACTAAAGAGGTGGATGGGGGTAAGGCGGTTGATGTGGTATATATGGACTTTAGTGAGGCGTTTGATAAGGTGGCCCATGGAAGACTTCTGCAGAAAATGCAGATGTATGGGATAGAGGGTGATTTAGCTAATTGGGTTAGGAATTGGCTAGCAGATAGAAGACAGAGGGTGGTGGTTGATGGGAGATATTCATCTTGGAGTTCGGTGACAAGTGGTGTACCTCAGGGGTCTGTTTTGGGGCCCCTGCTGTTTGTAATTTTTATAAATGATCTGGATGAGGGTATTGAAGGATGGAGTAAGAGAGCCTTGGTGTACGAAAAAAGTTGATTTGCTGGTTAAGAAGAAAAAGGAGGCTTATGTCAGGATGAGGCTTGAAGGCTCAGTTAGTGCAATGGATAGCTATAGATTAGCCAGGAAGGAGCTAAAAAGTGAATTGAGGAGAGCTAAGAGGGGACACGAGAAGATGTTGGCTGATAGGATTAAGGAGAATCCTAAAGCTTTCTTTCGATATGTTAAGAATAGAAGATTGGTTAGGGCAAGATTAGGGCCAGTCATAGACAGCAGTGGGAAGTTGTGCGTGGAGCCTGAAGAGATTGGTGAGGCACTGAATAAATATTTCTCTTCGGTATTCACGCAGAGTGCTGGAAATGTAGCTATGGAGAGCACTGAGGTACAGGGTTGCAAATTGGGAAGTATTGTAGTAGATAGGGAGGATGTGCTAGAAATTCTCGAGGGTTTGAAGTTGGATAAGTCCCCTGGGCCGGACGGGATTTACCCTAGGATGCTCTGGGAGGCAAGAGAGGAGAGTGCAGAGCCTCTGGCTCTGATCTTCAGGTCCTCGTTGGTTACGGGTGTGGTTCCGGAGGACTGGAGGATAGCGAATGTGGTCCCATTGTTTAAGAAGGGGAAGAGAGACCTTCCTGGGAATTATAGGCCACTGAGTCTTACTTCTGTTGTGGGCAAGGTATTGGAGAGAATTATTAGGGATAGGATTTATAGTTATTTAGAGAGAAATGAATTGATTGGGGATAGGCAGCATGGTTTCGTGAAGGGTAGGTCATGCCTTACTAACCTCATTGAGTTTTTTGAGAAAGTGACCAAAGAGGGGGATGGGGGTAAGGCAGTTGATGTAGTATATATGGACTTTAGTAAGGCGTTTGATAAGGTGGCCCATGGAAGACTTCCACAGAAAATGCAGATGTGTGGAATAGAGGGTGATTTAGCTAATTGGATTAGGAATTGGCTGGCAGATAGAAGACAGAGGGTGGTGGTTGATGGGAGATTTTCATCATGGAGTTCGGTGACGAGTGGTGTGCCTCAGGGTCTGTTTTGGGGCCCCTGCTGTTTGTAATTTTTATAAATGATCTGGATGAGGGTATTGAGGGATGGATTAGTAAATTTGCAGATGACACTGAAGTCGGTGGAGTGGTAGATAGTGAAGAGGGGTGTTCTAGTTTGCAGAGAGACTTGGACAAGTTGCAGAGCTGGGCCGAGAGGTGGCAAATGGAGTTTAATGTGGAAAAGTGTGAGGTAATGCACTATGGCAGAAATAATAATTGTGTAGAGTATAGGGCTAATGGTAGGATTCTTAGTAGTCTTGATGAACAGAGGGATCTTGGTGTGTATGTGCATAGATCCCTGAAAGTAGGCAGTCAAGTCGAGAAGGTTGTTAAGAAGGCATATGGAGTCTAGCTTTTATTGGTAGGGGGATTGAATTTCGGAGCCGCAACGTCATGTTGCAACTGTACAAAACTCTAGTGCGGCCGCACTTGGAGTATTGTGTGCAGTTCGGTCCCCACATTATAAGAAAGATGTGGAGGCATTGGAGAGGGTACAGAGGAGGTTTACCAGGATGTTGCCTGGTATGGAGGGGCAGGTCCTATGAAGAGAGGTTGAAGGATTTGAGGTTGTTTTCGTTAGAAAGGAGGCGGCTAAGAGGGGATCTTATTGAAACATATAAGATGATTAGAGGTTTAGATAGGGTGGACAGTGATAGCCTTTTTCCTAGATGGAGAAAGCTAGCACGAGGGGACACAGCTTTAAATTAAGGGGTATGAGTTATAGGACGGATATCAGAGGTAGGTTCTTTGCTCAAAGAGTGATTAGGGAGTGGAATGCCCTGCCTGCAGCTGTTGTAGATGCGCCAAGTTTGGTGGCGTTTAAGAGGTTAGTTGATAAGTATATGCAAGAGAAGGGAATGGTTTAGTTTGGAGGGGCATTGCTTTTTATATTGGTCGGCGCAACATCGAAGGCCGAAGGGCCTGTTCTGTGCTGTAATGTTCTATGTTCTATGATTAGTAAATTTGTGGATGACACCAAAGTCGGAGGAGTGGTAGATAGTGAAGAGGGGTGTTCTAGTTTGCAGAGAGACTTGGACAAGTTGCAGAGCTGGGCCGAGAGGTGGCAAATGGGGTTTAATGTGGAAAAGTGTGAGGTAATTCACTTTGGCAGGAATAACAAATGTGTAGAGTATAGGGCTAATGGTAGGACTCTTAATAGTGTTGATGAACAGAGGGATCTTGGTGTTTATGTGCATAGATCCCTGAAAGTTGGCAATCAAGTCGATAAGGTTGTTAAGAAGGCGTATGGAGTCTTAGCTTTTATTGGTAGGGGGATTGAATTTCGGAGCCGCAACGTCATGTTGCAACTGTACAAAACTCTAGTGCGGCCGCAATTGGAGTATTGTGTGCAGTTCTGGTCCCCACATTATAAGAAAGATGTGGAGGCTTTGGAGAGGGTACAGAGGAGGTTTACCAGGATGTTGCCTGGTATGGAGGGCAGGTCTTATGAAGAGAGGCTGAGGGATTGGAGGTTGTTTTCGTTAGAAAGGAGGCGGCTAAGAGGGGACCTAATCGAAACATATAAGATGATTAGAGGTTTAGATAGGGTGGACAATGATAGCCTTTTTCCTAGGATGGAGAAAGCTAGCACGAGGGGACACAGCTTTAAATAAGGGGTGATAGTTATAGGACGGATATCAGAGGTAGGTTCTTTACCCAAAGGGTGGTTCGGGAGTGGAATGCCCTGCCTGCAGCAGTTGTAGATGCGCCAAGTTTGGTGGCGTTTAAGAGGTTAGTTGATAAGTTTATGGAAGAGAAGGGAATGGTTTAGTTTGGAGGGGCATTGCTTTTTGTATTGGTCGGCGCAACATCGAAGGCCGAAGGGCCTGTTCTGTGCTGTAATGTTCTATGTTCTATGTTCTATAAGCATGGTAAACTGTTAAGAACATAGAACATAACAGCACAGAACAGGCCCTTCGGCCTTCGATGTTGCACCGACCAATATAAAAAGCAATGCCCCTCCAAACTAAACCATTCCCCTCTCTTCCATATACTTATCAACTAACCTCTTAAACGCCACCAAACTTGGCGCATCTACAACCGCTGCAGGCAGGGCATTCCACTCCCGAACCACCCTTTGGGTAAAGAACCGGCCTCTGATATCCGTCCTATAACTATCACCCCTTAATTTAAAGCTGTGTCCCCTCGTGCTAGCTTTCTCCATCCTAGGAAAAGGCTATCACTGTCCACCCTATCTAAACCTCTAATCATCTTATATGTTTCGATTAGGTCCCCTCTTAGCTGCCTCCTTTCTAACGAATACAACCTCAAATCCCTCAGCATCTCTTCATAAGACCTGCCCTCCATACCAGGCAACATCCTGGTAAACCTCCTCTGTACCCTCGCCAAAGCCTCCACATCTTTCTTATAATGTGGGGACCAGAACTGCACACAATACTCCAAGTGCGGCCGCACTAGAGTTTTGTACAGTTGCAACATGACGTTGCGGCTCCGAAATTCAATCCCTCTACCAATAAAGCCAAGACTCCATATGCCTTCCTAACAACCTTCTCGACCTGACTGCCTACTTTCAGGGATCTATGCACATACACACCAAGATCGCTCTGTTCATCTAGAATACTAAGAATCCTACCATTTGCCCTATACTCTACACATTTATTATTTCTGCCATAGTGCATTACCTCACACTTTTCCACATTAAACTCCATTTGACACCTCTCGGCCCAGCTCTGCAACTTGTCCAAGTCCCTCTGCAAACTATAACACCCCTCTTCACTATCTACCACTCCACCGACTTTAGTGTCATCTGCAATTTTACTAATCCATCCTTCAATACCCTCATCCAGATCATTTATAAAAATTACAAACAGCAGGGGCCCCAAAACAGACCCCTGAGGGTCTGTTTTGAGGCTCATTTAGAACTTCACAAAGACAAGACAAATTCCCAGGTTGATAAAATTGTTAAGAAGGCGTACGGTGTGTTAGCTTTTATTGGTAGAGGGATTGAATTTAGGAGCCATGAGGTTATGTTACAACTGTACAAAACTCTGGTGCGGCCGCACTTGGAGTATTGCGTACAGTTCTGGTAGCCGCATTATAAGAAAGATGTGGAAGCATTGGAAAGGGTGCAGAGGAGGTTTACCAGGATGTTGCCTGGTATGGTGGGAAGGCCTTATGAGGAAAGGCTGAGAGACCTGAGGTTATTTTCATTAGAGAGAAGAAGGTTACGCGGTGACCTAATTGAGGCGTAGAAGATGATCAAGGGATTGGATAGGATGGATAGTGAGAGCCTTTTTCCTTGGATGGTGATGACCAACACGAGGGGACATAACTTTAAATTAAGAGGTGGTAGTTATAGGACGGATGTCAGAGGCAGGTTCTTTACACAGAGGGTGGTGAGAGTGTGGAATGCCCTGGCTGCAGCAGTTGTGGACTCGCCTACTTTGGGGGCATTCAAATGTTCAGTGGATAGGCATATGGATGATATTGGAATAGTTTAGGTTAGAGGGTCCACTGGCCGGCGCAACATCGAGGGCCGAAGGGCCTGTACTGCGCTGTAATGTTCTATGATGGAATGGGCAGACAGTGACAAATGAAGCTCAATGTGAAATGACTCATTTTGGTAGAAAGAATGTAGAGGGATGCTATAAAATAAAGGATACAATGGGGTGGCACGGTAGCACAGTGGTTAGCACTGCTGCTTCACAGCCCAGTGACCTGGGTTCCACTTCCAGCTTGGCTCACTGTCTGTGTGGAGTGTGCACATTGTCCTTGTGTCTGTTTGGGTTTCCTCCAGGTCTCCAGTTTCCTCCCACAGTCCAACCATGTGCGGATTAGGTCAATTGCCCATGTTAAAATTGCCCTTAGTGTCCCGACATGCATAGGTTAGAGGAATTAGCGGGTAAACGTGTAGGGATATGGGGATTAGGACCTGGGTGGGATTGTGGTTGGTGCAGACTCAATGGGCCGAATGGCCTCTTTCTGCACTGCACGGTTTCTATGATTCTAATTCTAAAATGGGTGTGACAGCAGTGGGACCTGGGTTTATTTATGTATAAAAGTAAATTACTGCGGACGCTGGAATCTGAAACCAACAGAGAAATCGCTGGAAAATCTCACAGGTCTGGCAGCATCTGTAAGGAGAGAAAAGAGCTGATGTTTTGAATTCAGATGACCCTTTGTCACAGCTTTGACTTCATAATCTGAGGTTTGATCAAGGAACCCGTTTAACATCTTGTTTTTTGACAGTACAGGGTCCCTTTGTATGCAAATCTTGATTTCTTTTACAGATACGGGCAGCGTTTTTAAGAGGTTCAAAATCATTATAACTGACAGGGGAATTGAATTTATGGACAGAGGCAACCAGCTTAAGGCATGGGGTTGGCTATTCAGTCTTCAAATCAATGCCCCAAGGTATATCCATAAACTAAAAGAAATAAAGCCCAATGTTGTATCAGAGCTGAAGCAATGGGAGGGATTGCCTTGTCTTCTTTGAATAACCCTCGTGACTGTTTATGATATTGTGAAGTGCCTTCCACGTAAGTATAGGTGACAGTTTTAGTTGCCGAACGTGACTACTTTTTCGATTTGGGAGTAGCCCTTTACTGCTTCGGAGAGGGTTCTTGACATGTAAGCTATCAGTGTATTTGTTCCATCCATAAGAAAGTACAGCCCTAATTTCATGTGGAGATACATTGCAGATAAAGTCAAGCTTCTTTTACAAGACAAAATAGATCAATACACTTATTGATAGAACAAAGAACAAAACATCACGGGAAACAGGCCTTTCAGCCCAACGAGCCCGCGCCGCCACCTCGATGTTTCCACCTCTACCTGCGATCCCTGCCCATGTTTATAGATCTATGGATTAAAAACCAAATTTGAGACAATTTAGGGAAAATTTGTTTTGCCAATTAGCCTAATCTTTGGGATGTGGGAGGTAACCGGAGCACCCGGAGAAAACCCACGCAAGCACGGGGAGAATGCGCAAACTCCCGCAGACACAGGCCCAAATCCATGTATCTGCACAGCACATCATGTTGCCCAACAAACGGTCCAGGTCAAGCATACACTAACGACGTGAAGCACTGGGATACTCTCGAAAAAAAATCCAAGAGCAACCCTCTCACGACCCATCGCGTGTATGCCCCTCGTTCGACAACAAGGTGGACCAAAGCACCTGTAGGATAAAAACAAATACATCAATATCATCATCTATTTACACACTTCCCAGGGACTCCCAAGGCTCATGATCCCTATTTTGTTAGGTGTGTTCAGGAAGGTTTCCTGACACAGTACGTGGAAAAGCCTACGAGGGGAGAGGCTGTACTTGACCTGGTGCTTGCTAATGAGCCAGGGCAGGTGTCGGATCTCATGGTAGGTGAGCATCTTGGGAATGGGGATCATAATTCTATCTCTTTCATGATAGCGATGGAAAGAGATAGGATCAGGCAGGCTAGGAAGGTGTATGTCTGGAGTAAGGGGAAATATGAAAACATTAGGCAGGTAATTGGACGAATAAACTGGAAGGAGGTGTTCTTGGGGAAGAGTACAGAAGGGAAGTGGCGGATTTTCAAGGAATGTTTGTCTAGGGCATTGCAAGACAACGTTCCGAGGAGTCAAAGAGGTTCTGGTAGGACGCGGGAACCGTGGTGCACGAAGGTAGTGGTGAACCTAGTTAGGAAGAAAAAGGAGGTATATAAAAGGTTCAGAGAGCTAGGGGATGTTAGGGATCTAGAGGAGTATAAGGTGTGTAGAAGGGAACTTAAAAAGGAAATTAGGAGAGCCAGAAGGGGTCATGAGAAGGCCTTGGCAGGGAAGATTAAGAAGAATCCCAAGGCCTTCCACAAATATGTGAAAAGTAAAAGGATGAGAAGGGATAGGGCCTATAAAAGGTGAAGGGGGAAAAGTCTGTGTGAATCCGGAAGAAATGACAGAGATGCTTAACGAGTACTTTGCCTCGGTATTCACGGTGGAAAGTGAACTGGGAGATTGCACTGCAGGTTTGAGGCATACGGAAAAGATTGAGTATGTGGACGTTAGGAAAGAGGATGTGTTAGACCTGTTAAATTCTATCAAGATAGACAAGTCGCCGGGACCGGATGGGACGTACCCCAGGTTATTGTGGGAGGTGAGGGAAGTGGTTGCAGAGCCCCTGGCGATGATCTTTGCGTCGTCCATAGAAACGGGAGAGGTTCCGGAGGATTGGAGGATTGCGGATGTGGTTCCTATCTTTAAGAAAGGGAACAGGGATAGTCCAGGAAATTACCGACCGGTGAGTTTGACTTCAGTGGTTGGTAAACTGATGGAGAGGCTTCTGAGGGATAAGATATATGAACATTTGGAGAAGTTTGGACTGATTAGAAATAGTCAGCATGGTTTTGTCAAGGGCAGGTCATGCCTTACGAGCCTAGTTGAGGTCTTCGAAAATGTGACTGAACACATTGACGAAGGAAGGGCGGTGGACGTAGTGTACATGGACTTTAGTAAGGCATTTGATAAGGTCCCACATGCAAGGCTTCTGGAGAAAGTGAGAGGGCATGGGATCCAAGGGGCTTTGGCCTCGTGGATCCAGAACTGGCTTGCCGGCAGAAGGCAGAGAGTGGTTGTGGATGGGTCTTGTTCTGCATGGAGGGCGGTAACCAGTGGAATGCCCCAGGGATCTGTTCTGGGACCCCTGCTGTTTGTCATTTTCATAAATGACCTGGATGAGGAAGTGGAGGGATGGGTTAGTAAGTTCGCCATCGATACAAAGATCGGTGGTGTTGTGGATGGTCTGGAGGGATGCCAAAAGTTGCAGGGGGACATAGACAGGATGCAAGACTGGGCGGAGAAGTGGCAGATGGACTTCAACGCAGATAAATGTGTAGTGGTCCATTTTGGCAGGAATAATGGGATGAAGGAGTACAATATAAGGGTTAGGAGTCTTAGCTGTGTTGTAGAGCAGAAGGATCTCGGGGTCCGGGCCATAGGACTCTTAAATCAGTGGAGGAAGTGGTCAAGAAGGCGTACAATGTACTGGCCTTCATTAATCGAGGAATAGAGTTTAGGAGTCAGGAGGTAATGATGCAGCTCTATAAGACTCTTGTCAGACCCCAGTTGGAGTATTGTGCGCAGTTCTGGTCGCCTCATTATAGGAAGGATGTAGAGGCTATTGAGAGAGTTCAGAGGAGATTTACAAGGATGCTGCCTGGATGGGGAGGCAGGCCTTATGAAGATAGGTTGAGGGAGCTGGGACTCTTCTCACTGGAGAGACGTAGGTTGAGAGGCGACCTGATAGAGGTTTATAAAATGTTGAGAGGAATAGATAGGGTGGACTCTCAGAGACTACTTCCCCGAGCTGAAATGGTCACTACGAGAGGACACAGATTTAAGGTGCAGGGAAGCAAATACAAAGGAGATGTCAGGGGTAGGTTTTTCAATCAGAGGGTGGTGAGTGAATGGAACCGACTGCCGTCGGAGGTTGTTGAGGCAAACTCACTGGGGTCTTTTAAAAGACTTCTGGATGAGTATATGGAAAAGAATAGGATAGGGAATTATGGATAGGTCTGTGGATTGGTAGATGTGATCGGCGCAACTCGTGGGCCGAAGGGCCTGTTTGTGCTGTATTGTTCTATGTTAAATCAGTTTTCTATACCCCTCCATTCCCATTCTGTTCATGTGCCCATCTAAGTATTTCTTAAATAACTCCAGAGAAGTTGCTGCTTCATCCGATTAAAAGCTTCATTTAGAGGCACCTTTCAAACCACCTTTGGTGTTTCTTCAGTGAGATGTGCACGAGTGCTGATATGATATTTGTTGATAATCAGTTACCGGATTTCTGTACTTACCTGTATTCCCGGGAGTCAGTGGTTTCTTTATGGCTTTTACCTATTCATCTAAAGGGATGCAGCCCCATTGTGCCTACCTTGTAACCCAAACAGGTCACTTTGTTAGCCTGAGAAGTGCAATTTCTCCTCATACTCCAGCATTCGTGAAACTTTTCAATACTGCCTCTAAATTGGCTAAGTGTTCCCCTTCCATGGAACCAGTAATCAGCTCATTGCCTAAATCCACTGTGACTCTGCCTAATCTCTGTAACAGATTTTCCATCACCCGCTGAAAAATTGTGTACATCAAGAATACTATAAACTCCAACGGTAAATGGGTATACTCAATACAACCCCTTGTGAATGCTGATAGTACCATTCCTATCTCTACACTTCCCACTGCCTCAGGAAAGCAGCCACCAAATCAAGGGCCGCTGGCACCCCGAATATTCATCTGTCTTCTTCTGTCAAGTAAAAGATACTGAAAACACATACCAACAGATTGAAGAGCAGCTTCTTTCCTGCTGCTTTTAAAGACTTTTAAATGGTTTTACCATATATTAAGCTGATCTTTCTCTACACCCTAGCTGCGACACTAACACTATATTCTGCGCCCTCTTCTTTCCCCCATGTACTTTATGGATAGTATGTTTTCTCTATATCCCAATATATGACAATAATAAATCAAATCAAAAAAAGCTCCAACTCACTTTCAGCCTTCATTGTTTTAAATTTCCACTACCATTTAATAGAATCCTACAGTACAAAAGGAGGCCATTCGGCTCATTCAGTCTGTACTGATCACAATCCCGTCCAGGCCTATTTCTGTAAC
This sequence comes from Sphyrna mokarran, assembly GCA_024679065.1. Lineage (NCBI taxonomy): Eukaryota > Metazoa > Chordata > Chondrichthyes > Carcharhiniformes > Carcharhinidae > Sphyrna > Sphyrna mokarran. Next base: position 44,217,612 of record JAGIQG010000025.1, read on the forward strand.
CCTGTACATTTACCTTACTAATCCCCCCGATACTAGGGTCAATTTAGCATGGCCAATCAACCTAATCTGCAAGTCTTTTAAACTGTGGGAGGAAACTAGAGCACCCGGAGGAAATCCATGCAGACATGGAGAGAATGTGCAAACTCTACACAGACAGTGACTGAGGCTGGAGTTGAACCTGAGTGCCTGGCGCTGCGAGACAGCAGTGCTGACCACTGTATCACCATTCGTTTGAAAAAAAATACTCATTACACTCATCTTAGAAACTTGCACTAGAATGAATAGTTCATTGATTCATATTTAACCTTTCAAATGCTTAAAACTTTTAAACACTTCCTTCAGATCACTCTTCAACCTTTTAAATTCAAGGGAATAAATTTTTCGAATCCTGGTATACTCTGTTAAATTTGCACAGCAGTTCCTCCGGGTGTGGTACTCAGAATTGAATGCAGTGCTCCAGAAACAGTCTGACCAAAACTCAGTACAACTGAAAAGAATTGCAGTCCTGGGATTCAGTAATAAGGTTAGTTATTAATGTGAAACTATATCAACATTCAAGATGAGATTGGACTAGTAGTTGAAAAAGAGTGTGAAAGAAATGCAGGAGGAGGACAGGTCAGTAAAGATAAGTACTACTTGTGTGGAAGGTAAACACCAAGTAATTACATAGGGAGCAGAAAATCTGAAGGTGATTGTGCCTTTATAACAAGAGGATCAGTAAGGGGTGTGCGAGGAGATGAGCAAGTAGCGTATCAGATTCACATAACAAGTCTTTTACAGGATTAACTACAGATTAAGAATCAAGATTAAGTAGTACTAATCTTCAAATAAATCAGGCTAGATTATTAAATAGAGAACTGCCTGGAGTGGTATTATCTATCAATCACCTGAAAAGAGTTAGTTCAAGTGATGTAGCAAGAAGCTAAACCAGCTAGTAACTCATTAGAAGGTCTATAAAAGACACAGGTTTTTCAGATCACATGATTAATAAAGGGTGCACAAAGAGACAGGCAACTACATTGGAATGAGACAGCGAATTTGGTTCATGTGGGAATTCAATGCATGGGGAAAGAGGTATGATATACTTAGAAATTATTGTAAATTAAATAAACGAGTAACTAAATTAACAAAACAACATAAGTAACAATGTTGGGACAGGTATAAAATTGCAGCTGTGGAATATGAGCGGTTTTGGGCGCCAAGGCTGTCCGTGGCAAATGCTTGTGGAGAAAGTGTAAGCAGCGTGAGGAATTCCAGATCAGGGTGATTGATCTAGAAGCTGAACCTGTCAACACTGAGCAACAAGGGATATACCCAGACATTTTGTTTCAGAAGATGGCACGGGGCAGCATAGTAGCACAGTGGTCAGCACTGCTGCTTCACAGCTCCAGGGACCTGGGCTCAATTTCCAGCTTGGGTCACTGACTGTGTGGAGTTTGCACATTCTCCTCGTGTCTGTGTGGGTTTCCTCCGCGTGGTCCAATTTCCTCCCACATCCAAAGATGTGCGGGTTAGGTTGATTGGCTGTGCTAAAATTGCCCCGTAGTGTCCTGAGATGCTTGTGTTAGAGGGATTAGCGGGTGAATATGTAGGGATATGGGAATAGGGCCTGTGTGGGATTGTGGTCAGTGCAGATGGGCCAAATAGCCTCTTTCTGCACTGCAGGGTTTCTATGATTCTAAGACAGTCACACCTTTTAAGATAGCATTGTGTTTTATATCAGTGAGGGACAGGAGAATGTCACTGCGAATAAAGCAGATAAAGGGACTGAGGAGGCAGTGGTGGAGAAATCTCAGACTTAAGATAAAAGCAAAATATTGCAGATGCTGGAATATAGTCATAGATGTTTACAGCATGAAAACAGGCCCTTTGGCCCACTTATAAATGCCGCCTTTTTTTTTTATAAATCCCTAAGCTAGTCCCAATTGCCCCTATTTGGCCCTCATCCCTCCATATCCATCTTATCCACGTAACCGTCTAATTGCTTTTTAAAAGACAAAATTGAACCCACCTTTACTTCTACCTCTGGCAGTTTGTTCCAGACACTTACCATACTCTGTTTAAAAAAAAAATTGCCTCTCTTTACCCAACTGTATCTCTCCCTTTACATCCTTAAACCTATGCCTTCTAGTTTTAGACACCCTTACCTTTGGGAAAAGATGTTTATGCCCTTCATTACGTTACAGACCTCTGTAAGATCACTCCCAAGCTTCCTATGCTCCTAGGGGGAAAAAAATCCCAGTCTATCCAGCCTTTCCTTATAACTCAAACCATCAAGTCCTGGTAACAGCATAGTAAATTCTTTACTGCACTCTTTCTAGTTTAATTTCCTTTCTATAATAGTGACCAGAATTCCAAGTATTCTGAGTATAGAGCAAAGTATTTCAAGTGTGGCCTTACCAATGTCTTGTACAACTCCAACAAGACGTTCTAACTCCTGCATTCAATCTTCTGACAAATGAAATCAAGCATGTCGAATGCCTTCTTCACCATTCTGTCCTCTTGTGACTCCACTTTCAAAGAGCTATGAACTTGTATTCCTATATCTCTTTTATTCTATAACGCTCCCCCTAACTAATAAGTTCTGTCTTGGATCGATCTACTAAAATGTATCACCTCACATCTATCTAAATTAAACTCCATCTGCCATTTATCAGCCCATTGGCCCAATTGATCAAGATCCCATTTCAATCCAAGATAAACTTTTTCACTATCCCCTATGCCATCAATCTCGGTGTCATACTAAACATGCCTCCTAAATTCTCATCCAAATCATTAATGATAAAACAGTAGACTGATCCCTGAGGCACACTGCTGGTCACAGGCTTCCACTTTGAAAAACAACTCTCTACAACCATCCTCAGTCCTCAAGTCAACTTTGTATCTATCTGAATCTGAAACAGAAACAGAAAAACACTGGAAACTCTGACAATGGGTCACCTAGACTCTAAACGCTGGCTCTATCCTCTCTCATGATGTGGAGATGCCGACATCGCACTGAAGTACGTACGTAAGAAGTCTTACAACACCAGGTTAAAGTCCAACAGGTTTATTTGGTAGTAAAAACCACTAGCTTTTGGAGCACTTGCTGCTCCTTCATCAGGTGAGTGGGAATTCTATTCATAAACAGGACAGAGAAAACACAAACTCAATTTACAACGAGTAGAATGCAAATCTTTACAGGTAATCAAGTCTTAAAGGTACAGACAATGTAAGGTCAGTGACAAAGGAGCAGCAAGTGTTCCGAAAGCTAGTGGCATCTACTACCAAATACACCTCTTGGACTTTAACCTGGTGTTGGAAGACTTCTTACTATACTTTCAGGAATATATTCTGCATCCTGGAAAATCAGCATATGCGGCAAAGGCCTGAGTTTCTCAGAAACCTGGATTGCTGTCTTTATTTCCAGATCTGGTCAGGACACACCATTCTTATTTTAACACAATTAGCCCATACATCTACATGATAAAAACATTCAATTCTCTCCTGCTCCTTTCAGATTCTTGACTTTTCTCATTTCTCTGGTCACATCCTCCATCTGGAACTTTGACTATCTTTTCAATTAAAAATATGGAGTTCAGTTCTGACTGTATACTGATCATGGAGAACTGCTCTACTTTAGCGAGTTACACTGAGAATAGTTTATGTCTACCAATAGCTTTGAAGCCAAAGCCAAGTAAAGAAAATGGTTATGATCAAAATATTCAACAGTTTTCTGCTTTTTTGGGTTCCATGACTCTTCCACAACCTTTATTAATAATTATTAATAAATTAGCGTGTCCTATAATGAGTAACATCTCATGATTCATATGAGAGGACTAATAGGCTGAGGCTATCACTTACTGAATTCTCTCTTTATAACTTTTATTCCATCCAAAAAATTCCAATTGAATCCCATTCATAATCCCCATGTGAGGGGCAAACAAGATCCAAGCTGACAAGAAGAGGCTTTGCCCTCCTCCCCCATCTCAGGCTTAATCTGGATCTTCATCTTAGCTCAGTGATCGAGATTGAAAAACTGCAGCAGGCGATGCCTCAGTTTAACCACAGTCGTTACCCCTGATCATTGACTCTCTACCTAGCCCTAACCCTCAAACCACCCGATCAACGATTCTCCTGTGCTACGTAAGTCCTCTCCTTTGCTATCTGCCGACAGGACTATCCTGATGCTCTCCAACCAACCTTCACAAACATTAGTTTATCTGAAACTTTGCTCTCTGTATCATCGTCCTTGCTCATTTCCCAGCACAATGCTGACCTTTACTGGCTCCCATTCTTCCAACATCTCAAGTTTAAGATGATCAAATCTGTGTTTAAATTTATTTTATCTCTGTAATCTCTTTCCCCCAGTTCCATCCCTGTCCTCCAGCCTTTCAGACACTTTCCACTCCCCTAACATTCACTCTTAATATTATCCTGCCTTTAACTAACTAGACCCCATTCTCTGGAATTCCTCCCCTAAACTTCACCACCTTCCACACATCAAAATCCAACTCTTCTCTTGATTAGATCTCCACAGGATCAGAATAGGTCATTCAGCCCCTTGGAGTTGTTCCACAATTCAAGATCAAGGTTGATCTGCTCCTAACTCCATAACCTGCCTATAACCTGCCTTGCCCATGGAAGAATTCTACAGAAAATGCAGATGTGTGGAATAGAGGGTGATTTAGCTAATTGGATTAGGAATTGGCTGGCAGATAGAAGACAGAGGGTGGTGGTTGATGGGAGATATTCATCGTGGAGTTCGGTGACGAGTGTTGTGCCTCAGGGGTCTTTTTTGGGGCCCCTGCTGTTTGTAATTTTTATAAATGATCTGGATGAGGTTATTGAGGGATGGATCAGTAAATTTGCAGATGATACTAAAGTTGGTGGTGTGGTAGATAGTGAAGAGGGGTGTTTTAGTTTACAGAGTGACTTGGACAAGTTGCAGAGCTGGGCCGAGAGGTGGCAAATGGAGTTTAATGTGGAAAAGTGTGCGGTAATGCACTTTGGCAGGAATAATAAATGTGTAGAGTATAGGGCTAATGGTAGGATTCTTAATAGTGTTGATGAACAGAGGGATCTTGGTGTATATGTGCATAGGTCCCTGAAAGTAGGCAGTCAAGTCGATAAGGTTGTTAAGAAGGCATAGGGAGTCTTAGCTTTTATTGGTAGGGGGATTGAATTTCGGAGCCGCAACGTCATGTTGCAACTGTACAAAACTCTAGTGCGGCAGCACTTGGAGTAGTGTGTGCAGTTCTGGTCCCCACATTATAAGAAAGATGTGGAGGCATTGGAGAGGGTACAGAGGAGGTTTACCAGGATGTTGCCTGGTATGGAGGGCAGGTCCTATGAAGAGAGGTTGAAGGATTTGAGGTTGTTTCGTTAGAAAGGAGGCGGCTAAGAGGGGATCTTATTGAAGCATATAAGATGATTAGAGGTTTAGATAGGGTGGACAGTGATACCTTTTTCCTAGGATGGAGAAAGCTAGCACGAGGGGACACAGCTTTAAATTAAGGGGTATGAGTTACAGGACGGATATCAGAGGTAGGTTCTTTACTCAAAGAGTGGTTAGGGAGTGGAATGCCCTGCCTGCAGCTGTTGTAGATGCGCCAAGTTTGGTGGCGCTTAAGAGGTTAATTGATAAGTATATGGAAGAGAAGGGAATGGTTTAGTTTGGAGGGGCATTGCTTTTTATTTTGGTCGGCACAACATCGAAGGCCGAAGGGCCTGTTCTGTGCTGTAATGTTCTATGTTCTATAATAAGCAAACTGAGCAAAACACTGCAGATGCTAGAATCTGAAACAAGAGCACAGAATAACTCGGGTCTGACAACATCTGTATGGAGAGAAGCTCAGTGCTGGCTCCGGCTCAATAATCTCACTGCCTCGATCTCTCCCCATAGCCCTGTATCAATCCCAAACCATCCTGCTTAGAAAGACAGGTTTTAAAGTAAATAGATTGACGCAGTGACTCTTTAGAATTCTTTTCCAATCCTCATAGCAATAGTCAACCTTTGCTTCTCGTTCAATAAACAATTTATCCAGATGCCCTCATTTTCCCAAGTGAGATTGAGTTAACCCAGCTGGGAACATTGATGCAAGTCGATTTTTGCCATACCTGTTGCTGCTCTTGATGAAGTCCCTGACATCATCAGGCAGGATGACCCGATGCTCTCCCATATCACGGTGGTTCCCAAGCACACAGACTGGAATGTGGTCTGGTACTTTGGGAAGCTCTTTCATGATATAACTGAATGTCCTGCAGAAATAAAGGAGGGAATTAATCAATGCAGCTTCTGCTTCCTAAGTTTATCCTTTCCACATATTAGTACGAGTCATTACACTGTTCCTCCAATAATCCAGAAAAGAAAATTCAAATCTAGAAACAAAACTGTTTCAATGGAAATACTGGCAAATGACAGATCACTGACATAACAAATACAGCAACAAGGAACAAACATTTCAAATAAACTGAATAAAATATTAATCCATTACATACAGCAGTAGACCATCTACATGTTAAAATATCACAAGAATCCAACCCCAGCAGATCTAAAATGAACAAAAGCAGTCGCAATATATTATAGCAGATACAGAGGTGGAATTAGAAAAGCAAAGCACAACTACAAGAGTGTTCAAAACATAAAAACATAGAAACCCTGAAGCACAGAAAGAGGCCATTCAGCCCATTAAGTCTGCACTGACCACAATCCCACTCAGGCTCTATAACCATATCCCTACACATTTACCCACTGATCCCTCTTACCCAAGCATCTTAGAACACTAAGGTCAGTTTTTTTATCATGGCCAATCAACCTAACCCACACATCTTTGGACTGTGGGAGGAAACGGGGCACCCAAGGAAACCCACGCAGACACGAGGAGAACGTGCAAACTCTGCACAGACAGTGACCCAAGCTGGGAATTGAACTCAGGTCCCTGGAGCTGTGAAGCAACAGTGCTACCACTGTGCCACCCCTCAGTTATCTTTAACCTGATGGACTACACACGCCAGGCTGGTGGGTGGGGGAGGTGGTGTGCTGAGTGGATGAAGGGACGGTAAAAGTGGTGAAGTATTTTTACACAGGGTGAGGGGATGGGAGAGGCGGTAGGGGAGTGAGGGAGGGGAGGGGGAGTGAGGGGAGGGGAGGATGAGGGGAGGGGGAGGGAGAATGCCTTTAAGAGATGTTTTGTGTCATGTTTCTTGTGAAGGGATGGTTTTATTCTGCAGCTCAGGTTATGGTGATTATCTGCAGCTACCAGACCACACGCAGCAAAATAATTACCTGCCAATTATCAGGGTGTTTGTATTCAGAAAATAGAACATGGGAATTAGGAACAGGAGTAGGTAATTCAGCCTTTCCAGCCTGCTCCGCCATTCAATCTGACCATGGCTGATCTCAACCTGGTCTGAAAATCACCCCCTTACCTGCTTCCCATTATTTTTTATCCCATTTATTTGAAATATATCTATCTCCTTCTTGAAATCATTTAATAGAACATAGAAAAACTACAGCACAAACAGACCCTTCGGCCCACAAGCTGCACCGATCACATCTCTACCTACTAGGCTTACCTATAACCCTCAGTCCTATTAAGTCCTATGTACTCATCCAGAAGTCTCTTAAAAGACCCCAACTAATTTGCCTCCACCACCATCAATAGCAGCAGCCGATTCCACTCACCCACCAGCCTGAGTGAAAAACCTACCCCGACATCTCCTCTGTACCTACTCCCCAGCATCTTAAACCTGTGTCCTCTTGTAGCGACCATTTCAGCCCTGGGAAATAGCCTCTGAGAATCCACCCAATCTATACCTCTCAACATCTTATAAACCTCTATCAGGTCATCCCTCATTCTTTGTCTCTCCAGGGAGAAAAGACCGAGTTCCGTCAACTATCCTCATAAGGCATGCCACCCAATCCAGACAACATCCTTCTTGTACCCTTTCAATAGTTTCCACATCTTTTTGTAATGAGGCGACCAGAACTGCACACAGTGCTCCAAGTGGGGTCTGACCTGGGTCGTATAAAGCTGTAACATTACCTCCCGACTCCTAAACTCAATCCCTCAATTAATGAAGACCAGTATACCATAACGCCTTCTTGACCACATCCTCTACCCGCGAGGCCGATTTAAGAATCCTATGGTCCCAGACCCCAAGGTCCTTCTGATCCTCTACACTGCTAAGTATAAGTTAATGCTTAGTTTTATTCTTAGTTAATGCAGTTTTGTTATTTTTTTTTTGGATGGTCCCCCAGGATTTCAGAGTAGGGTTTAGTTAGGTTGATCGACAAGAAGAAAATCATGTGAACAGGTGGATCTAGGCTTACAAACAGGTAGACTACCAGTTGCTCTTTCCCTGTCTGTAAATTGAAGTCTAGGATCTACTGGAAAATAGGTATCTCTCTCCAGAGATACCCAAAGATGTTTTCTCCCTCTCTGTCTTTGGAGTTTTGCTGTCTGAGAATCGTAAGACAGGTTTATCTCTGTATCGTTGTCCAAAGGTGTTAAAAAGCTGAAGACTGGCAATTCAAGTTTCGCCAACTGATTCTTAAGAGGCAATACGGTGGCAGTTAGCACTGCTACCTCACAGCGCTAGGGACCCAGCGATTACCTCAGGTCACTGTGTGTGCAGTTTGCACGTTCTCTCACGTCTGTACGGGTTTCCTCCCACAGTTCAAAGATGTGCAGGTGAAGTTGACTGGCCTTGCTAAATTGATCCTAGTGTCAGGAGATTAGTAGGGTAAATATGTGGAGTTATAGGAACAGGGCCTGAGTGGGGTTGTGGTCAGTGCAGACTCAAAGGGCTGAATGATCTCTTTCTGCACTGCAGAGATTCAATAATTCTATGTGGAGTTCATGTCTATTGCTTAAACTGGATTAGAGATAAGCAGTTAAGTATACCCTGTCATGTTTAAGTATTTCAACTGGTAAAACTATGCTAATTCTTTTTGTTATATTAACAAATACTGTTAAATAAAAATTTGCTTAAACAAGAACTTTTCAATGGGTCAACAGAATCATACCTTGAGTGAAACACCTTATTCTCACACTAATGCCAACATCAATAATAGTTGGGGTCTAGTCTAACTTCATAATATACTTTGGACTTTCTGATCTGGTCCCTAACAAAACTCTTGCAGGAAATTCCTAGTTTGATTGAGGATTATTGCATTCAAAAATAGTGTTGAATATTTGTGGATTTTTTTAGGCGTTGCATTCAGTTAGTTTAAGTAGGGAGTGATATGTGGAATAATGGTTCTTTCAGTGGCTGAAGTTTTCCTGGATGTGGAAGAAGTCACTCAGGGAGGTTTGTAAATGGTGGTTAAAGTGAAGTTTTTGGAACTGACCGTCAAGCTGCAGTTAACATTACCAGAAGGAACAAGGAGGGCAGAAATGATTGCAGCGATAGCTCAGTATTTAACCTTGCCAGAAACACAGTCTGCACTGGAATTAGTTAGAATTCAATTACAAATGAAACAACTTGAATCAGAAGTCAGAGAGAGAGTGAGTGAGCGGAACAAAGAATAGTGGAAATAAAACATTTTGAATTACAATTAAAAGCAGAGGAAAGAAGAAAGAATAGCTCTGATGAGAGAGAATTTGAACTTTGAAAACTGGAACTGAAAATGAATGTCTACTTAATATAGAACATAGAACATTACAGCACAGAACAGGCCCTTCGGCCTTCGATGTTGTGCCGACCAAAATAAAAAGCAATGCCCCTCCAAACTAAACCATTCCCTTCTCTTCCATATACTTATCAATTAACCTCTTAAACGCCACCAAACTTGGCGCATCTACAACAGCTGCAGGCAGGGCATTCCACTCCCTAATCACTCTTTGAGTAAAGAACCTACCTCTGATATCCGTCCTATAACTCATACCCCTTAATTTAAAGCTGTGTCCCCTCGTGCTAGCTTTCTCCATCCTAGGAAAAAGGCTATCACTGTCCACCCTATCTAAACCTCTAATCATCTTATATGTTTCAATAAGATATGGTGAAGGCTAAGGTAAAATATGGGAATATAATGAGGACAGCAAGGCAGAGCATATCCAACCGCAGTCAAAGGTGTAGTAGGAATATGTTCAAGCGCTGCCAAGGTTTGACAAGACATAGAAGCTTTTTCCATTTCATTTGACAAAGTAGCTAAACAAATGAGAGGGACATAGACCATATGTGTATTACTGATTCAAACTAAGTTGGTAGGTAGAGCCACTGAGGTATAAAAAGCCATCTTAAGTGCACATGAACTATTGCCAGAAACCTACAGACAGAAGTTCAGAAATCTAAGGAAGGAGCAGCTCAAATTGAAAGGTTCAAAAGATCAAAGTAACTTTGACACTTGGATAAACGCATTGAAAATAGGCAAGACATATGAAGTTCTCAAAAAAGGCTTTTTTTGGAGGAGTTTAAAAATTCACTTCCTGAAGTAGTAAGAACTCATATGGAAGAGCAGAAGGTTGCAAAGTTAGCAACAGAAATGGCAATGATTGAGTTAGTTAATAAATCAAGGTTTGGGTTTCCAACATCCATTTCAATCTGTGAGGGAGGGAAACTGGAGAAGAGAGTCAAGGCAAAAGAGATCTTGTTGGAGATAGTAAAGGTAGGCACCTCATTTTAAAAGAAAACGTATGAAGGTGGAAGAGAAATAAAAAGCCTCAGGTTTTTCAATTTTAATAAAGTAGGACACACAAAGTTGCAATGTTGGAGCTTAAGAAAAGCACTGGGAAAACAGACTTGGTAAAACAAAATAAGCCAGTGGGGTTTGTTAAAGTGGTAAAGGAAAGCCCAGTTGAAACTAAAGAGGTGCAAAAGAATGTATGGCCTGGTCAGGGGTCAACAGATAAAAACGTGCCTGATTTCTTTCAAGTTTATTCATGTGTACCAGGAGAGGTTGGTAAAGGTGGTAAGACTTTAAGAGATATGGAAGCAAGTCAATCTTTGATTGTAAGACATGGGAGTTTGGAAAGAGTATTGCCAGGAAAGGTGCTCATGTGTAGAATTCAGGGTGAGAAAAGTATGAAACATACAGGAACTTAACGTGAGTGGAATTAGCTGCCATCGGTGAGCTTGCTGGGATCTTTTAAAAGACTTCTGGATGAATACATGGGATTTAATGGGATTGGGAGATATAGCCTGAGAGGTATGGATATGATCGGCGCAACTTGTGGGCTGAAGGACTTGTTTGTGCTGTAGTGTTCTATGTTCTTAAGTGTTCTATTATATAAGGTAAGATTGGAGAGTCCAGTGAAAAGTGAAATGATGTCAGAAGTAATAGAGAAATTATCCTTTCCAGGAATACAGTTTATCTTAGATAATGATATAGGTGGATCACAAGGAAGTGTCACGCCTATTGTATTTGAAAAGCCAGTTGAAATCAAACAATTGAGTTGTTGCAGGAAGCATATCCTGGGATACTTCCTGTGTGGTAACAAAATCACAAAGCCACAGGCTAAGACAGGAGGAGAAAGGGTGTTGAAGGATCACTAGTGAGGAGGCATAATTTTGTGAAGGGCAGGAGATTTAGAGTGAATTTAAAGAAAAACATTTTCACCCAGAGAGTGGTGGGAGTAAATAACACACTGCCCATGCACGAACACTTGATATGTTGTAACATTCAAGGCTATGAGTCAAATGTTTGAAAGGATCAGTGAAGATTTAGTTTAGTCAGTGCAGACCCAAAGGGCCAAGGACCTCTTCTGTACTTTATGGTTTTATGACTCTTAAGATAAAGAAGTTAAAAATCCATTAGCAGAAACTATAAAGTCCAAAATAGGTACAAGAGAAGTAGATATCTTTAGATCAGGGAAGTTGGCAGAATTACGATAGAAAGATGTAGAGATAAAAGCAGTTCCATCAAAAAGCATTCACTGAAGAATTTGAGTGTATACCTGAAAATTAATACGTTAAAAATAATGTCTTAAATAAAGTGATGAACTTTATATACTCAGGCAGATGGAAAATGGGCAGTAATTAATCAAGTTATTGGGGCGGCATGGTAGCACAGTGGTTAGCACTGCTGTTTCACAGCTCCAGGGACCTGAGTTCAATTCCCAGTTCGGGTCACTATTTGTGTGGAGTTTACACATTCTCCTCATGTCTGTTTGGGTTTCCTCCGGGTGCTCCGGTTTCCATCCACAGTCCAAAGATGTGTGGGCTAGGTTGATTGGCCATGCTCAAATTGCCCCTTAGTCTCCTGAGATGCTTAGGTTAGAGGGATTAGCTGGTAAAATATGTACAGACATGGGGGTAGGGCCTGGGTGGGTTTGTGGTCAGTGCACACTCGATGGACTGAAGGGCCTCTTTCTGCACTGTAGAGTTCTATGATTGATTTTGATATTGCTGGTGAGGTATAGTTGCGGATAGCTCATGAAATATCAGTGGGAAGTCATTTAGCAGTAAGGAAAACTCAAGAAAAAATACAGAAACATTTTTATTGGCCTTGACTGCTTAAAGACTGGTTGAATTTTCCCAGGCATGTCAGGTAATAGGAAAAACTAAAGTCTTAATAAAACCAGCACTTGATTCCCATTTTGGCATTTGAGAAACCTTTTACAAGAGTCTTGATTGTGTAGGATCCTTGCCTGAAATGAAAAGTGGGAATCGGTATTTGTGAATCATAATGGATATGTCTACTAGATTTCCAGAGACTGTTCCATTATGCAATATTGAAGTCAAAAGGATTATATGAACATAGAAACTCGAAGCAGGAGGAGGCCATTCAGCCCTTCGAGCCTACTCTTCCATTCATTTTGATCATGGCTGATCATCAAATTCAATATCTTGATCCGCTCCTTCCCCCCTATATACCTTAATCCCTTTAGCCTCAAGAGCTTATCTAATTTTTTTCTTGAAATCAGAGAAATTTTGGCCTCAATACACATTCACCTCTCTGGATAAAGAAAATTTTCCTCGCCTCGGGCCATAATTCATCCTCAAACTATGACCCCTAGTTCTGGACTCCCCCACCATTGAGAACATTCTTTCCAAATCTGCCCTGTTTAACCTTGTTCGAGGTTAATTTGTTTGAATTTTATAAGTTTCTATACGATCCCCACTCATTCTTCTAAATTTCAGTGAATGTAATCTTAGTCAACTTAGTGTCTCCTCATATGACGGACCTGCCATTGCAGGAATCAGCCTGTTAAAACCTTCGCTATAGCGAGAACATCCTTCTTCAGATAAGGACCCCAAAGCTGCACACAATAATCCAGGTGTGGCTTCTTCAACACCTTATACAATTACAGTAAAACAGATCTTTTCCTATACTCGAATCCTCTCGTTACGAAGGCCAATATGCCATTTGCCTTCTTTACTGCCTGCTGTAACTGCACTTGTCAATTGTCAAGGAGTTACTTATATCTTTACTAGATATAGATTAGCCACAGAAATCCAATCAAATCAAGGATCAAATTTTATGTCAAAGTTATTTATGTCAAAGTTATTCAGGAAAGTCATGGATAGCTCAGGAGATAAAACAATTTAAATCAACTGCACACCATCCAGAATCACAGGGAGCGTTAAGGGTGGGGGCAGCAGATTTTAAAGACCTTGTTGAGGACCTATTTGTACTTTTTGCAATTAGGGATGTACCTAATGAATCAACTAAATTCAGTCCACTTGAATTAATTTTTGATCATGAGTTGAGGGTACCACTTAATTGATCAAGAAGAAATTAGTAAGTTAGTGTTCTGAGACTACATTGTTGGGCTGTATGTCAAACTTTTAGGGAGTGAGCAACTAGGGCTGAGATGGTTGGACAGCATTTGAAAGTTGCGCAGCATGTGATGTTATCGAAACATATAAGATGATTAGAGGTTTAGATAGGGTGGACAGTGATAGCCTTTTTCCTAGGATGGAAAAAGCTAGCACAAGGGGACACAGCTTTAAATTAAGGGGTGATAGTTATAGGACGGATATCAGAGGTAGGTTCTTTACCCAAAGGGTGGTTCGGGAGTGGAATGCCCTGCCTGCAGCAGTTGTAGATGCGCCAAGTTTGGTGGCGTTTAAGAGGTTAGTTGATAAGTATATGGAAGAGAAGGGAATGGTTTAGTTTGGAGGGGCATTGCTTTTTATATTGGTCGGCGCAACATCGAAGGCCGAAGGGCCTGTTCTGTGCTGTTATGTTCTATGTTCTATGAAGGGATCAAAAATTTGTGATTTTGCCAGAAGGAATAAAGTATTAGCATTATTATTTGATAATATTAATTTATTTTTTTTTATTTGATTAAATTATTTTGATTAAATCATTGATTAAATGATTTATGTCATTAAATCATTAAAAATGATTAAATAATTAAATTATTTGATTAAATAAGATTAAATTATTTGATAAGTACACCAGACAGAAGGAAAACATGCAGTGTGTCATGTGAGATTGAATAAAGTAATTGGCCTTTATAGTTAGAGGGATAGAATATAAAAGTAGGGAGGTTCTGTTGCAGCTGTATAGAACATAGAACATTACAGCGCAGAACAGGCCCTTCGGCCTTCGATGTTGCGCCGACCAATTAGGAACAAGCAGTGACCCTTAAGGTATAGGGTGCTAGTGAGGCTGCATCTGGAGTACTGTGTGCAGTTTTGGTCTCCGCGTTCGAGGAAGGATATATTGGCCTTGGACGGGGTGCAGAGAAGGTTTATTATGCGATACCGGAGATGAGGGCGTTGAATTATGAGGAGACACTGAATAGACTAGGTTTGTACTCTGGAGTTTAGAAGGCTGAGACGGGATCTTATAGAAACATCTTAGGCTAATTGGCAAAACAAATTCTCCCTAAATTGTCTCAAATTTGGTTTTTAATCCATAGATCTATAAACATAAACAGGGATTGCGTGTAGAAGTGGGAACATCGGGGTGGTGGCGCGGGCTTGTTGGGTCGAAGGGCCTGTTTCCCGTGCTGTTTTGTTCTTTGTATAAGATAATGAAGGGGATGGATAGGGTAGAGGTTCAGAGACTCTTCCCACTTAGCAAAGATAGCAGGATTAGAGGGCACAGCCTTAAGATTAGGGGAGGGCGGTTCAGATCAGAGTTGCGGAGGGGTTTCTTCACGCAAAGGGTGGTGAATCTTTGGAATTCTCTGCCTGATGAGGTGGCGGAGGCTTCCTCGCTGAATATGTTCAAGTCAAGATGGATAGGTTTTTAATTGACAAGGGAATTAAGGGTTATGGGGAGAAAGCAGGAAAGTGGTACTCAACCACTGCAGATCAGCCATGATCTTATTGAATGGCGGGACAAGCTCGAGGGGCTGGATGGCCGATTCCTGCTCCTGTTTCTTATGTTCTTAAGTAATTGCAGATTGGTGTTCATAAAATTGTAAAATGCTAGGGAGAAGCATTGCATGGTCCCATTAAAAGGTGGTGTTTATTTTGTGCTTAGAGACTTCAAAGAAAAGTCTCTAAGCACAAGGCTCTAAGTCTCTTCAAAAAAGAGTCCAAACTGAAACATCTGTATTGAAAAGCCAAGCAGCAGTTTTTACCAAAACAGGCTTTTGAATTTAGCTAATCAATTTGAATCAGGCACTTTAGATATCAAGAACCTATAAATTTAAATCTGATGGTTTTGACAACCTAAGACTAATTCTAATGTGGGAAATGATGTCATCACAGATATAAAAGGGAGCAGTGAGACAATAAGAGGGAGCAACTGCTATCTGCCAGAGAAAAAAGTTCTCAGTTCTTGAAGAGAGAGAGAGAGAGAATCGCTGGCTCTCATAGCTTCATCAA
The DNA here is from genome assembly GCA_024679065.1 of Sphyrna mokarran. Classification (NCBI taxonomy): domain Eukaryota; kingdom Metazoa; phylum Chordata; class Chondrichthyes; order Carcharhiniformes; family Carcharhinidae; genus Sphyrna; species Sphyrna mokarran. Next base: position 44,233,323 of record JAGIQG010000025.1, read on the forward strand.
TGTCTTAGAGAAAGCACCATCTAGATAGCAAAGATACCAAAAAACAAAGTTCTAGACAGAAGAATTAACAGAAAAGGTCCAGAATATTCCAGAAGGCACAAAACCTGGTTGTAATTTACAGTGACTAAATTCTGTTTTTGTTAATGAGTAGGAATTGTATTTATTTGAACAGCACAGAATTTTGATTATTCAAGAATAGACAATAGTTAGAAGGGATTTATTCAGTTAGTTCATAGATTAGTTTACTTATTCATTGTTAGATAAATAAATTGTTGTGTGGTGATTTTAGAGTGTCAGGGATTTATTTTGTATTCAACCACAAGAAATTGCTGAAGAGCAGGTCACACCACTTCACACTTCACATTTTTTTTTTTTTACAGATTATAAGGTGAGGTACTCCTCTTTGGGTCTTTTGGTGTAGTTCTCAGAGGGAGGAAATCAACCTCCACTTTATAACAATATACTGAAACAGTATTTTGATAGGGAAGGAAAGCAGGAGGATGTGTAAGTTGTTACAACTGAGAGTGAAGAAACAATTCCAGATGATTCTGAGTTTGACATTCCTCAGATTTGATTGGACATTGAGAGTTATCAGAAATTGGAATAAATAATTGAGTTATCTTCTGGAGGAAAAACCAAAACAACCTGAAAGAGTTATTGCAATCATGTGGAGATATATATGGAAATAAACTAGGAAGTACCAAACTAATAATGCATGAGGTTGCTGAAGAAAATGCTGTTCCAATTGAGCAATATTTGTGTAGAATAATAATCCATTCAACTTGGCACAAGTTTAGGAGAAGCTTATTTAGCCTGAGATGCAGTAGCTGAGTGTCTCAAACAAATACTATGTAGAGTTGGTAGATAGCTACAAATCTCAGATAATGAAGTGCATGGAGGCTGATGAATGGAATTTCAAACTGGTGAAGGGAGGGAAAAAAGAACCAGTTATTGGACAATAATGTGAATAAGAAAAGTGAACAGGTACAGAGACAGATATAAGAAAAGTTGATTAATTTGAACCTGTTCCTCAGTTGTTGAAATTACCTGAGCATAAACTGCAGGATTATCAGCAACAGTTCGTCATCTATGAGAAGAAAAATGTAGATCAGTCACCAGTCATATGTGATCTCAAAATGGAGATTGAAGAGCAGAAGTATTTTACTACTGCAAACAAAAGAAAAGGATAACGACGTGAAGTAAGTCTGATGAAACTGCACCATCATTCCAAATGAACTGCTGGAATAATGAATTCATACAGCTTGTATAGATGTGGACACCAAGAGAAATGGTTGTGTTCCTAGCTAGTTGAGTAAATTACAATGGTTTTCGTAGCAGCATAACTGCCACGGTGATCACGGGAACCACGGTTACAGCGGTAAATGCTATATGTCTTTGCCAAAGAATATGCAGAAAATAATGAAAATGAAAATAATAGAACAAAGAAATTGATAAACTGCCTTGAAACAGCAAGATATATCATTGGAGACGCGGGAAAGAACTTTGAGTGTACCATTTTGTAACAGAAGGTGGAGTTGGACTGCCTTACAGAGAAACAAAGGTCAGTTAACAAGAAAGGGGACAGAGATAAAGTAATCTTTATAATGACTCTGATCTGACAGATGTGAAGTTGAGAAAATGTGCAAAGGAACAGGTTCTCTTAGACAAAATCTGTGAGCAGCTTACTTCGCTGTGACTCTGAACATCAAAAGAGTTGTTAGGAATCAGTGAAGGAAATTAAAAAGCAAATCCAAAGTGGTTTGTGCCAGTTTACATTCAAAGTAAAGTTTTACTTTCTAGGTCCTGCCCAGCTCTCTGAGAACATTATCAGAACTAATTTACAATCATGATAACAAAGTTGAGCTCAGCCTTGGAATCAAAGCAGGATCAAGGACTGAAGGAGATTTTTTAAAGAGGAAAGAGGAAGCAACTAAATAACAGCAGCGTGTCGAGAGAAGGAGAAAAAAAGGACATAATTGCTGTGCTTTGATGAAAGAGGGAATTTTCATTGTTGGGAGAGAAGGATTGAACTGAACTATATGACTGTTATATTTGTATGCTTAGATTTAATAAATATATATGTATATAGTATTGATAGTGTGAAACTAAAGATTTTGAAAAATGGCACCATCTTTGCATATTAATGGTTGTTTTTTTTTAAAGCGGGGAGATGTGACCATTATCGGCCTTTAAGAAATCTATTGTGACATGTTTCTTGTGAAGGATTGTTTTATACTGCAGCTCTGATTACAGTGCCAATTATCAGCAGCCAACAGCCCATATGCTGAACATGCAGAAGAATAATTGCTCCTAATTATTGGGATGTTTGTTTTAATCTGAATTAATGCAATTTTCTCTTTTTTTTTGGACTACCCCTCGGGGTTTCAGAGTAAGATTTATTAATTGACAATACAAAAATCATGTGATTGCGTGAAGCTAGGCTTACAGAGACAAGCAAGCAGTTGCTGTTGAATCTGTACTGATCAGTTGCTCTTTCTCTCGCACTCGCTCTCTTTCTCTCTCTCTCTGTAAATTAAAGTCTGGGTCCTGCTAGAAGACAGGTCTTTCACTCTCTCCAGAGGTCTGTAAATGGTCAGTGCTGTTTTCTTGCGTTTTCTGTTTTTGGAGTTCAGCTATGCTAAGACAGGTCTTTCTCTGGACGCTGCTGCCTGAAAGTCAGAAAGACAGGAGTGTCCATCTCTCTCTGATGTGGAATTGCTGGGTGTGGGGTAAGCACAGTTAGACGTTTCACCACACCAGGTTAAAATCCAACAGGTTTATTTGGTAGCACAAGCTCTCAAAGCGCTGCTCCTTTATCAGGTGAGTGGAGGTTCTGTTCACAAACAGAACATATATAGACACAAACTCAATTTGCAAAATAATGGCTGGAATGTGAGTCTTTATAAGTATTCAAGTCTTAAAGGTACAGACAATGTGAGTGGAGAGAAGGTTAAGCACAGGTATTGTCTCCAGCCAGGACAGTTAGTGAGATTTTGCAAATCCAGGTAAGTCATGGGGTTACAGATAGTGTGACATGAATTCAAGATCTCGGTTGAGGCCGTCCTTGTGTGTGGGGAACTTGGCTATCAGTTTCCACTCAGTGGTTCTGCGTTGCACGTTGTGAAGGTCGCGTTGGAGAGTGCTTACCCGAAGATCAGAGGCTGAATGCCCATGATTGCTGAAATATTCCCAGACAGGAAGAGAATACTCTTACTTGCTGACTATCGAGCGGTATTCATTCAGCCATTGTCGTAACATCTGCATAGTCTTCCCAGCGTACCTTGCCTATTACTTTCCCACTCTGGAGCAGCTACAACATCTTCTTCAGAGCTTTCAAAATGTCATTGATGAAGATGAACATCTCAGCAATACATCCCCATACCCTCACTTCTTGCCTTCAAACAATCACACAACCTCAGACCACTGTTTGCAGCAAACTACCCAACCTTTAGGACAGCAATGACCACGACACTACCACAGTGACCTCTGCTAGATGGACTGGATCATCGAGACGGATGCCATCATCTCACATGGTACATACTCTTACAACTCAGCCAACACTGTCCACCTGATACGCTGCAGGAAAGGGTGTTCAGAGACGTGGTATAAATGCTACGACAACGGATAAATAACCACCGCTCGACAGTCACCAGGCAGGAGTGTTCTCTCTCTGTTGAGGAACACTTCAGCAGTCACGGGCACTCAGCCTCTGATCTTTGGATAAGCATCTTCCAAAGTGGCCTTCATGACACATGACAATGCAGAATCGCTGAGCAGAAACTGATAGCCAAATTTTGCACACAAGGATGGCCTCGACAGGGATCTTGGGTTCATGTCGCACTATCCGTAACCCCCACAACTTTGCCTGGGCTCGCAAAATCTCACTAACTGTCCTGTTAATATTCATAATAATATTCATCTTTTAAACTGGTGCTTAACTCTCTCCACTTACGTTTTCTGTATCTTTAAGACTTGATTACTATAAAAACTTGCATTCCAGCTATTATTTTGTAAATTGTCTTTATATGCCCTGTTTGTGAACACAACTTCCACTCTGATGAGGGGGCAATGTTCTGAAAGCTTGTGGCTTGTGCTACCAAATAAACCTGTTGGACTTTAACCTGGCATTTTGAGACTTCTTACTGTTTCTCTCTGTTCAGAGGTATTAAAAGGCTGAAGGATTGGCAATTCTACGTAAGCCTGTGTATTTTGCTAATTGATTCTGAAGAGCAGTTCATGCCTATGGGATATTTCTTAAACTGGAACTAATAGAAATAACCAGCAGTTAAGAAGTATACCTTATCATATTTAAGTATTTCAATTGGTAAAAACGATGCTAATTCTTTTTGTTATAATTAAATTGTATTGTTAAATAAAGTTTGTTTTAATAAAAACTTCCTAGTTTTAACAGAATCAGTTAACAGAATCACATCTGAAGCAATACGCTTTACACTCACACTAATTCCAAAATCAGAAATAGTTGGGGTCTAGCCTAGATACATGTTACTCCTTGGGATTTCTAAATTGGTGTCCGACAGGGAGATGGAGAAGGAGGGTTGCATACCCTTAATGTGTTCATACTCAGGGTGTTGTTTCATGATCTGCTGTACAAACCTACAGCAAGACGCCGTAACATTAACACACCTGAGGCAGTGGATTATACATTCACAAAACGACATACAATAAAGAGTGAATAATGACATATACTTACCACTGTTTGGTGATGTCAAACATCATGATAACACCATTACAGTTCTTGTAGACATCAAGGAATTCTGCATCCAGAGCCAGCTCTGTGTCTGACTAACAACAGGATATATAAGGAGAATTAGAACATTATGGAAACCAATTAATAAATACATTACACTGAGCAAAGCCTGCACTCAAAACAATCATCAATTAGAATCTATCTGCAGTAACTCTGTTCAATCTTGGGCACAACAGCTCAGGAATGATATAGTGGCTATGGAGATGGTGCAGTAGAATGTTACTGGAGTTGAGAGAGTTATGAGGATAAACTGTACAAACTAAGATTAAATGTTTCCGATTGAAAGGTAGAAACCATTTCAGTAACGTCCAGAAGAACTGAATCAGTACAGTACAGAAAAAGGCCATTCAGCCCACCGAGTCTGCACTGACCACAATCCCACCCATTTCTGCAACCCCATGCATTTTAATGATGAACCATCTGATACTAATGGACAATGTAGTATGGTCAATTAACTTAACCCGCACATCTTAGGACTGTGGGAGGAAATCGGAGCAAGGGGAGGAAACCCACACAGACACGGGGAGAACGTGCAAATCATGCCACCCTAGCAAAATGACAAACATTAAAGCTTGTTTACTGAGGAATAATCACACATCGGTCATGGTTGGTGGGTGGCAGCAGTGTCTTTGGCAATATCTTTGTTTCCCTGTGGATCACCATGAAATTCACTGGAGACATCAGTCAATCTGCTGCTTCAATTCTACGCCATGTAGTGGATTGCAGATCATACGAATATGGATACAGAGGGACTACACAAGCACTAGGCAATCTTTATTTCTAGATATATTATAGATTTCAGTACAGGTTCAGTATTATTAACAATTAGTCAAAGGTTATGCCTTATTTTTCTTCCTGAATAGATATGGCTTAACTCACTTGATTGCTGCCACTGTTACAAATGCATTCAATCCCTCCATAATGAAGAACCGAGGCAGCCGTGTGTACCATCTACAAGCTGCACTGCAGGAGCTCATCAAGGTTCTTTTGGCAGCATCTTCCACACCCACATCTACTAGTATCTGGAAGACAAGGATAGAAGACCTGGAAGGTTCCCTTCCATGTCACCCACCATCCTGACTTGGAAACATATTGCTGTTCCTTCACCATCACTGGGTTACCTCACATCCCTTCAATGAATAAAAGTGAAAAGTCCGAACCTCAAAGTCACTGTCCTGGAACCAACATTTTGGCCTGGATATTGTGAGGTCTAAATGCTCCTTAAGCTAACATACACACAGAACATTCAGTGCAGGAGGTGGTCATTTAGCCTTTCTGGTCAATACGAGCTAAAGGCCAAATGGCCTATTGTGTTGTTTCCTCCTGATCGATTTACACATTGTCATATTAATCCAGTGCTGTATTCTCACCATCTTATTGTTTGTCCATCACCATCAGTTATTTTGAGGCGGTGTGTCTGAAGATGACTGATCAGGCCAATTCGGGCAGGGGATGTCCTGGCACATATTGGACAGACTTGTGTAGACACTGTAGTCGTTGTGCTGGTGGCTCTGGACTTGTGCAGCTTGCGCTTAAGTTGTGCTTCAGCAATACACCTTGCTTTGTGAGCTTGACAGCCTTTGTGGATGAGGCAGTGCCAAGTAGGGCAGTTCTGTGCCAGCATTTCCCAGCAGTCGTGTCAATGTCAAGCGACTGCAGGGGGGCTTTAAGTGAGTCTTTGAATTGTTTCTTCTGCCCTCTATGCGAGTGTCTTTCAGCAGAGTTCCCCAAAAAGGAACTGCTTGGGTATGCGCTCGTCTGACATATGGATGACATGACCTGTGCACGGACTGATGGTAGACTTGCTCTAGAGAGAACTTCAGTGTCTGGTACTTTGTCTTGCCATCGGTTGCATAAATATTCTGCGAAGACAAGTCACGTGGAAATGATTGAGCTGTCTTGCATGCCTTTGATACACAGTCCACATTTCACAGGCATATGGGAGGGTAGTGAGTACCACAGCGCTGCAGACTTTCAGTTTTGTTGCTGGGCTGATTTCTCGACATTCCCATACAGTGGAGCGCAGTCTACCAAAAGCAGAATTTGTCTTTGCTATTCTGCAGTTAACTTCTGCATCAATAGTCACTGCTTGGAAGAAGCTGCTGCCAAGATAGGTGAATTGGTCCACTGTCTGTAGTTTCTGCCATTTGATTGTGATTATGGATTCTGTGTACGATACATGAGGAGCACGCTGGTTTTTTTTTAATGTTGATGGTGAGTCCAAAGTTGTCACAAGCCATGGAAAATTTTGTCCACAGTAACTTGCATCTCTGGCTCTGGGCCAGCATGATGTAGAGATGCTGGTGTCGGACTGGAGTAAACACAGTAAGAAGTCTGACAACACCAGGTTAGAGCCCAACTGATTTATTTGATGATAAACTTACAAGCTTTCGGGATTTCTCCCTTCGTCAGGTGAATAGTGTGTTCTGGCTGTTATATCAGAGAGCAATGGTTAGATTCCCTCTTGGCATTGCCTGGCAATGGCGTGGCATGAATGTTACTTGTCACTTGTTAGCCTAAGCCTGGATATTGTCCAGGTCTTGGTGCACTTGGACATAGACTGCTTCAATATCTGAGGTGTCGCGAATGATACTGAATGAGCAAGCATTTTCACTACTGACCTTATGATAGAAGGAAGATAACTGATGAAGCAGCTGAAGATGGTTGGGCCCAGGACACCATAGAACATAGAACATTACAGCACAGAACAGGCCCTTCGGCCTTCGATGTTGCGCCGACCAATTATGAAAAAAGCAATGACCCTCCAAACTAAACCATTCCTTTCTCTTCCATAAACTTATCAACTAACCTCTTAAACGCCACCAAACTTGGCGCATCTACAACTGCCGCAGGCAGGGCATTCCACTCCCTAACCACCCTCTGATATCCGTCCTATAACTATCACCCCTTAATTTAAAGCTGTGTCCCCTCGTGCTAGTTTTCTCCATCCTAGGAAAAAGGCTATCACTGTCCACACTATCTAAACCTCTAATCATCTTATATGTTTCGATTAGGTCCCCTCTTAGCTGCCTTCTTTCTAACAAAAACAACCTCAAATCCCTCAGCCTCTCTTCATAAGACCTGCCCTCCATACCAGGCAACATCCTGGTAAACCTCCTCTGTACCCTCTCCAATGCCTCCACATCTTTCTTAAAATGCGGGGACCAGAACTGCACACAATACTCCAAGTGCGGCCGCACTAGAGTTTTGTACAGTTGCAACATGACGTTGCGGCTCCAAAATTCAATCCCCCTACCAATAAAAGCTAAGACTCCGGATGCCTTCTTAACAACCTTATCGACTTGACTGCCTACTTTCAGGGATCTATGCACCAATACACCAAGATCCCTCTGTTCATCAACACTATTAAGAATCCTACCATTAGCCCTATACTCTACACATTTATTATTCCTGCCAAAGTGCATTACCTCACACTTTTCCACATTAAACTCCATTTGCCACCTCTCGGCCCAGCTCTGCAACTTTTCCAAGTCTCTCTGCAAACTATAACACCCCTCTTCACTATCTACCACTCCCCCGACTTTAGTGTCATCTGCAAATTTACTAATCCATCCTTCAATACCCTCATCCAGATCATTTATAAAAATTACAAACAGCAGGGGCCCCAAAACAGACCCCTGGGGTACACCACTTGTAACCGAACTCCACGATGAATATCTCCCATCAACCACCACCCTCTGTCTTCTATCTGCTAGCCACTCCAAGGAACTCCTGCAGTGATGTTCTGGATCTGAGATGACTGACGTACAAACACCAGAACCACTTCCTTTGTGCCAGATCTGATTCCAACAAATGGAGTTTTCCCTAATTCCCACTGCCTCCAGTTTTACCAGTGTTCCTTGATGCCATACTCTGTCAAATGTGCCTTGATGTTAAGGACAGTCACTCTCACCTCACCTTTAACATACAGCTCTTTTGTTACAAGGCTGTATTTTATGTAGCTTCACCAGGTTGACAGCTCATTTTTGCAATACCTGATGATGACCTGGTATGCCCTCCTGAATTCTTCACTGAATCAGGGTTGATCCCGTCTTGATGGTAATGGTAGAATGGGAGATATGCCGGGCCATGAGGTTACAGATTGTGGTTGAATACAATCCTGCTGCTGATTGCCCACAGCACCTCATGCTTGTCCAGTTTTGAGTTGCTAGATCTGTTTCAAGTCTATCCCATTTAGTACTGTGGTAGTGCCACACAATCCTCAATATGAAGACGAGACTTTGTCATCACAAGGACTGTTCTTTGTCACTCCTATTGATACTGCGATGGACAGATGCATCTGTGACTGGCAGATTGCTGAAAATGAGGTCAAGTATGTTTTGCCCTTCTGTTGGTTCCCCCTCCACCTCCCATCTAGCAGCTATGTCCTTTAAGAATCGGCCAACTTGGTCTGTGATGGGATAACAGAGCCAATCTTGGTGATGGATACTGAAGCCGCACCCCCACCCCCCCACCCTCCGAAACCAAAGTGCATTCTGCACCCTTATCACCCTCAGTACTTTTTCCAAGTGATATTCAACATGGACGAGTACTGATTCGTTAGCTGAGGGGAGGGGATAGAGAATGGAGGGGTACATGGTAACCAGCAGGTGGTTTTTTTTGTCCATGGTTTACTTGATGCCATGAGGACTCATGGGTTCCAGAGTCGATGAGGGCACTCCCTCCTGACTGTATACTATTGTGCCTGCTGGTGATGGCAGTGTCTGGGACATTATCTGTAATGCATGATTCTGTCAGGCTGTTGTTTGTCTAGTTTGAGAGACAGCTCTTCCAGTTTGGGGACAAGCCCCAGGTGTTAGTAAAGAGGACTCTGCAGGGTCGACAGGTCTGCATTTGCATTGTGTCATATGCGTTGCCCATGACACCTGTGGTCCCACCAGTTTCATTCCTTTGTGTTCCATTTATAGCAGATGAATATAACAGTGATTTACTTGGCCATGACACTGCTATTGGTCTAGAGGCACGTGTAGGCCAGACTAGGTAAGGATGGCAGATTTCTTTCTCTAAAGACATTAGTGAACCAGATGAGTTTTTACAACAACTAACAATGGTTTTATGGTCATCAGTGGACTTTTAATTCCAGATATTTTATTGTGTTTTTAAATTCTACAAGTTGCCATGATGGGATTTGAACTGGGGTCTACAGAGCACTGGTCTCTGGGTACTAATCCAGTGACAATACCACAACACCACTATCTCCCATGTTCTGATTGCAGGTAATTCATAATTTACATAAAGATTCAATGTAAGAGATTATGTGGTTTTTATTCATTGTCCCACACCTTTGGCTGACTGAAGGCAGTGAAGGTGAGATGAATTTTGCTACACTATGGCCAAAAACAAAATTCAGGAAAATTCATAATCTAAGCTCACAATCCCCAAGGTCAATTCACAGCTATTCACACTGTTTAGAGGAACAACACAGATGAGACCTAATGTTAGAAGAGCTAATAATAGGTAGAGATCACCAAAATGTGGGATGAGAAAGATTTATTCAGTCACCTTAGTTCATCAATCCAAATAAGCGCCAAGTTCCAATCGATGGTGAAATGTTTGCAGGATCTTGTCACCACTATTGTTTCTGAAGGTTGATCATTTTGTGTGTAATGCAGGACTTCCTGATGTTCAACATATTGTTTTCTTTAACTAGTTGGATTCCTTACCTCAATTACAATGTATACAATCAGAATGGGCACAGCACAAAAGGTCTTTTGGTCTGTTGTAGCTGTAACTCACGAATACCATTCCTTTTTCTTTATTCAGTTTTTCAAATAGTTCCTTTTCCAGTAACAATTTGGTTCCCTTTTGAAAACTTCGATTGAATCTGTCTCCATCACACTCTGAAAGCACATTCCAGACCCTACCACTCGCTGTGTGAATCTGTCTCCACCACACTCAGACAGTACAGGGCCAATTCTCCCATCTCTCTGTGCTGCTTTTAAAATGAGAAGTCTCACAACACCAGGTTAAAGTCCAACAGGTTTATTTGGTAGCAAATGTCACTAGCTTTTGGGGCTTTGCCCCTTCGTCAGGTGAGCAGGGAGTTCTGATCACAAACAGGGATATAAAAACACACATTCAGTTTACAGAATACTGATTAGAATGCGAGTCTTTACAGCTAATCAAGTCTTAAAGGTGCAGACAATTTGAGTGGAGAAAGCATTAAGTATAAGTTAAACAGATGTGTATTGTGTCCAGAAAGTGAGATATTGCAAGCTCAGGCAAGTTATAGGAGTCACAGATAGTGTGACATTAACTCAAGATCCTGGTTGAGACCGTCCTCACGCGTGCAGAACTTGGCTATCAGTTTCTGCTCAGCGACTCTGTGCTGTCGTGTATCGTGAAGGCTGCCTTGGAGAACGAATGAACACCGCTTGGAGAATGAATGAATACCACACGACAATCACCAGACAAGACTGTTCTCTTCCTACTGGGGAACACTTCAGTGGTCACAGGCATTCGCATTCTGATCTTCGGGTAAGCGTTCTCCACTCACCTGACCAAGGGGAAAAGCCCCGAAAACTAGTAGTGTTTGCTACCAAATAAACCTGTTGGACTTTAACCTGGTGTTGAGACTTCTTACTGCGTTTATCCCAGTCCAACATCGGCATCTCCACATCATGGATGCTTTTGTAGTGCAGTGGGACAGAACACTCAAACAGAGGTCATTTCACAGACTCCCCTCTGGGCACCATGGCCTCCGTGTGTCTCCAGCAGCTGGATTCCCAATAACCTACCCCTCCTGGACAGTGATGACAATATTGGACAAGTACAACATGAGGTGAGATATAGAGTAAATCTTCCTTTACACTGTCCTCCATCAAACAGTCCCAGGACAGGTACAGCACAGGGTTAGATACAGAGTAAAGCTCCCTCTACACTGTCCCCCCCATCAAACACTCCCAGGACAGGTACAGCACGGGGTTAGATACAGAGTAAAGCTCCCTCTACACTGTCCCCCCATCAAACACTCCCAGGACAGGTACAGCACGGGGTTAGATACAGAGTAAACTCCCTCTACACTGTCCTCCCATCAAACACTCCCAGGACAGGTACAGCACAGGGTTAGATACAGAGTAAAGCTCCCTCTACACTGTCCCTCCATCAAACATTCCCAGGACAGGTACAGCACGGGGTTAGATACAGAGTAAAGCTCCCTCTACACTGTCCCCATCAAACATTCCCAGGATAGGTACAGCACGGAGTTAGGTACAGAGTAAAGCTCCCCCTACACTGTCCCCATCAAACATTCCCAGGATAGGTACAGCACGGAGTTATGTACAGAGTAAAGCTCCCTCTATGTTGTTGCCATGTCTGCATACAATGAGGGTTCAAAACCAAATGTGGTCTTGAGGTGGCATCTCGGGTTTGTTTTGAAATCACGCAAGCTCTTTTCACTTCTATATAATTTGCTTATTCATGAACAGCTTAAAGCAAAACGTAATTAAATTTTAGAAGCAAGGGAGCAGAAGAAGTATTAGAGATTCTCTTTAACATAGGCTGAGGGGATGGGCAGTGTGAAAATGAGCTGCTGTGATGCCCTTAATGGTAGGAGGGCATAATTACAGTGTGACACGTTCACATAAATAGTTTCTATCAAAAACATGGGTTGGGAAAAGTTCACACTAATGAAATAACCAGAAATAAAGATTTAGCGGACAAAATAGATGTGACGTGGATCACACTCTACTGCAGTTCTAATAATATTCAACTATACCTCTTGTGGATCATTCTCCAGTTTCAAGCCATCTCCTTTTTTCCGGCTTTTACCTAAACAAAGACAACAATGGTTAATGGTTTTCAAACAGCAATTTTCTCCTCAGAAGCCCAGGATTCCACCAAAAGACAAGGTCCATATGTACCCCATTTTAGTAGCAGGGGAAGAGAGTAAAGGAACATCAGAAAACTTGAAGCTTTCAGTTTCAAAGCAATTGCAAACATAAAGCAGCTTGTCTGCGACAATGCCCTGCTATTGTTTTCTATTCTATTTCTCATTCCAATACATTATTCTATTACAATAATATAATTATGCCATTAATAGATTCTATTCCCATTTTTTGAATTTCTTGACAATTTCTATCAGATCATATTGAAAGAACATTAAACACCTAGCTACAAAATGAATATTTTACACTGTCCCAATCAAACACTCCCAGGACAGATGCAGCACAGGGTTAGACACAGAATAAAGCCTCCTCCACACTGCCAGCATTGGACTGTTAGGCGCAGTAAGAATTCTCACAACACCAAGTTAAAGTAACTTTGGTAACCAAGTTACCAAAATTTATTTGGTAACACAAGCTTTCTAGCGTGTCACTCCTTCAGGTGAATGAGGAGTTGTGTTCACAAACAGAACATAGATAGAGACAAACTCAATTTATAAGATAATGGTTGGAATGCGAGTCTTTACAGGTAATCAAACCTTTACAGATATAGACAATGTGAGTGGAGAGAAGGTTAAGCACAGGTTAAAGAGGTGTGTATTATATCCAGCCAGGATAGTTAGTGAGACTTTGCGAGCCCAGGCAAGTCATGGAGGTTACAGATAGTGTGACATGAACCCAAGATTTTAGCCATCTCATGTGTACGGAACTTGGCTATCAGTTTCTGCTCAACAATTCTGCTTTGTTGTGTGTCATGAAGGCCGCCTTACCCAAAGATTAGAGACTGAGTGTTCCCCGACAGGGAATGAATGCTCCTGCCTGGTGATTGTCAAGTGGTGTTCATTTACCCATTGTCATAGCACCTGCATGGTCTCCCAGTGTACCATGCCTCAAGACATCCTTTCCTACTGCATATCAAGTAAACAACATTGATCCAGTCGCAAGAGTATATACCATGTACCTGATGGATGGTATTCTCACATGAAATGATGGTACCATCTCAATGATCCAGCATGTCTTGCAGAGGTTGCTGTGGCAGGGCTGTGTGGTGTTGTGATCACTGTTCTCCTGAAGGCTGGTAGTTTGCTATGGACAATGGTCTGTTTGAAATTGTGTGGTTGTTTGAAGGCAGGAAGTGTGGGCGTGGGGATGGGCTTGGCGAGATGCTCACTTTATCAATGACATTTCAAAGCTTCTCTGTTCTGGGGAAGTACTGGACAATGAAGGGTACTCTCTCCGCAGTGCCCTGTATTTGTCTTGAGGGGATTGGTGTGGTTTTTCACTGTGTGGTGCATTGAGACTGTCGATCGATGAGTCGAGTGCCATGTCCTGTTCTTATGAGGGCGTCTTTCAGCGTCTGTTATGATCCTCCTCATCCAAGCAGATCCTGTGTATATGGAGGGCTTGTCCGTAGGGGATTTCTTCTTTAATGTTTTTAGCTGGAGAAGCTGGAGCATTGTGAGGTTATCTATGGGCTTGCGGTACAGTGAGGTGCTGAGGTGATCGCCTTTGATGGAGATGTGTGTGTCCAAGAATGCAACCGATTCCAGAGAGTAGTCCACGGTGAGTCTGATGATGTCATCATAAAGTTGTTTCAGTGATTGTTCACCATGAGTCCAAAGGAAGAAAATATCATCAGTGGATCTAGTGTACAGCATTGGTTAAAGGTCCTGTGCGATAAAAAGGTCTAGTTTGAACCTATGCATGAAGATGTTGGTATACTGAGGTGCGAATTTGGTCCCCATGGCTATTTCTCTATGCCTGGATGAAGAACTGGTTGTTGAAGCTGAATACATCGTGGTCTAGGATGAAGCGGTTGAGTTGTAGAATTGCATTTGGTGATTAGCAGTTGTGGTGTTGAGCATTGAGGCAGTTGTAGTAATGCCATCGTTGTGGGGGATGCTGGTGCAGAGTGCCAAGACATCCATTGTGACGAGGAGTGCTCCTGGTTCTACTGCTTCATGTGTGCTTAGTTTCTGTATGAAGTCCACAGTGTCACAACAGAAGCTGGGGGTCCTTTGTACAATGGGTTTCAGGATGCCCTCAACATAGTTGGAGAGGTTCTTGCCTGATATGATGGGACAGCTGGGTTTGTTGGCCTTGTGTATCTTCGGGAGGCAGCAGAGATCTCCACCACGGGGAATACATGGGATGAGTACATGATTTGCAGCCAGGAGGGTGCTCTGAAAGTTCAGATCAAAAGTCTTGATGAGTTTGTTGAGTTGACAGTGTGTTCTTTGGTCAGATCTGCGGATAACTGTCTGTAGTGTTCCTCGTTGTTCAGTTATTGGTACATTTCTTTGCAGTAATTCATTCGGTTCAGTATGACGGTGGCCCCTTCTTTGCTGGTTTGATAACAATCTTGCAGTTGGTCTTGAGAGCGCGGATGGCGCTGCGTTGTACTTGGGTGATGTTTGGGGCTGTCTTATGGGCGTGGCTGATGAATCTGGCATTGACACACCTCCTGACGGCTCCGGCATACAGGTTGAGTTGAGGGCAGCAGCCTTCCAGAGTAGTCCAATTCAACTATTTCCTCTTTGGTTGCTGCACCGTGGATCTTTGTCAGCTGTTTCGATTCAAGTCTCATTGAATCCACTGTTGATCTCTTGAGGTTTGTGGGAGAATTCTCGCAGCCTCATTCGCCTGAGGAACTCCTCTGTATCCACTGCAAGACTGATGGGGTCTATTTTTATGGTGGGGCAGGAATTGAGCCCTCGGCTGAGAACTTCAATTTTGTCTGGTTGAAGTGTGTAGTACGACAAGTTGACAATGGAATTCCCTGCAGTGGTACTGTTTTCTACTATGATACCAAAGGGGGCTTGGTTGCTAGTGGTGATGATAACGAGTTTCTGAAGTTTCCTGTCCTTGGTGTGCATGTAGATGGCATAGTTCCACTGTCTCGTCTGCTTGGCAGAGTTTTGCAGCTGGTCTACGCCCTGAGCACAAATTGAGAATTTGGACCTTAGTTTCCAGATTGTGGCATCTGCTGTACAGTTGGTGTACGAAGTGGCTGAGGAGTGTGAAAGAGATACAATGGCAAAGTCTCTCAGCATAGTCTGTGTTATAGTTGTCAAACATTCCCAGGACAGGTACAGCACGGGGTTAGATACAGAGTAAAGCTCCCTCTACACTGTCCCCATCAAACACTCCCAGGACAGGTACAGCACGGGGTTAGATACAGAGTAAAGCTCCCTCTACACTGTCCCCCCATCAAACACTCCCAGGACAGGTACAGCACGGGGTTAGATACAGAGTAAAGCTCCCTCTACACTGTCCCCATCAAACACTCCCAGGACAGGTACAGCACGGGGTTAGATAAGAGTAAAGCTCCCTCTACACTGTCCCCCCATCAAACACTCCCAGGACAGATACAGCACGGGGTTAGATACAGAGTAAAGTCACATAGTCTGTGTTATAGTTGTCAAACACTCCCAGGACAGGTACAGCACGGGGTTAGATACAGAGTAAAGCTCCCTCTACACTGTCCCCCCATCAAACACTCCCAGGACAGATACAGCACGGGGTTAGATACAGAGTAAAGCTCCCTCTACACTGTCCCCATCAAACACTCCCAGGACAGGTACAGTATGGGTTTAGACACTGAATAAAACTCCTTTTACATGAGGGAGTACATAAACTAATCACAAGGGCCTGAATTGGTTTTAATCAGTCTCCCTCAAAAAAAACTGATTCATGTAAAATAAACACTCGCCATGCATTTCAGAAGAGGAAGTTTCGGAAGCATCTATGGGCACTACCAAAAACCCTCAACACCGACAGCAGCAAAAGCTGTGTAGCTATTTCAAACATTTCTCCAAGTTATCTGCTACCCTCACACACAATGCTTAATGAACGCTCCTCAACTCGTGCAATGTCAGTCAAGGTTGCTACCAGGTGGGGGTGGGGTGGGATGGTATGGTATGCGGGTGGTGGTGATGGATGGGTATGGACAAGTCAACTAATTACCATCTGTACAGAAGGAGTAAAACTGATTTCCCCCTCCCATACCGTCCCAAAATACCCGAGTGCATCAAACATTCTTCTGTTCGTAAAACAAACCAAACTCCGATACTCAGCAACTCTCCCCCGCACCGAGCTCCGATACTCAGCAACTCTCCCCCCCGCACCGAGCTCCGATACTCGGTAACTTCCCCCCCGCACCTAGCTCCGATACTCGGTAACTCTCCCCCCGCACCGAGCTCCGATATTCGATAACTCTCTCCCCGCACCGAGCTCCAATATTCGATAACTCTCTCCCCGCACCGAGCTCCGATACTCGGTAACTCTCCCCCCCCGCACCGAGCTCTGATACTCAGTAACTGTCCCTGCACTGAGCTCCGATATTTATAACTCCCCCTTACATCGAGCTCTAATACTCGGTAACTCTCCCCCTGCACTGGGCTCCACTACTCAGTAACACTCCTCTGTAACAAGCTCTGATACTCAGCAAATAGACAAATGAGATCTAGGTAAGGTTTTGGTGAAAAGATTACTCAAACCATTGGCGCAGTAGTGCTCACATTGTTGGGACGTACACAGAATGCTGGATGTCCTCTTAGGGGAAGTAAATCCCCAATGAGATTCCTACAATTTTATCTGATCTTGACTAAAGTTAAGTTTTTATTTATTAATGTCACAAATCTTCTGACATAAACACTGCAATTAAGTTACTGTGAAAATGCCCCAGTTGCCAGGGGCCTGTTCCGGTACACTGAGGGTGTACTTAGCTCAGCCAATGCAGCTAATCAACATTTCTTTGGAATTAGAATGCCCCTAGATCACTATCTGCGTTCCTGAAACTGCATCCCAGTGTGTGGGACTGTACCCCAGTGAGAGTCAGTATGTGTGGGACTGTACCCCCAGTGAGAGTCAGTATGTGTGGGACTGTACCCTCAGTGAGAGTCAGTGTGTGTGGGACTGTACCCCCAGTGAGAGTCAGTGCCTGATGAATGGATGAGATATTACATATACACATCAGTAGCATTGAAGATTTATTATTCACTGCAACACCATGCATCTTAGCCAAAGCAGCAATATAACATTCAATGAGAGCTCCCTGTCACTTGCAAACACAAAAAGGTACACACCCAGTTATCAAACAGAATCAATTTGAGGCAGACTACCTCTCACCTAATGTACCAGGGAGAAGCACCATCTGACCTGAACAGAACCAAGAGGAGAACATCAATGAAAAGGAGGGCAACAAATTTTAAATAATACAAAATTAAAAACAGAAGTTATTGATGGGGTTTGACCTAATACCAACATAGCACTTTTCTGATTTCATCCTAACATGCATTCTGACTAAGGGAATGTCAGGGAACATTTGAAAACTGTCAAAGCTAAAGCTCTATTTCCAAACGTGTGAAGCACTCAAAACGAACTGGATGAAATCATAGTTCTGATCAGAATGAATAAATTTAATCTTGAGTCATTACCGGCAAAGTAACCAAGGTTGAGAGCTATATATTGCAGCATATTTAACTTTTGGAGGATATAGGAATAAAGGAGATGTGGCCCTGATAATAAAGGATAAGATGAAGAAAGTAGAGAGGGGGGATCTGAGCTCAGCAAATCAAAATGTGGAATCGATTGGAGTCAAGTTAACAAACAATAACAATGGTGAGAATTGTTTAGAGACCTCCTATCAGTACTCTAGAACAGAACATAATTCAGGAGATTCAAGCTCCATATAACAGAAAAAAGACTAGTCATAAAGGTTTACAGCATGAAAACAGGCCCTTCAACCCTACTTGTCCATGTTGCCCTTTTTTAAAACCCCGAAGCTAATCCCAATTGGCCGCATTTGGCCCATATCCCTCTGTACCCACTGTACTTAATTAACTGTCTAACTGCTTTTTAAAAAACAAATTTGTACCCGTTCTACTACTAGCTCTAGCAGCTGGTTCCAGCCACTCACCATCCTCTGTGTGAAACAAGTGCCCCTCTGAATACTTTTAATCTCTTTCTTCTCACCTTAAACAAATGCCCTCTAGTTTTAAACTCCCCTACCTTTGGGAAAAGATATGACTGTCTAGCTGATGTATGATTATTTTATAGATCACTATAAGATCACCCCCCAGCCTTCTAAGCTCCAGAGAAAAAAAAGTCCCAGTCTATCCAGCCTCTCCTTATAACTCAACCCATCAAATCCTGGGAGCACACGAGCAGATCTTTTCTGCATCCTTTCTAGTTTAGTAATATCCTTTCTATAACAGGATGACCAAAACTATGCAGAATAATCATGGAGAACGTCAACTTGAAATGAAGGGACAGATGTTTAAGGAGGGATTGAATCAGTAAGGATTGTATTCGCTGAAATTTGAGAAAGATAAGGGGAATCTCATAGAAACCTATAAAATTCTAACAAGATGAGACAGAGTAGATGCAGGACAGATGTTCCTGGTGGTGGGAGTGTCCAGAACAGAGGTCATAGGGTAGATGGCATGGTCTGAGATGTGGAGAATTTTCTTCACCCAGAGGGGTGAACCTGTGGAATTCAATACCACGGAAGTAGTCCAGGCAAAAAACAATGTTTTCAGGAAAGAGTTGGATTTGGCTCTTGAGCGAAGGGGATGCATGGAAAAGGAGGGAAGGCAGGTTCAGGCTATTGAGTTGGACGATCACCATAATGAATGGTGGAACATGTCTGAAGGCTGAATGGCCCACATCTGCTCCTATTTTCTACGTTTCCATGTTATAGACCGGGTATACCAGATTTGCAGTAATAGAGCAGTGGATAAGTTGATGAAATGTGTACAAGATACACTTTAGTTCATAACTTTCAGCTACCGACTAGAAGAGATTATTTTTGATCATGATTTTTGATCAGTTAGATTATCGATGTACTTGTTTTTATCCTACAGGTGCTTTGGTCCACCTTGTTGTCTAAAAAGGGGCATACACGCGATGGGTCGTGAGAGGGCTGCTCTTAGATTTTTTCGAGAGTATCCTAGTGCTTCACGTCGTTAGTGTGCGCTTGACCTGGACCATTTGATGGGCAACATGACAGCTCAGCAACTATCACTGTGCTGTGCAAATACATGGATTTGGGTCTGTGTCTGTGGGAGTTTGCGCATTCTCCCTGTGCTTGCGTGGGTTTTCTCTGGGTGCTCCGGTTTCCTCCCACATCCCAAAGATGTGCTCTTAGGCTAATTGACAAAACAAATTCTCCCTAAATTGTCTCAAATTTGGTCTTTAATCCATAGATCTATAAACATAGACAGGGATCACGGGTAGAGGTGGGAACATCGGGGTGGCAGTGCGGGCTTGTTGGGCCGAAGGGCCTGTTTCCCGTGCTGCTTTGTTCTTGAGTTAGAATTCATTAATAACCTTGTAGTAAAAGTACCTATTGGGAAGACTGACCATAGTAGAGTTTAATTAGGAAACTAAATTAAAAGATATGAAATCAGCCAGCACTGCAGCATTTAAATAATTAATTTACAGTTTGCAACATACATTCCTTTAAGCCACAGAAACCACACAGAGGTGGACCAATCAAGAGGAATGAGGAATTGGACCAAAACAAGCTGATAATTTGCTTTAAATAGCCTCAAGACCAAGAAACAGGAGGATTTTAGAACTTAACAAAGATGGAGAAACTATTCAATACAAAGAAAAGAGAATAGGAGAGTAACCTAGGGAGACTGTAAACAATTGTAATTAGATATATAAATATTGAGAGATAGCAACAATAAATATTTAAGGCAGAGACAGATGAAATTAGAAAGAGGAATAAAGAATAGGTAAAAACTTTAAAACAAATAATTTGTTCCTGTCATCACAGAAAAACAAAAGAAAAATCTCAGAAATAATGGGGAGACAAGGTTTAAACAAGAATGGAACTTGCATCATCTCAGTGAAGAAAGATTAGAGAAATTAATGGGACCAAGTGACAACAAATTCCCTGAACCTGCTGAGTGTCATTCTGGGGTTTTAAAAACAGCTGCAGAATTGTGTTTCTGATCCTCCAGGATTCCTGAGATTCTGTACAGCTCCAGTAAATTGCACAAAGTTCAAAATGACAGAATACTGGATAGAACATTTAAATAACTCAAGAAACATGGTGAGTGAGGGAACTTGAAGGATCAGAGCAGGAGGATGTGGTCTTTCACGAGACAAAGCGAGGTCCAACAGAGAGAGAGAGAAAACAAGACCTAGAATCTAAAAGTGCAGAGGAATTAACAAGACAGGTAAGTGATTTCTGGTGAGTTTTAAGGTTCTTTCTTTTACTTTAAACTGGGGCAGTTGGTTAAACCAGTACTGGTGAGATAGAAGATAGAATTAAATATATAGCTTAGCTAGTCACACTATTTGAAATATCTACAAATAAATCCAAATTCCTTTAATGAAACACAATATGACAGGGCAGGTAACGCGAAAGGGGATGGACATCAGTGTGATCTGCCAGAACTAGGTACGCAGCACCTGTCTGCAGCCCAAACTACTTTGGTCCAGAGTTGGTGAGCTGAATTCCAAGTCACAGACTCAGGATATATCATAGAGGGGGCAAGTTACCTGGATGCTTTGCTCCAGAAAGCAGGGAGAAGGTTACCTGGACACCTAGTTCCAGAAAACAGGAGGAAAGTTACCTGGACACTTTGTTCCATAGCGCACGGGGAAATTTACATAGCCGCCTTGTTCCAGAGGGCAGGGCAAAAGTTATCTGGACACTTTGTTCCAGAAAGTAGGGGGAAAGTTACCCTGACACCTTGTTCCAGAAAGCAGGGGAAAGTTACCTAGACATCTTGTTCCTTAGAGCAGAGGGTACGTTATCTGGACACCTTCCAAAAAGCAGGGGAAAAGTTACCTGGATACTTGTTCCAAGGGGCAGGGGGTAAGTTACCCGGATACTTGACTTAATCTAATTAATTCAGGAGAGGAAATACGTGGGGGGAGATTTAGAAACAATAATGGACAAGACAACAGTACAAAGTATTGAGTTGGGGAAAGATAATCAGAATGTGACAGGAAGAGTAACTAAACGTACTTGTGCGTTATCATAATAGGGGAAAAGGGTAAAAAGACAGAATGGCAGGCTCTATATTTGAACAGACACAGCATTCATTACTAGATAGATGAACTGATAACACAAATAAAAATGAGTATGATATGATGAGTTGTATGAAACGTTGGTTAAACCTCATTTGGAATACTGCGTCCAGTTCTGGTCGCCTTACTACTGGAAGGACGTGGAGACTCTGGAGAGAGTGCAGAGGAGGTTTACCAGGATCCTGCCTGGTATGGAAGGTCTGAGTGACGAGGAGAGATTAGGCAAATTGGGACTGTTTTCCTTAGAAAGACGTAAACTCAGAGGAGATCTAATAGAGGTGTACAAGATTATGAGGGAGATAGATAGAGTAAACAGGGTTAAGCTTTTTCCTAGGATGGACTCGAATAGCACGAGGGGTCACGGGCTTAGGGTGAGGGGGGTAAGGTATAATTTGGATGCTAGAGGGAGTTTTTCCACACAGAGGGTGGTGGAGGTATGGAATGTGCTGCCAAGTAAAGTGGTGGAGGCAGGTACTCTGGAGTTATTTAAGAAATACTTAGATGGGCACATGAACAGAATGGGAATGGAGGGGTATAGAAAACTGATTTAAAATAGGGATCATGAGCCTTGGGAGTCCCTGGCGAGTGTGTAAATAGATGATGATATTGATGTACTTGTTTTTATCCTACAAGTGCTTTGGTCCACCTTGTTGTCTAACGAGGGGCACATACGTGATGGGTCATGAGAGGGCTGCTCTTGGATTTTTTTTTGAGAGTATCCTAGTGCTTCACGTCGTTAGTGTACGCTTGACCTGGACCATTTGATGCGCAACACGACAGCTCAGTGACTATCGCTGTGCTGTGAGGATACATGAATCTGGGCCTGTGTCTGTGGGAGTTTGCGCATTCTCCCCGTGTTTGCGTGGGTTTTCTCCGGGTGCTCCGGTTTCCTCCCACATCCCAAAGATGTGCTTTCAGGCTAATTGGCAAAACAAATTCTTCCTAAATTGTCTCAAATTTGGTTTTTAATCCATAGATCTATAAACATAGACAGGGATCACGGGTAGAGGTGGGAACATCGGGGTGGTGGCGCAGGCTCGTTGGGCCGAAGGGCCTGTTTCCCGTGCTGTTTTGTTCTTTGTTGTCTTTGTTGTTGTTGTCCTCCCAGATGGGACATAAAGTATGATTAACGACTCAGAGTATTGAAGAGAGAATTGGAGGATGTTTGAGTCGATGTCCCTGTGACAGCAAAAGTAATCCTGAAACTTTTCTTGGCTCTACTGGTCACATTTTCATGGGAATGTAGGCTGATTGATATAAAAGTCTCAATCTTGCAAGGAGAAAGATTTCAAAGAGAAGGATTTTTGAAACTGACTATAAAGACCAGTGATGTAGAGTGAAAGCTGTGGAAATTAAACCAAAGTATTTATGGATTGAATACATCAAGGTTTGATATTTGTAGTTAGCTCTGTCTTGCTGAAAATAGGCTGGACTCAATTCAAAGCAAGTCCAAGAATATTTTACTCGTAAGACAAGGGAAAATTTCAAATATCTTTATGATGCATGTCAGTGACTTTCTATGAATTTAAATTGAAAGACAGGTTTTAGAAAGCTTTAAAAATGAGTTTGTTTTAAAGGCAAATAAAATATTAACAAAATTAACCTAGTAAGTACGGATATCATCGGCGCAACTTATGGGCCGAAGTGCCTGTTTGTGCTGTAGTTTTTCTATGTTCTGTTCTATGTTAAAATCAAATAGAGAGATGTGTGTATTCAAGTTTCCAGCCTTGGATCACCTGAAGGACATTTTGTCCTTCCTTTACACTGATACTTCCCATGCCAGTCTTTCAGGTGGGCTTTTGAGTAATGTTGGGTCCATAATAGTCTTACTGCGTTCAAGTGTAAATTGTTGACTCTTATCAGGGAAGTTAAGAAAATAAAAAGCATGGTTAAGTATACATTAGCTAAAGTTCTGATAGAAGTAAGAGTTACTTGGTTTTACTTATCAAATATTTTAAACACATTTAAATGTCTCAGGATAGATATGAAGAGTTAGCTAAAGCAGAATGAGAAAATAGGTAAAATGGTAGAAAGCAGTGGCAGACACTTAATAATATTTCATAACTCTCAACAAAAATACATTCCATTGAGAAAGAAAGACTCCACCAGCGGCAACTATTCTATGATTTATTAAGCATTGTATTAAATTGAAAGAAAACTTACTTAATGCTGCAAAGATTAGTACTGGACCAGAAGAACTGGGAAAACTTTAGAAACCAACAAAGGATGACTTAAAGAGAGGGGGAATTAGAATATGACAGTAAACGAGCAAGAAATGTAGAATTTCTTAACTGTCTGCTTTTATAAATAAAAGGAAGAGAATAACCCATATGAGTGTCAATCTCTCAGAGAATAGGGCTGCAGAATAATGGAAAACAAGAAAATGGCAGAAACTTTGGATTTTATATCCAAATAAATTCCAATAACAAAAGGAGGAAATTAAGGAGCAAGGAGGGGGGAGTAGCTTCAAACAATCATTATTTGTTCAAGAAGGGGAAGAGAGACCTTCCAGGGAATTATAGGCCAGTGAGTCTTACTTCTGTGGTGGGCAAAGTGTTGGAGAGAATTATTAGGGATAGGATTTATAGTTATTTAGAGAGTAATGAATTGATTGGAGATAGTCAGCATGGTTTTGTGAAGGGTAGGTCGTGCCTTACTAACCTCATTGAGTTTTTTGAAAAAGTGACTAAAGAGGTGATGGGGGTAAGGCGGTTGATGTGGTATATATGGACTTTAGTAAGGCGTTTGATAAGGTGGCCCATGGAAGACTTCTGCAGAAAATGCAGATGTATGGGATAGAGGGTGATTTAGCTAATTGGTTAGGAATTGGCTAGCAGATAGAAGACAGAGGGTGGTGGTTGATGGGAGATATTCATCGTGGAGTTCGGTGACAAGTGGTGTGCCTCAGGGGTCTGTTTTGGGGCCCCTGCTGTTTGTAATTTTTATAAATGATCTGGATGAGGGTATTGAAGGATGGATTAGTAAATTTGCAGATGACACCAAAGTCGGAGGAGTGGTAGATAGTGAAGAGGGGTGTTCTAGTTTGCAGAGAGACTTGGACAAGTTTCAGAGCTGGGCCGAGAGGTGGCAAATGGAGTTTAATGTGGAAAAGTGTGAGGTAATGCACTTTGGCAGGAACTATAAATGTGTAGAGTATAGGGCTAATGGTAGGGCTCTTAATAGTGTTGAGGAACAGAAGGATCTTGGTGTATGTGTCAATAGATCCCTGAAAGTAGGCAGTCAAGTGGATAAAGTTGTTAAGAAGGCATATGGAGTCTTAGCTTTTATTGTAGGGGGATTGAATTTAGGAGCCGCAGCATCATGTTGCAACTGTACAAAACTCTAGTGCGGCCGCACTTGGAGTATTGTGTGCAGTCTGGTCCCCGCATTATAAGAAAGATGTGGAGGCATTGGAGAGGGTACAGAGGAGGTTTACCAGGATGTTGCCTGGTATGGAGGGCAGGTCTTATGAAGAGAGGCTGAGGGATTTGAGGTTGTTTTCGTCAGAAAGGAGGCGGCTAAGAGGGGACCTAATCGAAACATATAAGATGATTAGAGGTTTAGATAGGGTGGACTATCACCCCTTAATTTAAAGCTGTGTCCCCTTGTGCTAGCTTTCTCCATCCTAGGAAAAAGGCTATCGTGCCTTACTAACCTCATTGAGTTTTTTGAAAAAGTGACTAAAGAGGTGGATGGGGGTAAGGCAGTTGATGTGGTATATATGGACTTTAGTAAGGCGTTTGATAAGGTGGCCCATGGAAGACTTCTGCAGAAAATGCAGTTGTATGGGATAGAAGGTGATTTGGCTAATTGGGTTAGGAATTAGCTAGCAGATAGAAGACAGAGGGTGGTGGTTGATGGGAGATATTCATCGTGGAGTTCGGTGACAAGTGGTGTACCTCAGGGGTCTGTTTTGGGTCTGTCTACACATAATAAATGTGTAGAATATAGGGCTAATGGTAGGATTCTCAGTGGTCTTGATGAACAGAGGGATCTTGGTGTGTATGTGCATAGATCCCTGAAAGTAGGCAGTCAAGTCGAGAAGGTTGTTAAGAAGGCATATGGAGTCTTTTTCCTAGGATGGAGAAAGCTAGCACAAGGGGACACAGCTTTAAATTAAGGGGTGATAGTTATAGGACGGATGTCAGAGGTAGGTTCTTTACCCAAAGGGTGGTTCGGAAGTGGAATGCCCTGCCTGCAGCAGTTGTAGATGCGCCAAGTTTGGTGGCGTTTAAGAGGTTAGTTGATAAGTATATGGAAGAGAAGGGAATGGTTTAGTTCGGAGGGTCATTGCTTTTTATATTGGTCGGCACAACATCGAAGGCCGAAGGGCCTGTTCTGTGCTGTAATGTTCTATGTTCTTATCATAAAAACAGAAATATTAGGAAAAAAACAGGATTAAAGATTGTATCTGATATCCTCCACCTCTGGGTCTTAACAGAAATGGCTGCAGAAAAAGTGAATGCATTGGTTGTAATTTTAAAAATTCTCTAGATTATAACAAGATTCTAATGGTTTGGAAAATTGCAAATGCAACATCACAATTCAGGAAACAAGGGAGACAGAAAGCAGAAAACTATAGACGGACTAGCCGTACTGGTTACTGGGAAAATGATGGGGTCAGTTGTGGCTCATTTACAAAATCATAACAGAATCAGAGTTAACATGATTTTGTGCCACATAAAAAATTACAACACAAGATAGCAACTCATGGGATTTGGTGATATAGAGGATTGGTTAATGAACACGAAACCAAATTGGAATGAATGGGTCATTTGCAGATTGGCTAATTGTGCAAGTGGAATGCCACAGTTGCTGCATCCTCAACTATTTAGAACCGATATTAATGATTTGGTTGAAGGGACTGAGTGCATATATGCAAATTTGCTGACAATACAGAAGAGGTGTGATGGCAACTTGTGAAGAGAACATGAGAATTTGCAAAGGGATGTAGGTCATTTTCATGAGTGTACAAAAATTGGATTATGGGAAAATGTTCATTTTGCAAGGAAGAACTGAAAAGCAGAACATAAGCGGACAGAGACATCAGAGTACCAGCGCGCAGAGGGGCTGGGACACCAACACACAGAGGTTATTGCCAGTTCTCAGCCTCCTGCGCACTTGCCCAGATTCTTGCTTCAGTTTCCAGCCTCCTGCCATAGCTACTGTGTAGTAATTTTGAATGAAGTGATCATTGGATATACAAACAGGGGCATGATGCACACAAGGAAGGAAGTTATACTGAACCTTTAAAAATCATTGTTAGGCTGCAGTCGGAGAGCTGTGACCAATTCTGGGCACCACACTTTAGGAAGGACAACAAAACGACAGAGAGGATGCAAAAGGTAGAATTTTGCCAGGATAAAGGATTTCAGTTACATGTTAAGATGAGATTAGATGGGGCTATTTGCCTTAGAGAAGAAAAAGGTTAAGGGCTGATTTAATAGCCGTGTGGAAAATTATGAGGAGTTTTGATAGAGTAAATGGGAAGAAATAGTTTCTAATAGAAATGATGAAGGAGCAGCGCTCCTAAAGCTCATGATTCCAAATAAACCTGTTCAACTTTAACCTGGTGTTGTAGAACTTTTTAACTGTGCCCACCCCAGTCCAACACTAGCATTTCCACATCATGGATTCAAAAAAAACAAAGACAACATGACAAATTTTTAAATGTAATATGATGATGTAGGTAAAGTTTTAGGTCATTTATATTTGTACGTGTGTGTTGGACATATGCCAGAACTTGAAGATAAGTGCACATTTCTGCAGTTGAGTGTAAAGGAAAGTTTTAGTTTCACTTTAAAGGTGCCTGCACTTTAATGGGGTTTTATATTTCTAAAGCAAACACAGAGTATAAAAAGCTGATTGCTAATTACAAAGAGGCTACAGGACTTGGAAAGCAGTTTGAGGTTCAGTTGGTGATTATGCTGAGTGGTGCAGAGAACAGTTTCAGTCTATCTCCAGTAAGACATGAAGGGAGAGTGCAGAGAACCGGCCCTAAACTAAAGAATAGAAAGGTCCTAAAACTAGGGAGAGGGGCAGAACGAATTTCCAGGAGGATCTTCTAGTCAAATGGAAAGAACAGGAATCTGGATAAAAATCTTGTTAAGTAGAATTAAGAATGAGGAGCAGAGGCTCCAAGTTAAAGGTAAGGCTTCAAAGTGCAAACCTGGAATAATGTGGGCTCATGAGAAACCAGGCATCCAAGTTAACCCAAAACTTGGTGACTCCTTATTACAGGCCTGTGAAGTAGTGGTGATCTTGGCCTGTATCTAAGAGATTGCACGGAATGCAAGGCTTGAATGTGTGTGGCACTCCAATGCAGAGGAATATTGGAGGGAGAACTGAAATCCTGAAACTGGATTCTTGGTGATGACATCCAAGAGAAAGCCTCATTTGGGGGAAGGTGCCAAAGTGTGTCCTCTGAGAGCAAAGTTTGGAAACTTTTATGTTAATGTCATAGTTCCAGCAAGTCCAGTTGGCTTATAGTGGGAACTGGGAAGGGGCAGGGGTGGGGGGTATGGTTGGTCAGAGTAGAGTTGATGAGAAATCTGTCAAAGTTACTTTGGGTAGCATCTGGTTTCAGAATATGGTTAATCTATCCAAACTTTGCCTGCTGGTTTACATAGACTGCGTATTTAATGATGACATGAGTATAAGATGGATTTTAGAACTTTTGTTATCCTAATGAACATGTATTAGAATTTTTCAATTCTTACCAGGTTACCAGGAAAGTGGATGAAGGGAAGGCAGTGGACGTTGTCTACATGGACTTCAATAAGGCCTTTGACAAGGTCCTGCATTGAAGGTTTATAAGGATGTTGCCGGGACTTCAGAAACTGAATTACAGAGAAAGGTTGAATAGTTAGGACTTTATTCCTTGGAGTGTAGAAGAATGAGGGGAGATTTGACAGAGGTGTATAAAATTATGATGAGTATAGATAGAGTGAATGCAAGCAGGCTTTTTCCACTGAAGCTAGGGGAGAAAAACTAGAGGACATGGGTTAATGGTGAAGGTGAAAAGTTTAAAGGGAATATTGGGGGGAGAGGGGCCTTCTTCACACAGAATGGTGGAAGTGTGGAATGAACTGCCAGATGAAGTGGTGAAAGCAGGCTCACTTTTAACACTTAACAAAAACTTGGACAGATACATGGATGAGAGGGGTGTGGAGGGATATGGTCCAGGTGCAGGGCAACTAGGCAGGAAAAATGGTTCAGCACAGACAAGAAGGGCCAAAAGGCCTGTTTCTGTGCTGTAATGTTCTATGGTATATATCTATAAATACATAGTTGAGATGAAGGAGTAGGGTCATATGGTTCATCTTTGCTTGCCCAATAAATATTTTATTTTTCTGTTATAAGTACATCAGCAGCCTCCTGTGACTGTTCAGGAGCAGTCCCCACATTTCTAAATAAAAATAAGTTAGGATCTATAAAGCTGGCTTCAACCCTAGGGTCTGACTTATCCAATATTATCAGTTACTATAAGAGTGGTGGAAACAGCTTCAATAATAATAACTTCCAAAAGGAAATTGATACCTATTTCAAAAGGAGAAATTTGTAGAGATACGGGCAAAAAGTAGGGAAGTGATTAAATAACAAAGTTCGTCAAAGCGCAAGCACAGGCACAATGGGCCAAAGAAGAATCGTCAAATTTAGATACTGAAGAGGGTAGAATACAGGAACAATGAGAGGCAGGAGTAACTCTACAGAACGGCAATGTAACATTCTACTCGACCCAAAAAGCTCGAGGATAATGTACACAGCAAACAATCTGTACACTGGGTCAAAATGAAGTGAATCTTTGTCTGTTGTAGTTGAGAAGAACACTTACCTTTATCAACAATGTCCCACACCTCTACCTTCACTATATCATCAGTCGCTGCAAAAAAAAATACAAGGTCCAATTTGTACGAGTTAGCTGGACAAGTGGAAATTTCACTTTACAACTGCATCAGAGACTAAGATAAAAGACAGAGATTTAAAAAGAACAGGATCAGCAAATCAGAACAGTGTGTTTGGAGCTGGGGGGGCGCAGAGGTGGGGAGAGTCAGAGTGGAGCTGGGGAGAGGGGGAAGGAGTCAGAGGGGAGCGGAGCCGAGCCGAGCCGAGCCGGGGGGGGGGGGGCAGAGTGGAGCTGGTGGTGGGGAATAGTGGAGCTGGCAGGGGTGTGGGGGAGTGTGTGGAGCAGGGGGGGTGGTCAGATTGGAGCTGGGGAGGGGGAGGGTTCAGAGTGCAGCTGGGAGTCTCTTTCTCTACATCCTAACTATGACTGTAACGATACATTCTGCACTTTCATATTTCCTTCTCTATGAACGGTATGCTTTGTCTGTATCGCACATAAGAAACAATACTTTTCACTGTATGTTAATACATGTGATAATAATAAATCAAATTAAATTCCGTACTAGGAACAGAGTGAGTAAGATGTCGTGGCACATTTCAATATCAACATTGAAGAAACAGGTATTCAGACCAGATGTTCTGCAGCTAATGAGAAGATAAAAGTCGTTATGTCATAAGCACTCATGTTTGAATCCCTCTCAGTGACACACAGCAGCCAGAGTGGAAATCAGAAGGTGGGTATGGGGTAAATCGGTGAGTAGCTGTTTTGTAGCATGATGCAGCAGAGATTCTCAGGGCATTGGGACCAGTTCCAGGGCAGGAAACTCCCAGTCAAAAGGAACAGGATGCATCTCAATATGGCATGGAGGGATTCAATAGTGTGGTTAGAGAAGATTTAATTACATTTGCAGCAGCATATACTAACAGAACAGAGAAATAGGTAAATAAGACGACGTGTCAGATTGTACTAGAGAAAGAAGTAGTTCCATATTAAATAGGATCAGATGAAAGACTGGAGGATTTCGCAGACAGATTTGGAATAAGATAGCGAGATTTTTGAACAGTAAAGGAATTAAGGGTTAAAGTGAGCGAGTGGGTAAATGGAGCTGAGTCCACAAAAGGATCAGCCATGAGGCTCGAAGGGCCAAATAGAGGCCTATTCCACCTCCTCGTTCTTATGAACACATGTACGTGAATGCCGTGTGTGCTGAATAAAGTTTGGTGAGTGACAAGTAGAAATAGCAATGTGGTAATGTAATGTCATAACAATAATGGGAACACAGCTTAAAATGACATGGATGGGTTACATAGTGTCCAAAAATCAAGAAGATATGAAGAGAGGTGGGCTGAGAGAACAGATCAGAAAAGAGTCACAGTTATAGTCATACAGTTTTAGAGATTTAGCACTTTGGCCCAACTTGGCCATGATGTCCAGTTTTTAACCATTAAGCTAATCCCAATTGCCCATATCCCTCTATATCCAACTTACCATAACTGTGCAAATGCTTTTTAAAAGACAAAATTGTACCTGCCTCTACTACCACCTCCAGCAGCTTGTTCCAGACACTCACCACCCTCTGTGTGAAAAAATTGCCCCTCTGGATACTTTTGTATCTCTCCCTCTCACCTTAAACCTAGTTTTAGACTCCCCCATCTTTCGGAAAAGATATGACTAATGACCAATGCCCCTCATTATTTTGTAGATCTCTATAAAATTACCCCTAAGCCTCCTATGCTCCAGGGAATTAAGTCCCAGTCTGTCAGCGTCTCCTTATAATTCAATCCATCAAGTCCTGGTAGCATATCAGTAAATTTTTTCTACACTGAGAAAATGTGTTGGACATCCTTGAAAGACAGAATCCATTGCACAGAATTAAGAAGAAAGAAGGGTCTAATCACACGAGGCTATTCTACATTTCTCCAAATAGCAAAAGAGAGGAGCACATCTGCAGGAAAACCAGAGATGTGCAAGAATGAAGTAGCATTGACAGTGAGGGACTTCACCCAAATATCAACTGGGATTGTGTGAGTGTAAAATGGGAAGAGAGAAGGGAATTTCTGAAAAATGTTCAGGAAAATTTTCCTGATTGGTAAGTTCTCGGTTCAACTAGGGAGAATGCATTGCTGGATCTGGTACTGAGGAAGAAGCTGGATCAAGTGGACACAGTGTCTGTGGAGAAAAACTTGGGTAAGAGTGATTTAACCTATTGTATTGTTTAGATTAGTAATGCATAACAGCAAAGAGCAATTTAATACAGAAATTCGAAATTGGAAAAGGAATAATTTCAAGGATAAATAAGAGTCAGAATAAAATGGAACCATTTACACTATCAAAGGTAGGAGTCTTAGCTGTGTGGAAGAGCAGAGGGATCTTGGGGTCCGGGTCCATAAGACTCTCAAATCGGCCTCCCAGGTGGAGGATGTGGTTAAGAAAGCTTACAGTGTACTGGCCTTCATTCATCGGGGGATTGAGTTCAGGAGTCAGGAGGTAATGCTGCAGCTTTATAGGACCCTTGTCAGACCACACTTGGAGTACTGTGCGCAGTTCTGGTCGCCTCACTCTAGGAAGGACGTGGAAGCTATTGAAAGGGTGCAGAGGAGATTTACAAGGATGTTGCCTGGATTGGGAGGCATGCCTTATGAAGACCGGTTGAGGGAGCTGGGACTGTTCTCCCTGGAGAGACGAAGGTTGAGAGGCGACCTGATAGAGGTTTACAAGATGTTGAGAGGAATAGATAGGGTGGACTCTCAGAGCCTATTTCCCAGGGCTGAAATGGTCGCGACGAGAGGGCACAGATTTAAGGTGCAGGGAAGCAAGTACAGAGGGGATGCTAGGGGAAAGTTTTTCACTCAGAGGGTGGTGAGTGAATGGAATCGGCTGCCGTCGGTGGTGGTCGAGGCAAACTCGCCGGGGTCTTTTAAAAGACTTCTGGATGAGTATATGGGATCCAATGGGATTGGGGGTTATAGATAGGTCTATGGCTGGGTGGGTTTTGATGTGTTCGGCACAACTTGTGGGCCGAAGGGCCTGTTTGTGCTGTAGTGTTCTATGTTGTATGTTCAAAGACTAAAAGATACATCTAAATAGGAGGAGGAGGCCATTTGGCCCCTCAAATCTGTTCTGCCAAACAAACAGATCATGACTAATAATCAGTGTCACATAACGACCGGACCCCAGCGTCACATATACCCCATCACCTAGTTGAAGTTCCTGAGGTCAGCAGCGCCTGTGCTGCTATGTTCAGTTAACTCAATAATAAAACACGGGACAGTCGACTCAGGGAGCCGAACACAACTCAATTTTTAAAAAAATATTTGTGAACATGAGCAAAAATAACACTCGGGAGGAAAATCTCAAAGAAGCTGATGAGTTTTGCAGCAGGTCAGTGAATGTCACAGACTAGTTGACACCAGTGATCAGAAAGGAGAAAATAAATGGGTTCTGTCAGATCATTTCCATTAACTATAATACAGCAATGCTGTCGTCAATTAAACAGCAGTAATATCTGGCACTGAAAACTGTTTACTCAAGTAATTGCATCCAGAGATTGTCTGTGCATGCAACATTTGACAGATCAATATTGAAGCAGCAATCAGAAAGTATGTGTACGTGTTCCAACTGAAATTCACCCTGTCTGCAATAATGAAAATGGACCATTATTGGAAGCAAGGTAAATAGATGCATATTTAAAATGATTTGCCAAGACAAATCATTTCCTGTAATGATATGTTTAACAACAGGCATTGTACATCAGTATACAAGGGGTCATTTAAAAGCCTTACTGTGCCAGCCCACAGCTTCTACATCTTTTGACTCATTATCTTTAGGTCGACAAGAATCAGAGTCTTTACTCTGAATCCAACTTAAACTGTTCCTGCCCTGGGAGCATTTGATGGGGAAGTTTAAAGGGAACTCTACTCTGCATCTATTCCCATGCTCTAACTGCCTAGGGAGTGTTTGATGGGGACATTGTAGAGGGAGCTTTACTCTGTATCTAACCCCGTGCTGTACCTGTCCTGGGAGTGTTTGATGGGGGGACAGTGTAGAGGTAGCTTTACTCTGTATCTAACCCCGTGCTGTACCTGTCCTGGGAGTGTTTGATGGGGACAGTGTAGAGGGAGCTTTACTCTGTATGTAGCCTCGTGCTGTACCTGTCCTGGGAGTGTTTAATGGGGGGGTCAGTGTAGAGGGAGTTTTACTCTGTATCTAACCCTGTTCTGTACCTGTCCTGGGAGTGTTTGATGAGGACAGTGTAGAGGGAGCTTCACTCTGTATCTAACCCCGTGCTATACCTGTCCTGGGAGCGTTTGATAGGGGACAGTGTAGAGGGAGTTTTACTCTGTATCTAACCCCGTGCTGTACCTGTCCTGGGAGTGTTTGACGAGGACAGTGTAGAGGGAGCTTCACTCTGTATCTAACCCTGTGCTGTACCTGTCCTGGGAGTGTTTGATGGGGACAGTGTAGAGGGAGTTTTACTCTGTATCTAACCCCGTGCTGTACCTGTCCTGGGAGTGTTTGATGGGGACAGTGTAAGGACGTTTACTCTATTTGTTGACGCTGATGCACTTATTCTCTGGCCTCAGCAACATCTGATCCCAGTGTGATGCGGGCGGGTTCCTGCTGCACAGAGATACTGATATCCAGATACTGACTGCTTCATGATCGCAAAGTGAAATGGAGAAGGCAATGCCATCACTGTACATGGATTTATTCCACTCCTGGACACCAATTACTTCAATTCCACTTTGCTATAAAACACAAACAACTTAAACCCAAAAGCCACTGACAAAGGTTCACAGCTGATGCGTTGTTATCTGTGCTCTCAACAGGCACTCACTGACTGACCCCCATTCTGACAGGGTGGCTTTTTGTTCGATGTTTAATTCTTGCTGTTTTTGAAACTTACTTTTATAGCTCCAGTGAATGCTGGTGACCTGGATTTCCTGAGTTGGAATATACTGTTCCACAAACTTCTTCCCCTGAAGTCTGTGCCATAATGTTGTCTTCCCTGTGTTTCTATCACCTCGAATCAGGATTTTCACTGAGAAAAAAGAAATGCCAGAAAGATTTACAAACATGTTAGAAAATCACTAATTCTCCAGTTGTTTCAGCCCTGTTTCCCCCACACTGTACAATGGAACATCCCAGCTCATCCAGGGAAATCAAAGGGAAGAGCCAGAGAAATGAGCCTGGTCAATGCCAATCTCTGGGGGTTTGGTCATCTGACCAATTAGAGCACTTGATCACTGGAAATCTCTGACCAAAGGACTGGATCAGCAGAATCAGGTGCTCGGAGGGGGGGAGGGCGGGGTGGAGTGAGTGGTCACAGCACGGGAGGGTTTTTAATGAATATTCTGTCTCCATGTTTACATACAAAGGCATAATGCAGATAATGCAGATTTAGTATTCCTGGAGGAACACTGAGATGTTAATAGGATAATCATAAACAGAAAGAAAATATTCAGAATAGGAATCCTTGAAAGTTGAAAAGTTACCAGGACCAGATAGAAAGCAGATGCACTGAGGATGATTTTCCAATCCTTGCTAGATACAGGGGAAGTACCGGATGATTGGAGAAATCACAGGATTTCTATTTAAATGGCGATTAAATGATAGGATTACTATTTAAATGGCAAAAAGCTGCAGAATGTGATGGTGCAGAGGGACCTGGGGGTCCTTGTGCACGAGTCGCAAAAAAACAGTCTGCAGGTGCAGCAGGTGATTAAGAAGGTGAATGCAATGTTGGCCTTTATAGCGAGGGGGATAGAATATAAAAACAGGGAGGTTCTGTTGCAGCTGTATAGGATACTGGTGAGGCTGCAGCTGGCGTACTGTGTGCAGTTTTGGTCGCCGCATTCGAGGAAGAATATATTGGCCTTGGAGAGGGTGCAGAGGAGGTTTACTAGGCTGACACCGGAGATGAGGGCATTGGATTATGAGGAGAGACTGAATAGGCTGGGTTTTGGAGTTTAGAAGGCTGAGAGAAGATCTTATAGAGACGTATAAGATAATGAAGGGGATAGATGGGGTAGAGGTTGAGAGACTCTTCCCGTTTAGCAAAGATAGCAGGATTAGAGGGCACAGCCTCAAGTTTGGGAGGTGGGGGGGACGGTTCAGATCAGAATTGCGGAGGGATTTCTTCACGGAAAGGGTGGTGAATCTTTGGAATTCTCTGCCTGATGAGGTGGTGAAGGCTTCCTCACTGAATATGTTCAAGTCAAGTGTGGATAGGTTTTTGATTGACAAGGGAATTAAGGGTTACAGAGAGAAAGCGGGAAAGTGGAACTGAACCACTACAGATCAGCCATGATCTTATTGAATGGCGGGGCAGGCTCGAGGCACTGTATAGCCGACTCCTGCTCCTATACGTATGTTATATTCTTAAATGCAAATGTAGTTCCATTGTTTAAAAAGGAAATGCCAAACAATTAAAGGCCAATTAGTCTTAAATCAGCGATGGGCAAATTAGTCAAATCGATACTGAGATTTAAGATTAACTGTCATGTCAAAAGATATGGACTAGTCGGGAATGGTCAGCATGGATTTGCTAAAGAAAGGCCTTGCCTCACAGCGATTGAATTCTTTGAAGAAGTGACAAGGAGGATCAACGAGGGTAGTGAGTGGATGTTGCCTACACGGATTTTAGCAAGGTGTTTAGCAATGTCCCCCAGGCAAATTAGTCAAAAAGTAAAAGCCCATGGGATACAGGGTAATGTGGCAAACTGAATAAAAAGTTGGCTTGGTAACAGGAAACAAAGGATAATGGCCTACAGCTACTCTTGCGAATGGAACGCTATTATAAGTGTTGAAGTCATAAAGACCCCTCCCCTCCTCTAGTCAGATGATGTCACCTATGAAGGAATACTGTTCTGAAAGCTCGTGATTTCAAATAAACCTGTTGGAGTAACCTGGTGTAGCTGTGTGGAGAGATTGGAGAGCTTGGGGTCATTTTCCTCGGAACAAAGAAGGCTGAGGGGTGACCTGATAGAGGTGTACAAAATTATGAGGGAAGAGATAGAGTGGGGAGAATAAAATTGTTTCCATTGCTGAAGAGTTCTAGAACCAGGGACACAGATTCAAGATAAGTGAGAGAGGACACAAGGAAGAACTTTTTACCTGGGGATGATGGATGTCTGGATTTCACTGCAACACAGATCTTAAACTTGTTTAAAATGTATCTCGATCTGCATCTTAAGTGCTGTAAGCTACGTGGCTATGGGCCTGGTGCAGGATGGTGGGATTAGAAAGAGCAGGCAGGCATTGACAAAATGGACTGAATGACCTCCTTCTGCACAGTAAACATTCTACAGTTCTGTGGTGTAAGGGAATGGAGACAGTTCAAGAAGATAAAACTCTCCAACAATTCTGTTCCAGCAAATAGTTTATTGGACTGTCACTCACAACACCTCACTGAACACCCATGTAGAAATCCAGCCTGTTAAAGTCAGCAACATCTATCACAAGGAAAGTATCAGATTGATTGACACTTGAGCCCAAACATCAGCTGAACAGCAGTCACGGGGGGATGAGGAGGGACAGGGAGTGTGTTTTTTTTAAAAGTGCCATTCCACTTGCTGCAGATCATTCATAAGAACATAAAAATAGGAGCAGGAGTAGGTCATACAACCCCTCGAGCCTGCCCCGCCATTCAATAAGATCATGGCTGATTGTAGTGGTTCAGTACCATTTTCCCGCTTTCTCCCCGTAACCCTTAATTCCCTTGTCAATCAAAAACCCTATCCACTCTTGACCTGAACATATTCAGCGAGGAAGCCTCCACCACCTCATCAGCCAGAGAATTCCAAAGATTCACCAACCTTTGCGTGAAGAAACCCCTCCGCAACTCTGATCTGAACCGTACCCCCCCCAATCTTGTGGCTGTGCCTCATTCAAAGGCAGTATACAAAGAGTTCATATAAACTGTTGCTGATATTCAGATCAGTATAGGCAGCTGACACACAAACAGCTTCTCTTAATTACAATACCAGTTTCTAGCGATCCCTGCAAGATTCGGCAACCTCACAGATACCTTTGCCATCTATACATACACATAGACTGATAAAATTACACATTAACCTGCTCTTAATATACATGCATTGTTAAATCATTCATCACAGCTTGAGCTGAAAACATTAATCTGGGTTACAGTAGTGCTGCAGATCGGTCTGTCACTGTATAACACTGGGGTACAGTACTGGTGGGGACGGGTCTGTCGCTGTATAACACTGGGGTACACTACTGGTGGGGACGGGTCTGTCACTGTATAACACTGGGGTACAGTACTGGTGGGGGATGGGTCTGTCACTGTATAACACTGGGGTACAGTACTGGTGGGGACGGGTCTGTCACAGTATAACACTGTGATACAGTACTGGTGTGGACGGGGCTGTCGCTGTATAATACTGGGGTACAGTACTGGTGGGGACGGGTCTGTCACTGTATAACACTGGGATACAGTACTGGTGTGGACGGGTCTGTCGCTGTATAACACTGGGGTACAGTACTGGTGGGGGCGGGTCTGTCACTGTATAACACTGGGGTACAGTACTGGTGGGGACGGGTCTGTCACTGTATAACACTGGGGTACAGTATGGGGGACGACTGTATAACACTGGGGTACAGTACTGGTGGGGACGGGTCTGTCACTGTATAACACTGGGGTACAGTACTGGTGGGGACGGGTCTGTCTCTGTATAACACTGGGGTACAGTACTGGTGGGGACGGGTCTGTCACTGTATAACACTGGGGTACAGTACTGGTGGGGACGGGTCTGTCTCTGTATAACACTGGGGTACAGTACTGGTGGGGACGGGTCTGTCTCTGTATAACACTGGGGTACAGTACTGGTGGGGACGGGTCTGTACTGTATAACATGTACAGTACTGGTGGGGACGGGTCTGGCACTGTATAACACTGGGGTACAGTACTGGTGGGGACGGGTCTGTCTCTGTATAACACTGGGGTACAGTACTGGTGGGGACGGGTCTGGCACTGTATAACACTGGGGTACAGTACTGGTGGGGACGGGTCTGTCTCTGTATAACACTGGGGTACAGTACTGGTGGGGACGGGTCTGTCTCTGTATAACACTGGGGTACAGTACTGGTGGGGACGGGTCTGTCACTGTATAACACTGGGGTACAGTACTGGTGGGGACGGGTCTGTCGCTGTATAACAACGTGGGACGGTCTGTCCTGTATAACACTGGGGTACAGTACTGGTGGGGACGGGTCTGCACTGTATAACACTGGGGTACAGTACTGGTGGGGACGGGTCTGTCTCTGTATAACACTGGGGTACAGTACTGGTGGGGACGGGTCTGTCTCTGTATAACACTGGGGTACAGTACTGGTGGGGACGGGTCTGTCTCTGTATAACACTGGGGTACAGTACTGGTGGGGACGGGTCTGTCTCTGTATAACACTGGGGTACAGCACTGGTGGGGACGGGTCTGGCACTGCATAACATCAGAGTTAGCCAGCAGATCTTTCCACTCTATAATTAGGGATACAGTACTGTGCATCCAGTCCTTGTTTTACGTGTTGTACTGGTTGTGTAAGTCCACACAGACTGCTGATGAATCCTTTGCTCTGCCAGTCACCTTCAGAATGGCTGCACTAACTCAGCAATCAAAGCAAGTGTGTTTCTAAATGAATTGCTACGCATTGGTGGAGACATTGACTCAAGACAGTCTTTTGATGTTGAATCTGGCACTAGTAAAGAGTTGTATCAGAGCTGCAATGCAGCAAATAGCTGCCCCCCACTCCAGAATCTCTCCAATATGTGGCCATCATCCACATACTGTGCTGGGCTGTTGATGCTTGGCAGAAACACATGAGGGACAAAGGGATAACTCAGTACCTGCAGGCAGGCATTAGATTTTCATCTTTTTAATCTTTGGCACAAGCTTGTTTTAAATACGAATTCATAGGATGTAGGTATCAGTGACATGGCCCATCGCTGACCACCTATTGAGAAAGTGGTGCTGCATCCCATGTGGTGTACCCAGTGTTATAGTGATAGACCTGTATCCAACAACAACCTGCATTTATGTTGCACGTTTAACATAAAAGATCCCAAAAGAATTTTAAACTAAATCTCACACAAAGTCACAAAAAGCGGTATTAGGTCAGATTAAAAGCTTGGTCAAACAGATAAGTTTTAAGGAATGATTTAAAAGAGAAATGTGAGGTAGAGAGAGGGCGCAAGAGAATTTCAGAGCAACTGAGCAATGAAAACTGAGAATTGGGGAAGCACAGGTATTGAGAGGAATTGGATGGATGGAGGAAATCACAGAGATAGGGAGAGAGTTTTGAAAACAAGGTTGAAATTTGAAAATCAAGAAGTTGTTCAACTGGAAGTCAGTGTAGGTCAGTGAACGGGTAAGGACTTGGTGGGAGTTAGGGCTTTGGTAACAACGCTTGGATGTTTACAGCAGGCACGTGATGGAATCATCAAGTTTACACATACAATAAAAGAACGAAAGAGCATTTCAGCAATAGCTGAGCAGAGACAGGGGAGAGTTTGTAACATTATGGAGGTACAAATAGGCTAGACCAATTTCGACATGAAATGGCTATGTGGACAGTAGCTCATCCGAGAGTCAAATATGACACTAAGATGGTGTGAACAGTCCGTTTCAGATTCAGACAGCTGATGAAAAGACAGGAAGTAGGTAGCTGCGAATAGAGTTTGTGGCAGGGACCAAATCAATGGCTTCCATCTTCTCAGTGTTTAGTTGGATGAAATTTCCTCTCATGCATGACAATGTTAAATACACACTTAAGGCAATTCAGGGATAATTGAGGCTCAGAAGTGGAGGCGAGCGAGGTAGAGCTGTATGATCAATGCACAGGTGAAAAATACAAACGATGGCACCAAGAAGCAAGGTATGGACGAGGAGCTGATGGCCAACGGCAATTCATTTGGAGCGGGGTGGGGGGAGCGGGAGCAGGGGAGCGGGGGGGGGGGGGGGGGGAGGGGGGGGGAGGGGGGAGGGGGAGGGGGGGGGGGGGGGGAGGGGGGGGGGGGGGAGGAGGGGGAGGGGAGGGGGAGTGGGGACGGGAGAGGAGGGGGGTAGTAGGTACAAATGGACCAATTCCACACACACTTCCAAGTGGAGAGATGCTGCAGGACAGATCACAGTGTGGGTCCATTCATGTCAAAGGCTACAGTGAGTTTGAAAAGGCTGAGGAAGGAAAGTTTACCTTTCCTTCAAAGTTATCACGGTGGCTCTGAAAGCAGCGTAGCACTCTAGTAACTGCCCTTCCATCTAACCTAAGGTTCTGTTTGCCTGTTGAAATCATCTCTCCCTCTAATTGAATTTCTGATTCCTCAAATTAACAGTGTCTCAATCAATGCTTATGGTCACTGTTCCCAATAAGATTTCAATGTAATTCTCTCTTCAGGTCCACTCTCCCTCTCTTCAAATTTCCCCTCATTCAGTCACTCATCAACACTGTTTGCAAATTGTTGCCCAATTATCAACCAACTTTTCCTTTATAAAGGTTCTCTCAAATCAAAGCCAATCTTTATTGGAAGTTCAGGTTTAAGTCTCCTGTCAGATCTCTGTCCTACCACAGGACCACAACAACTCTCATCAGACTCACACTATTGTCAGACTCAGAGATGGATCAATGGAACCCAGCTGTCATGCTTTGTCCCAGCCCCAGTCACAATATCCCAATACCCTTTCCATTAACCCCATCACCTTTACCTTAGAAATGTTACCCTTGGTCTTTTACACTATCTTCTTACTCTCTAACCAGTCACCATCTGAACCTCATCACGCTTGCCCTGTCTCCCTCGCCCTCTATCCCATCACCCCTCCCCGACCCTCTGCCCCCTCACTCACACCCTCCTCACCTTCATCCTCTGCCCTCTCACCCTCACCCTCCGTCCCCCCCCCTCACACCCTCCGTCCCCCCCTCTCCTCACACCCTCCTCCGTCTCCCCCCCCCTCACCTTCATCCTCTGCCCTCTCACCCTCACCCTCCATCCCCCCCCCCTCCTCACCCTCCGTCCCCCCCCTCTCCTCACCCTCCGTCCCCCCCCTCTCCTCACCCTCCGTCCCCCCCCTCTCCTCACCCTCCGTCCCCCCCCCCCTCCACCCTCGTCCCCCCTCTCCCACCCCCTCCGTCCCCCCCCCCCTCACCCCTCCGTCCCCCCCCTCTCCTCACCCTCCGTCCCCCCCCCCTCTCCTCCCCTCCGTCTCCCCCCCTCCCTCCCCTCACCCTCCGTCTCCCCCCCTCCCTCTCCCAACCCCTCCGTCTCCCCCCCTCTCCTCACCCTCCGTCTCCCCCCCTCCTCCTACCTCCGTCTCCCCCCCTCTCCTCACCCTCCGTCTCCCCCCCACCCTCTCCTCACCCTCCGTCTCCCCCCCTCCTCCTCACCCTCCGTCTCCCCCCACCTCTCCTCACCCTCCGTGTCCCCCCCTCTCCTCACCCTCCATCCCCCCCTCTCCTCACCCTCCGTCTCCCCCCCCCCTCCTCACCCTCCGTCTCCCCCACCTCTCCTCACCTCCGGTCCCCCCCTCTCCACCCTCCATCCCCCTCCTCACCCCTCCGTCCCCCCCCCCTCTCCTCACCCTCCGTCTCCCCCACCTCTCCTCACCCTCCGTGTCCCCCCCCCTCTCCTCACCCTCCATCCCCCCTCTCCTCACCCTCCGTCTCCCCCCTCTCCTCACCCTCCATCCCCCCTCTCCTGACCCTCCATCCCCCCCCTC
The DNA here is from genome assembly GCA_024679065.1 of Sphyrna mokarran. NCBI lineage: Eukaryota > Metazoa > Chordata > Chondrichthyes > Carcharhiniformes > Carcharhinidae > Sphyrna > Sphyrna mokarran. The sequence continues at coordinate 44,275,617 of JAGIQG010000025.1, forward strand.
ATCCCCCCCCTCTCCTCACCGGGTTATACTCACTGTTGTACTGAACTCCTTTGGCGAATCTCCGCTGGAGGCTCTGGTTCATGCTCTGGAGTCCGGCCGGGATGATCTTCTCCCTGCCGGGGACCTGCTCCGTGCCCACCAGCTTCTTCAGTGCCGAAAACATGTTGCCGGGGTGGGAAGCGGCCTGTCCTCAGGAGCCGCCAGCAGGGATTGGAAGCCTGAGCGGCGACAGTATCAACATCAACCCGGCAGGCCCGGCTCCGGGGGCGGGAGAGCAGCCAGCGCGCTTGCGCCGCCCGCCCGCTCCCCACCGCGGCTGCGCGGCCCGCCCGCTCCCCACCGCGCCTGCGCCGCCCGACCGACACTCCCCGCCGCGCCTGCGCCCGCGCCCGCCCGCCCCGCTTCCCCCCGCGCCTGCGCCGCCCGACCGACACTCCCCGCCGCGCCTGCGCCGCCCGACCGACACTCCCCGCCGCGCCTGCGCCGCCCGACCGCTCCCCGCCGCGCCTGCGTCGCCCGACCGACACTCCCCGCCGCGCCTGCGCCGCCCGACCGACACTCCCCGCCGCGCCTGCGCCGCCCGACCGACACTCCCCGCCGCGCCTGCGCCGCCCGACCGACACTCCCCGCCGCGCCTGCGCCGCCCTCTCCCTGTCCCACTGTCCCTACCGCGCTTGCGCCGCTCGCTGGCCCGCCCGCTCCCCACTGCGCCTGCGCCGCCCTCTCCCTGTCCCACTGTCCCCACCGCGCCTGCGCCGCCCGCCCGCTCCCCACCGCGCCTGCGCCGTCCTCTCCCTGTCCCACTGTCCCCACCGCGCCTGCGTCGTTCGCTAGCCTCTACTGCGCCTGCGCCGCCCTGTCCTGGAGCATGCAGTCTTCCCTCCATTATTGAAGATGGGCCAATGGCTGATGAGACACTTCACTGGGACCCCTCCAATCATACAGACTGTATCCTTCTGCACTGCAGGACTTCTATGGTTCTAAATGATCAGCTCCTTATCCTGAGGCTGCACCCACACCCACACCATCTTCCAGATTCCCCCACCCCAGTCTCCAGGGTGCTACCCTGCCAAACCCTCTTGGGATCTTAGACAGGGATTACCAGAGATGAGGGCAGTGCAGTAGGTGCTGTCTGAGGGCCTTAGTGAGACCTTGGACAAAACACTGGATGGGAGCAAATTGCATGTTGGCCTTAATTGTGAGGGGATTGGAATACAAGATTAAAGAAATCCTGCTACAGTTGTACAAGGATTTACTGATTTGACTTACTGATTTAATTTATTATTGTCACATGTATTAACATACAGTGAAAAGTATTGTTGGAGGGATTACATCTAGAGTAATTGTCTTCTGGCAAGGTTGTATCTCATGGGATCCAGGATGAGGTAGCTAAATGGATAAAAAGACTGGCTTGATGACAGGAAGTGGAGATGCTGGCATTGGAATGGGGTGAATATAGTAAGAAGTCTCACAACACCAGGTTAAAGTCCAACATGTTTATTTGATAGTAAACCCACTAGCTTTTGGGGTTTGTCCCTTTGTCAGGTGAGTAGAGAGTCCTCATCAGAAACAGCATATAAAGGCACACACAGTTTACACAATACTGATTAGAATGTGAGTCTTTACAGCTAATCAATTCCCCACAATGTGACTAGAGATAGCAATCTCCACTTTCATTGTCTGCATCTTTAAGGATTGATTAGCTATAAAGGCTCACATTCTGTAAACTGTGTTTGCCTTTATATGCTTTGGTTGTGACCAGAACTCTCCACTCACCTGACGAAGGGACAAACTCCAAAAGCTAGTGGATTTAACAAAGAACAAAACAGCACGGGAAACAGGCCCTTCGACCCAACGAGCCCGCGCCGCCACCCCGATGTTCCCACCTCTACCCGTGATCCCTGTCGATGTTTATAGATCTATGGATTAAAAACCAAATTTGAGACATTTTAGGAAGAATTTGTTTTGCCAATTAGCCTAAGGGCACATCTTTGGGATGTGGAGGAAACCGGAGCACCCGGAGAAAACCCACGCAAGCACGGGGAGAATGCGCAAACTCCCACAGACACAGGCCCAAATCCATGTATCTGCACAGCACAGCGATAGTCACTGAGCTGTCGTGTTGCCCATCAAATGGTCCAGGTCAAGCGTACACTAACGACGTGAAGCACTAGGATACTCTCGAAAAAGATCCAAGAGCAGCCCTCTCACGACCCATCGCGTGTATGGCCCTCGTTAGACAACAAGGTGGACCAAAGCACCTGTAGGATAAAAACAAGTACATCAATATCATCATCGATTTACACACTTCCCAGGGACTCCCAAGGCTCATGATCCCTATTTTAAATCAGTTTTCTATACCCCTCCATTCCCATTCTGTTCATGTGCCCATCTAAGTATTTCTTAAATAACTCCAGAGTGCCTGCCTCCACCACTTTACTTGGCAGTGCATTCCATACTCCCACCACCCTCTGTGTGAAAAAACTCCCTCTAGCATCCAAATTATACCTTACCCCCCTCACCCTAAGCCCGTGACCCCTCGTGCTATTTGAGTCCATCCTAGGAAAAAGCTTAACCCTGTTTATCTATACCCCTCATAATCTTGTACACTTCTATTAGATCTCCTCTAAGTCTACGTCTTTCTAAGGAAAACAGCCCCAATTTGCCTAACCTCTCCTCGTAACACAGACCTTCCATACCAGGCAGCATCCTGGTAAACCTTCTCTGCACTCTCTCCAGAGTCTCCACATCCTTCCAGTGGTAAGGCGACCAGAAATGGACGCAGTATTCCAAATGAGGTCTAACTAATGTTTCATACAACTGCAACATTAAAGGCCAGCTCTTGTACTCTATACCCCTTCCTATAAAAGCTAGCATACTATATGCTTTCTTCAGAACCTTCTCCACTTGCTCTGCCATCTTCAGAGACTTGTGCACCTGCACCCCCAGGTCCCTCTGCGTTTCTATACTCTTAATAGGTCTACCCTTTATCATATACCTCCCCACTACATTCTTTCTCCCGAAATGCATCACCTCACATTTATCAGGATTGAATTCCATCTGCCATTTATCTGCCCAAGCTCCCAGCCTATCTATGTCCTGCTGCATCACCTGACAATGCTCCTCACTATCTGCAAGTCCAGCCATCTTTGTATCGTCTGCAAACTTGCTGATCACTCCACTTACTCCCTCTGCCAAGTCATTTATATATGTTACAAATAGAAGAGGTTCCAGTACTGAGCCCTGCGGCACACCACAAGTGACCGACCTCCAGCTAGAGAAACACCCTTCCACTATTACTCTCTGTCTCCTATTACCAGGCCAGTTACTTATCCATCTAGCTACCTGTCCTTGTATCCCATGAGCCTTGACCTTTTCAACTAACCTCCCATGAGGGACTTTGTCAAATGCCTTACTGAAATCCATATAGACGACATCAACGGCTCGCCCTTCACCGTTTTCGTCACCTCCTCAAAAAACTCTACCAGATTTGTAAGGCATGACCTCCCCTTAACAAATCCATGCTGCGTATCCCAAATCAGATTGCAACGCTCAAAGTGCCTTTACATCCTATCTCTAAGAATCCCCTCCAACAGCTTCCCTATCACTGACATCAAACTCACCGGCCTATAATTTCCAGGGTTATCCCTACTACCCTTTTTAAACAACGGTACAACATTAGCTATTCTCCAGTCCTCTGGGACCTCACCTGTGTCCAAAGAAAAGACAAAGATTTGCGTCAGAGGCCCAGCAATTTCACCTCACACCTCCCCAAACGGCCTGGGATAAATGCCATCAGGCCCTGGAGATTTATGTTTTAATGGTACCGAGAAGCTCTAACACTTCCTCCCTCAGCATGGAATGTTTGATGGGGACAGTGTAGAGGGAATTTTACTCTGTATCTAACCCCGTGCTGTACCTGTCCTGGGAGTGTTTGATGGTAAGAACTCAGTAAGAATTTAGCAACACCAATTTTAAATCCAACCGATTTATTTGATAGTAAAATTGCGAGCTTTCAACACTCTCTGTGTCTTCGTCAGGCAAATGCAGTGTTCTGGTCTGCAATAGCACTCATACCAACACAGACAGTCAGAGATTGCTGATTAGAATGCGAATCCTTACATCTAACCTGCTATTCAAGTGTTAAAGTGGCTAACAATGTGTGTGAAGGGAATCCTGAGCGTTGGTTAGAGAATTGTGTATTTTCTCCAGACAGCACAATAAGTGAGGTTTTTTGATAACCCAGGCAAGTTACGGGGGTTACAGGTAGTGTGTCATGAAGCCAAGATCCCTGTTAAGACCGTCCTCATGTGTGCAGAACTTGGCTATCAGTCTCTGCTCAGCGACTCTGCGCTGTCGTGTGTCACGAAAGCCCCCTTGAAGAACATTTACCCGCAGGTCGAGAGGCTGAATGCCCATGACTGCTGAAGTGTTCGCCCACAGGAAGGGAACTGTTTTGCCTGGTGATTGTTGAGCGATGCTCATTCATCCGCTGTCGTAGTGTCTGCATGGTCTCCCCAATGTACCATGCTTCGGGACATCCTTTCTTGCAACGTATTAGGTAGACAACGTTGGCCGAGTTGCAAGAGTATGTACTGTGTACCTGGTGAATGGTATCCTCACGTTTGACGATGTCGTCCATGTCTGTGATCCCCAGCTTTTGTCTTGACACTACGGATTTCCTACAGAAACTCAGCACACATGGAGCAGTGGAAACAGGGACACTCCTTGTCACAATGGATGTCTCGACGCTCTACACCAACATCTCCCACGATGATGGTATTGCTGCAACTGCCTCAGTACTCAATGCCAACAACTGCCAGTTTCCAGATGCGATTTTACAACTCATCCGCTTCATCTTGGACCACAATGTCTTCGCCTTCAATAATCAGCTTTTCATCCAGACACACGGAACAGCCATGGGGACCAAATTCGCACCTCAGTATGCCAACATCTTCATGCACAGGTTCGAACAAGACTTCTTCACCACACAAGATCTCCAACCAAGGTTATATACTAGATACATTGATGACATCTTTTTCCTTTGGACTCATGGTGAACAATCATTGAAACAACTGTATGATGATATCAACAAGTTCCATCCCACCATCAGACTCACCATGGACTATTCTCCAGAATCAGTTGCATTCTTGGACACACGCATCTCCATCAAGGACGGTCACCTCAGCACCTCACTGTACCGCAAACCGACAGACAACCTCACAATGCTCCACTTCTCCAGCTTCCACCCTAGACATGTTAAAGAAGCCATTCCCTATGGACAAGCCCTCCGTATACACAGAATTTGCTCAGATGAGGAGGATCGTGACAGACACCTCCAGACGCTGAAGGATGCCCTCGTGAGAACAGGATATGGCGCTCGACTCATCGATCGACAGTTCCGACGTGCCACAACGATAAACCGCACTGACCTCCTCAGAAGATGAACACGGGACACGGTGGACAGAGTACCCTTTGTTGTCCAGTACTTCCCCGGAGCGGAGAAGCTACAACATCTTCTCCGGAGTCTTCAACATATCATTGATGACGATGAACATCTCGCTAGGGCCATCCCCACCCCCCCACTTCTTGCTTTCAGACAACCGCACAACCTCAAACAGATCATTGTTCGCAGCAAACTACCCAACCTTCAGGAGAACAGTGACCACAATACCACACAACCCTGCCACAGCAACCTCTGCAAGACATGCCAGATCATAGACATGGACGACATCATCAAACGTGAGGATACCATTCACCAGGTACACGGTACATACTCTTGCAACTCGGCCAACGTTGTCTACCTAATACGTTGCAAGAAAGGATGTCCCGAAGCATGGTATATTGGGGAGACCATGCAGACACTACGACAGCGGATGAATGAGCATCGCTCAACAATCACCAGGCAAAACAGTTCCCTTCCTGTGGGCGAACACTTCAGCAGTCATGGGCATTTGGCCTCCGACCTGCGGGTAAATGTTCTTCAAGGGGGCTTTCGTGATACACGACAGCGCAGAGTCGCTGAACAGAGACTGATAGCCAAGCTCCGCACACATGAGGACGGTCTTAACAGGGATCTTGGCTTCATGACACACTATCTGTAACCCCCGTAACTTGCCTGGGTTAGCAAAAAACCTCACTTACTGTGCTGTCTGGAGAAAATACACAATTCTCTAATCAATGCTCAGGATTCCCTTCACACACATTGTTAGCCACTTTAACACTTGAATAGCAGGTTAGATGTAAGGAATTGCATTCTAATCAGCAATCTCTGACTGTCTGTGCTGATGAGTGCTATTGCAGACCAGAACACTGCATTTGCCTGACGAAGACACAGAGAGTGTTGAAAGCTCACAATTTTACTATCAAATAAATTGGTTGGATTTAAAATTGGTGTTGCTAAATTCTTACTGAGTTCTTACCACCCCAGTCCAACGCCGGCATCTTTACATCGTGTTTGATGGGGACAGTGTAGAGGGAGCTTTACTCTGTATCTAACCCCGTGCTGTACCTGTTCTGGGAGTGTTCGATGGGGACAGTATAAGGGAGCTTTGCTATGTATCTGACCCCATGCTGTACCTGTTCTGGGAGTGTTTGATGGGGGGGACAGTGTAGAGGGAGCTTTACACTGTATCTAACCCCGTGCTGTACCTCTCCTGGGAGTGTTTGATAAGGACAGTGTAGAGGGAGCTTTACTCTGTATCTAACCCTGTGCTGTACCTGACCTGGGAGTGTTTGATGGGGGGACAGTGTGGAGGGAGCTTTACTCTGTATCGAACCCCGTGTTGTCCCTGTCCTGGAAGTGTTTGATGGGGGGAACAGTGTAGAGAGAGCTTGGAGAACTGGGGCTTTTTCTGGGATAGGTGGAACCTCTATAAGAGGGATGGTCTGCACCTGAACCAGAAGACAACTAATATCTTGGGGGGAAATTTGGGGGAGTTTAAACTGATTCAGAGGAGGGGTGGGGCCCTGAGTAGCTCAAATGTACAGGAGAATGGGAATATTGAGGTCATGGATAAGGTTTCTGGGTCTCAGCAGGGTACTGGTAGGTGGGACGGTGGTTTGAAGTGTGTATACTTCAATGCGAGGAGCATACGCAATAAGGTGGATGAACTTGCAGCCTGGATAGATACCTGGGACTTCGATGTTGTGGCCATTTCAGTGACATGGATGGAGCAGGGACAAGAATGGATGTTGCATGTTCCGGGGTTCAGATGTTTTAGTTGGAGCAGAGAAGGTGGTAGAAGAGGGGGAGGTGTGGCATTGTTAGTCAAAGACTGTATTACGGTGGCAGAAAGGACATTTGATGTGGACCTGTCTATTGAGGTAGTTTGGGCTGAGATTGGAAACAGGAGAGGAGAGGTCATCCTGTTGGGAGTTTTTTATAGGCCTCCAAAAAGTTCCAGGGATGTGGAGGAAAAGATTGCAAGGATGATTCTGGACAGAAGTGAAAGTAACAGGGTAGTTGTTATAGGGGACTTTTGCAAATATTGATTGGAAAAGTTATAGCTCAAGCACATTAGAGGTGTCAGTTTTTGTACAATGTGTGCAGGAAGGTTTCATGATTCAGTGTGTAAATAGGCCAACAAGAAGTGAGGCTATATTGGATTTGGTACTGGGTAATGAACCAGACCAGGTGTTAGACTTGGAGGTGGGTGAGCACTTTGGTGATAGTGACCACAATTCGGTTACGTTTAACTTAGTGATGGAAAGGGATAGACATATACCAAAGGGAAGAAGTTACAGCTGGGGGAAAGGTAATTATGAGGTTATTAGGTGAGATTTAGGATACATAGGGTGGAGTAGGAAACTGCAGGGGCTGGGGACACCTGAAATGTGGAACTTATTCAAGGAACAGCTACTGCGAGTCCTTGATAAATATGTACCTGTCAGGCAGGGAGGAAGTGGTAGAGCCAGGGAACCGTGGTGTACTAAGGAAGTTAGTTCACTAGTAAAGAGGAAAAAAGAGGCTTATATAAAGATGAAATCTGAAGGCTCGGTTAGGGCACTGGAGAGTTATAAATTAGCCAAGAGGGAGCTAAAGAGGGAGTTAAGAAGAGCTAGAAGAGGACATGAGAAGACTTTGGCGGATAGGATAAAGGAGAACCCTAAAGCTTTTTAGAGATATGTTAAGAATAAAAGATTGGTTGGGTCAAGATGAGGGCCAGTCAAAGATAGCAGTGGGAAGTTGTGCATGGAGCCTGTAGAGATTGGTGAAGCACTGAATGAATATTTTTCATCTGTCTTCATGCGGGAAAATGTCAACAAAGTTGGAGAGAATACTGGGATACAGGGTTGTAGACTAGACAGGATAGAGGTAATATAAGGAGGAGGTGTTAGATATTCTTGAGAGTATGAAAATAGATAAATCCCCTGGGCCAGATGGGATTTATCCCAGGTTACTCTGGGAAGCTAGAGAGGAGATTGCAGAGCCATTGGCTTTGATCTTCATGTCGTCGTTGGCTACAGGTATAGTGCCGGAGGACTGGAGGATGGCAAATGTTGTCCCCTTGTTTAAGAAGTGGAGCAGAGACCATCCTGCAAATTATAGACCAGTGAGCCTTACATCTGTAGTGGGGAAAGTTTTGGAAAGAATTATAAGGGATAGGATTTATAGTCATTTAGAAAGAAATGAATTGATTAGGGATAGTCAGCATGGATTTGTGAAGGGTCTCACAAACCTTATTGAGTTTTTTGAAAAGGTGACCAAAGAGGTGGATAAAGGTAAAGCAGCTGATTTTAGCAAAGTGTTTGATAAGGTTCCCCATGAAAAACTACTGCAGAAAATGCAGGTGCATGGGATTGAGGGAGATTTAGCAATTTGGATTAGGAATTGGCTAGCTGCTAGAAGACAGAGGGTAGTGGTTGATGGGATATATTCAACCTGGAGTTTAGTTACTAGTGGTGTACCTCAGGGATCTGTTTTGGGGCCACTGTTGTTTGTTGTTTTTATAAACGACCTGGATGAGGGTGTAGAGGGATGGGTTAGTAAATTTGCTGACGACACCAAAGTCGGAGGAGGTGTAAACAGTGAGGATGGATGTTACAGTTTGCAGGGCGACATAGATAAGTTGCAGAGCTGGGCTGAGAAGTGGCAAATGGAGTTTAATGTGGAAAAGTGTGAGGTGATTCACTTTGGTAAGAGTAATATGTGTGCAGCATATAGGGCTAATGGTAGGATTTTTAGTAGTATAGATGAGCAGAGAGATCTCGGTGTACAGGTGCATAGATCTCTGAAAGTTGGTACTCAAGTTGATAAGGTTGTTAAGAAGACGTATAGTGTGTTAGCATTTATTGGTAGAAGGATTGAATTTCAGAGCAGAGATGTTATGTTGAAACTATAGAAAACTCTGGTGCGGCCGCACTTGGAGTATTGTGTACAGTTTTGGTCACCACGTTATAAGAAAGATGTGGAGGCATTGGAAAGGGTGTAGAGGAGGTTTACCAGGATGTTGCCTGGTATGATGGGTAGGTCTTATGAGGAAAGGCTGAGGGACTTGAAGTTATTTTCATTAGAGGGAAGAAGGCTAAGAGGTGACTTAATTGAGACATATAAGATGATCAGAGGGTTAGATAGGATGGATGATGAGAGCCTTTTTCCTCGGATGGAGATGGATAGCACGAGGGGGAATAGCTTTAAATTAAGGGGTGGTAGTTATAGGACGGATGCTAGAGGTGGGTTCTTTACTCAGAGGGTAGTAAGGGCGTGGAATGCCCTGCCTGCAGCAGTTGTGGACGTAAGTTTAAGGGCGTTCAAATGGGTAGTGGATAGGCATATGGATAACATTGGAATAGTTTAGGATAGAGGGTCATAAAATTTGTTCTATTGGTCGGCACAACAGCGAGGGCCGAAGGGTCTGTACTGCGCTGTAATGTTCTATGTTCTATGTTCTATTACTCTGTATCTAACCCTGTGTTCTACCTGTCCTGGGAGTGTTACATAGAAGTAGAACATAGAACATTACAGCGCAGAACAGGCCCTTCGGCCTTCGATGTTGCGCCGACCAATTAGGAAAAAGCAATGACCCTCCAAACTAAACCATTCCCTTTTTGTCCATAAACTTAACTACTAACCTCTTAAATGCCCCCAAACTTGGCGCACCTACAACTGCAGCAGGCAGGGCATTCCACCCTTTGATGGGGACAGTTAGAGGGAGCTTTACTCTGTATCTAACCCCGTGCTGTACCTGTCCTGGGAATGTTTGATGGGGACAGTGTAGAGGGAGCTTTACATCTAACCTCATGCTGTACCTGTCCTGGGAGTGTTTGATGGGGACAGTGTAGAGGGAGCTTTACTCTGTATCTAACCCCGTGCTGTACCTGTCCTGGGAGTGTTTGATGGGGGACAGTGTAGAGGGAGCTTTACTCTGTATCTAACCCCGTGCTGTACCTGTCCTGGGAGTGTTTGATGGGGGACAGTGTAGAGGGAGCTTTACTCTGTATCTAACCCCTGCTGTACCTGTCCTGGGAGTGTTTGATGGGGGACAGTGTAGAGGAGCTTTACTCTGTATCTAACCCGTGCTGTCCTGTCCTGGGATGTTTGATGGGGACAGTGTAGAGGACTTTACTCTGTATCTAACCCCGTGCTGTACGTCCTGGGATGTTTGATGGGGACAGTGTAGAGGGAGCTTTACTCTGTATCTAACCCCGTGCTGTACCTGTCCTGGGAATGTTTGATGGGGACAGTGTAGAGGGAGCTTTACTCTGTATCTAACCCTGTGCTGTACCTGTCCTGGGAGTGTTTGATGGGGGACAGTGTAGAGGGAGCTTTACTCTGTATCTAACCCTGTGCTGTACCTGTCCTGGGAGTGTTTGATGGGGACAGTGAGGTAATTTTTCTACTCCACCGCCTTGCTACATTGATGAGCACACAGATCCCAGACTGGTACATTGAGATTCTGAGACATTCTCTTGTCCATTTTTATTACGTTTATATTTGGAGCAAGGAGTTGATAAATGTTTTCCATTCAATTTTCTTCTGTAAGTATTAATGAAATACAATGAACAGCTGGAGTAAATGGTGCTCACTCTCTCAGCAGCTCTGTCAGTATCTCTGGATGTTAGAAGCATCGTCATAAGAAATCAGAATAACCCCAACAATTGCTGGTCTTCTCCCAAAAAAATTCTAGGTCTCCAACGTCTGGGAAAATGGAATAAATCTCAGTGTTTTTTTTCAGTGTGATTTCCAGAATCTGACGTTCTGTGCATAACAGTGTCCGTGTGGGATTCATACTGGAATGTAAGGGGCTGATACCTAATCCCAGTGGAGAAGCCAGCAGCTTGGCACTAAGTGGGCCACTGTGCCAATTTGTCAGTGATGAGATTGGCACATACACAGTGTTCCCCCAATGCCAGCCTCTCGATTGCGGGTTTGGCCAGCAATCCACCCCCATCACTGGCCTTGCAGTGTCCCCCCCCCCCCCCCCCCACCCCCACACACACACACACACACATCACCACACATACACACACAATCGCTGGCCTCTCAGATCTCCCTGGATCTGTCCCTATGTTTCCCCCCCCAACCATTCACCCTCAATCTCCCTGACCCCCCACCCTAGCCAGCACCCACACCCCCTGCCCGACTCGGCCAACACTGCCATGCTGCCCCCCATCTTTTCCCCCCAACCTGTCCAGCACCAACACCCTACCCTGCCACACCCCCCCCCAACCTGTCCAGCACCAACACCCCTGCCAACACTGCCCCCCACCCCCAGCCCGGCCAGCACCCCATCCCCCCCCACAACCACCCGGCAGCCCCAATCACCGCCCCCCCACCACACGGATGGGCAGCCCTAATCACCTCCTCCCTCCAGCTCCAGATCTCCCAAGTGCAGAGTGGCAGTGGGACCCCTACCAATCCTTCCGGGCTGGGAGAATCTCCCCTTAATGACTGAAAACACAGGCAAATATTTCAATCAGAAAGTGGAATGAAGAATTTAAATGGTCTTCAGTCACTCGCACCCACTGACCTCTCCACCCTCGGTCACTCGCACCCACTGACCTCTCCACCCTCGGTCACTCGCACCCACTGACCTCTCCGCCCTCGGTCACTCGCACCCACTGACCTCTCCACCCTCGGTCACTCGCACCCACTGACCTCTCCGCCCTCGGTCACTCGCACCCACTGACCTCTCCGCCCTCGGTCACTCGCACCCACTGACCTCTCCACCCTCGGTCACTCGCACCCACTGACCTCTCCGCCCTCGGTCACTCACACTCTGACCTCTCCGCCCTCGGTCACTCACACTCTGACCTCTCCGCCCTCGGTCACTCACACTCTGACCTCTCCACCCTCGGTCACTCTCACTCTGACCTCTCCCCCTCGCACTCCCCTGCCTCTCCCCTCGGTCACTCTCACCTGACCTCTCCTCCCTCGGTCACTCTCACTCTGCCTCTCCACCCTCGGTCACTCTCACTCTGACCTCTCCACCTCGGTCACTCTCCTCTGACCTCTCCTCCCTCGTCACTCTCACTCTGACCTCTCCACCCTCGGTCACTCTCACTCTGACCTCTCCCCCTCGTCACTCACACTCTGACCTCTCCGCCCTCGGTCACTCACACTCTGCCTCTCCGCCCTTGGTCACTCTCACTCTGACCTTTCCACCCTCGGTCACTCTCACTCTGACCTCTCCACCCTGTCACTCTCACTCTGACCTCTCCACCCTCGGTCACTCACACTCTGACCTCTCCGCCCTCGGTCACTCACACTCTGACCTTTCCTCCCTCGGTCACTCACACTCTGACCTCTCCACCCTCGGTCACTCACACTCTGACCTCTCCACCCTCGGTCATTCTCACTCTGACCTCTCCACCCTCGGTCACTCACACTCTGACCTCTCCAACCTCGGTCACTCTCACTCTGACCTCTCCGCCCTCGGTCACTCACACTCTGACTTTCCACCCTCGGTCACTCACACTCTGACCTCTCCACCCTCGGTCACTCTCACTCTGACCTCTCCACCCTCGGTCACTCTCACTCTGACCTCTCCACCCTCGGTCACTCTCACTCTGACCTCTCCACCCTCGGTCACTCACACTCTGATCTCTCCACCCTCGGTCACTCACACTCTGACCTCTCCACCCTCGGTCACTCACACTCTGACCTCTCCACCCTCGGTCACTCACACTCTGACCTCTCCAACCTCGGTCACTCTCACTCTGACCTCTCTGCCCTCGGTCACTCACACTCTGACTTTCCACCCTCGGTCACTCACACTCTGACCTCTCCACCCTCGGTCACTCTCACTCTGACCTCTCCACCCTCGGTCACTCTCACTCTGACCTCTCCACCCTCGGTCACTCTCACTCTGACCTCTCCACCCTCGGTCACTCACACTCTGACCTCTCCACCCTCGGTCACTCTCACTCTGACCTCTCCACCCTCGGTCACTCTCACTCTGACCTCTCCACCCTCGGTCACTCTCACTCTGACCTCTCCACCCTCGGTCACTCACACTCTGACCTCTCCACCCTCGGTCACTCACACTCTGACCTCTCCACCCTCGGTCACTCACACTCTGACCTCTCCACCCTCGGTCACTCATTTCCCCCACTCCCATTCCCATCCTTTCAGTCTCTCCTTTTTCCTGGTTTAATTTTTTGATAATTGCTGTTCTTTCCGTCTCTCCCAGTTTCCTGCCTGAATTGAAACCTATCCCTTCTAACCTCACTCTATTTCAGTAATAGGTTACCCGTGGGAAACACTCACTCTGTATCCTTTCTCCACAGGTATAGCCTGACCTGCTGAGTGTTCCTGGTTTTACATTCCCAGCAATGGCAGTAATTTGTAACAGTTAATAAATATTAGTCTTGGCAGTAAACATAACGCTGTTTATTTCAATGATTCAAGACTGAGCTATTCAACCCATATCACACACAACTTTCTTCTTGCTTACATAGCGTTTCCTGCCCTTCTTCTTTACTCTTCTCACTATTCTCGTTTTATCTTGTACCAGAAGCTCACTCCGTCTTTTGATTTCTGCTCTTGTGAGAATACTGTCAGCTCCTGCTGCTAAGTAGTCTAAATCATCTGGGAAGTGAAGAGGAAGAGAGTGGGACAAGGCTGTTAGAATCCAGTCTCTTCAGAGTAACCAGGAACACACATCCTGAGCTCAGTGCCAGTCTGAGTCATTGGCACAAAGGGCCCCGAGCTTGGGATGAAAATGAGGTTGTCAGTGTTCACCATCATTCCCGTGTAAATTGGCAGCAACATGCGCTATTCAAATGCAGAAATCAGGAATTCCCTGCTCCTCCAGAAACTGTGTGATATCTCGAAGATATATCTTAGAGCTTAGGCTGGGTACCAGCACACACACAATAGGCCAAAGAACCTCTTTCTGTGTCCTAAATTTTCTATGATTTTGATGATTAAAATTTCTAATAGATTTATAGAATCACATTTTAACCCTTTTACAAGACAAAAAGCTCTTGAATCTTACTCAGAGAATTGTGAAGAGATTAAAATTATTATTTTAAATGCAGGTTAGGAATCGAGACATGCCATCACAAATTGAGCAATGCTCGTAAAAAGTAAAAAACACTGAATTACCTGTCAGAGAGACTTCTATTTAAAGGAATTTTAAAACAAGTCTCCCATTAATATCAAGAGCCATAGTGAGGATCAAAGCGTCTCAGAGGTGAGGAATGATACCATGATTGCAACTAAATATACAATTTACGAGAAAAACATTCCCCTAATAACCTCCAGATATCCAGGAAGCACAGAAAGTGGAAGTGAGAAAGAAAGAACATTGAACATTACAGCGCAGTACAGGCCCTTCGACCCTCGATATTGTGCTGACTAATGGAACCAATCTAATGACCCTCTAACCTAAACTATAGATGATGGAGTGGTAGTGAAAGGGAGATTAAAAATGAGGACACAGAAAGCCCTGCTCAGGTCAAGAGCAATGAGTAGTAATGATTCATGAAGAACGGTGCATTTTCACTGTAGTAAATCAGGGCACACTAAAGCTGATAGTTGGAATTTGAAGGGGATGTCAATGGGTTTTGTTGGCATCCCTAATATGTGGCACAACAGGTAAATCTCTGATACTAACTATAGCGACTGACCACTCTCGATTTACCAGCACGAGCGTGCCAGAAACAGAAAGTTGTCAGAATCTGTACAACTCCAGACCACTCTATGGAGGTGAGCAACCCCACTTTTCCTGCGCAGGAATACAGGGACCACTTAATCATTCATTTTGGATAAAGGCATGACCTTCCATTAGAACATAAGAAATAGGAGCAGGAGTCGGCCATCCAGCCCCTCGAGCCTGCCCCACCTTTCAATAAGATCATGGCTGATCCGAAGTGGATCAGTTCCACTTTCTCGCTTTCTCCCCATAACCCTTAATTCCCTTGTCTATCAGAAATCTATCTACCCGTGACTTAAATATATTCAGTGAGGAAGCCTCCACCACTTCAATGGACAGAGAATTCCAGAGATTCATCATCCTTTCAGTGAAGAAGTTCCTCCTCAACTCTGATCTAAACTGGTCCCTTCTTATTTTCAGAATCTCTCTACCTCAACCCTATCCCCTTCATTATCGTATATATCTCTATAAAATCCCCCCTTCTAAACTCCAATGAGTTCAGACCCAGTCTATTCAATCTCTCCTCATAAGCTAACCCCCCTCATCTCCGGTATCAGCCTGGTGAACCTTCTCTGCACTCCCTCCAAGGCCAATATATCCTTTCGCAAATGCGGCGACCAAAACTGCACCCAGTACTCCAGCTGCAGCCTCACCAGTGCCCTGTACAGTTGCAGTTCCCATCAGTGATTTAGATGATTGAAGAGATTTGAGTAGATTATTGAAGGTAGGTACATGCCCATAGCTCTGTATCAGGTCCAATTAGACTGTGGTCTCATCTCTTGACCAGTTAGATTAGGGGTTGTCCTTGAGTCTGCCATGGCTAGGGTAGATTTACTTTTGGGTAATGGTTTCACCTGGGATAGCATGGTAACTCCCCAGTAATTTTCAGTAAGCCAAATGAAGACATGGAGATGGAATGGTTACAAGAGGAAATCTCTCACATATTCCCTGATCGTGTGGTAACAGCTCCAGTAGACAGAGCTGAGCCGTTACCTCAGTCAGGTCCCCAGTGATGTGGCTGAAATACTCAGGAGAAAGTGATGTTCAGCCTGTATGATTGAGCACAGAGCTGAGGCTGAGGCAGAATAAGTCACTGATTGCTTAACAACTATAGCAATGAGAAAGTAGAGACCTCCTTGATGATCTCAATACCCTGAGGTCACAGACTGAATGGAAATCACAGTAAAAGCTACCCAAGTTTTTCAGCCTGAAATTATCCAATTGCAGTGAGACTGAAATTCTGCCCTGTGGTTTTCAGGAGGTTAAACATCAAATCCTTGGCGTACCCATCATCACAGGGGGCTCTGGAACGGTATCACAAACCAGAACTTACTGCTGTGAGTCCAACCACTAGTGGGAAAGGGGTTAGATTTTAATGATTGCAACTAGGGATACACCCAATGAACTGATAGGCTTCAGTTAGTTCAAATTAGTTTACAACATGAAGTAGAGATCGCCGAACAAACCAAGAAAAATTCCCAGGTCAAAGGGACAAACCTCACGTTTGAATTAATTATATCTTCCATCAATGACTCACAACAGGATTTAGACATGGTTGAGGAACATCTTAAAACCTGCCAGCAGATGATGAAAAACTAAAACATGTTGAAGCTGAGACATTCAGACAGACTTGCTGAAACTCAGAGTGACACAGGTTCAAGGGACGGACACAGTATTTGATTATTTAAGTATCAACTGCAGGAAGACAAAATGGAACTGCTTGGAGATGAAGGAAAAGCCAGACTATACTTACTTGGCCTTTCTTGATGTGGTTACAGGGTAGAGCTCACCCATTGAACACAATCCAGGCCGATTTATTCGGATTTAATCCCCCCATTCTTTGTGCTTCCACGGTACACAGACTTCATCACCAGCACTGCACCGGCATAGTCTCTTCACTCCAGCAATGGGAGACCTGTTCACTCTCCCACACACACTCACTCTCCCACACACACTCACTCTCCCACACACACTCACTCTCCCACACACACTCACTCTCGCACACACACTCACTCTCCCACACACACTCACTCTCCCACACACACTCACTCTTCCCACACCTCACTCTCCCACACACACTCACTCTCCCACACACACTCACTCTCCCACACACACTCCCACACACACTCACTCTCCCACACACACTCACTCTCCCACACACACTCACTCTCCCTCACACACTCACTCTCCCACACACACACACTCTCCCACACACACTCACTCTCCCTCACACACACACTCTCCCACACACACTCACTCTCCCTCACACACTCACTCTCCCACACACACACACTCTCCCACACACACTCACTCTCCCTCACACACTCACTCTCCCACACACACACACTCTCCCACACACACTCACTCTCCCACACACACTCACTCCCCACACACTCACTCTCCCACACACACTCACTCCCCACACACCCACTCCACCCTCCCCACACACCCCCACACTCACTCTCCCTCCACACACTCACTCTCCCACACACACACACTCTCCCACACACACTCACTCTCCCACACACACTCACTCTCCCTCACACACACACTCTCCCACACACACTCACTCTCCCTCACACACTCACTCTCCCACACACACTCCCACACACACTCCTCTCCCACACACACTCACTCTCCCACACACACTCACTCTCCCTCACACACTCACTCTCCCACACACACACACTCTCCCACACACACTCACTCTCCCTCACACACACACTCTCCCACACACACACACTCTCCCCACAACACTCACTCTCCCTCACACACACTCTCCCACACACACTCACTCTCCCTCACACACACACTCTCCCTCACACACTCACTCTCCCTCACACACTCACTCTCCCACACACACACACTCTCCCACACACACTCACTCTCCCACACACACTCACTCTCCCTCACACACACACTCTCCCACACACACTCACTCTCCCTCACACACTCACTCTCCCACACACACTCCCACACACACTCACTCTCCCACACACACTCACTCTCCCACACACACTCACTCTCCCTCACACACTCACTCTCCCACACACACACACTCTCCCACACACACTCACTCTCCCTCACACACACACTCTCCCTCACACACACACTCTCCCACACACACTCACTCTCCCTCACACACTCACTCTCCCTCACACCACCCTCCTCCACACACACTCACTCTCCCTCACACACCACTCTCCCACACACACACTCTCCCTCACACACTCACTCACTCCCTCACACACACACTCTCCCACACCACACACACTCTCCCTCACACACCACACTCCCCCACAACACTCACTCTCCCACACACACTCACACTCTCCCACACACACACACTCTCCCACACACACTCACTCTCCCTCACACACACACTCTCCCACACACACACACTCTCCCTCACACACTCACTCTCCCACACACACTCACTCTCCCACACACACACACTCTCCCACACACACTCACTCTCCCACACACACTCACTCTCCCTCACACACACACTCTCCCACACACACTCACTCTCCCACACACACTCACTCTCCCTCACACACACACTCTCCCACACACACTCACTCTCCCTCACACACACACTCTCCCACACACACTCACTCTCCCACACACACACACTCTCCCCACACACTCACTCTCCCACCACACTCACTCCTCCCACACACTCACTCTCCCTCACACACTCACTCTCCCACACACACTCACTCTCCCTCACACACACTCTCTCCCTCACACACACTCTCCCACACACACTCACTCTCCCACACACACTCACTCTCCCCCACACACACTCACTCTCCCACACACACTCACTCTCCCACACACACTCACTCTCCCTCACACACACACTCTCCCACACACACACTCTCCCCACACACACTCACTCTCCCCCACACACACTCACTCTCCCTCACACACACACTCTCCCACACACACTCACTCTCCCTCACACACACACTCTCCCTCACACACTCACTCTCCCTCACACACTCACTCTCCCACACACACTCACTCTCCCACACACACTCACTCTCCCTCACACACACACTCTCCCACACACACTCACTCTCCCTCACACACACACTCTCCCACACACACTCACTCTCCCACACACACTCACTCTCCCACACACACACACTCTCCCACACACACTCACTCTCCCACACACACTCACTCTCCCTCACACACACACTCTCCCACACACACTCACTCTCCCTCACACACACACTCTCCCACACACACACACTCTCCCTCACACACTCACTCTCCCACACACACTCACTCTCCCACACACACACACTCCCACCCCACACCACCACTCTCCCTCACACACACACTCCTCCACACACACTCACTCTCCCTCACACACACTCTCCACACACACCCCTCCATCACACACTCACTCTCCCACACACACCTCTCCCACACACACTCACTCTCCCTCACACACCACTCTCCCACCACACTCATCTCCCTCACACTCACTCTCCCTCACACACACTCTCCCACACACACTCACTCTCCCTCACACACCACTCACTCTCCAAACACTCACTCCCACCACTCTCCCACACACACTCACTCTCCCTCACACTCACACTCTCCCTCACACACACTCTCACACACACTCACTCTCCCACACACACTCACTCTCCCACACACACTCACTCTCCCACACACACTCACTCTCCCTCACACTCACTCGCCCTCACACACACACTCCCACACACACTCACTCTCCCACACACACTCACTCTCCCACACACACTCACTCTCCCTCACACACACACTCTCCCACACACACTCACTCTCCCTCACACACTCACTCTCCCACACACACTCACTCTCCCACACACACACACTCTCCCACACACACTCACTCTCCCTCACACACACTCTCCCACACACACTCACTCTCCCTCACACACACACTCTCCCACACACACTCACTCTCCCTCACACACTCACTCTCCCTCACACACCACTCTCCCTCACACACTCACTCTCCCTCACACACCACACTCCCTCCACACTCACTCCCTCCCTCACACACTCACTCTCCCACACACACTCACTCTCCCACACACACTCACTCTCCCTCACACACTCACTCTCCCACACACACTCACTCTCCCTCACACACACACTCTCCCTCACACACACTCTCCCACACACACTCACTCTCCCACACACACTCACTCTCCCTCACACACACCACTCTCCCACACACACTCACTCTCCCTCACACACTCACTCTCCCTCACACACACACTCTCCCACACACACTCACTCTCCCTCACACACACACTCTCCCACACACACTCACTCTCCCACACACACTCACTCTCCCTCACACACACACTCTCCCACACACACACTCTCCCACACACACTCACTCTCCCACACACACTCACTCTCCCACACACACTCACTCTCCCACACACACTCACTCTCCCACACACACTCCCTCCCACACACACTCACTCTCCTCACCACACACACCTCCCACACACACTCACTCTCCCTCACACACACACTCTCCCACACACACTCACTCTCCCACACACACCACCCCCACACACACTCACTCTCCCTCACACACACACTCTCCCACACACACTCACTCTCCCCACACACTCACTCTCCCACACACCTCCCACACCACTCACTCTCCCACACACACTCACTCTCCCACACACACTCACTCTCCCTCACACACTCACTCTCCCACACACACAACTCTCCCACACACACTCACTCTCCCTCACACCACACTCTCCCTCACACACACACTCCTCCCTCACCACACACTCTCCCTCACACACTCACTCTCCCTCACACACTCACTCTCCCACACACACTCACTCTCCCTCACACACACACTCTCCCCACACACACTCACTCTCCCTCACACACTCACTCTCCACACACACTCACTCTCCCTCACACACTCACTCTCCCTCACACACACACTCTCCCACACACACACACTCTCCCACACACACTCACTCTCCCACACACACTCACTCTCCCTCACACACACACTCTCCCACACACACTCACTCTCCCTCACACACTCACTCTCCCACACACACTCCCACACACACTCACTCTCCCACACACACTCACTCTCGCACACACACTCACTCTCCCTCACACACTCACTCTCCCACACACACACACTCTCCCACACACACTCACTCTCCCTCACACACACACTCTCCCACACACACTCACTCTCCCTCACACACTCACTCTCCCACACACACACACTCTCCCACACACACTCACTCTCCCACACACACTCACTCTCCCTCACACACACACTCTCCCACACACACTCACTCTCCCACACACACTCACTCTCCCTCACACACTCACTCTCCCTCACACACTCACTCTCCCACACACACTCACTCTCCCACACACACTCACTCTCCCTCACACACACACTCTCCCACACACACTCACTCTCCCTCACACACACACTCTCCCACACACACTCACTCTCCCTCACACACCACACTCCCCCACACACACTCACTCTCCCACACACACTCACTCTCCCTCACACACACACTCTCCCACACACACTCACTCTCCCTCACACACTCACTCTCCCTCACACACTCACCCTCCCACAAACACACACTCTCCCACACACACACACTCTTCCACACACACTCAATCTC
>JAGIQG010000025.1:44297527-44317360 GCA_024679065.1 Sphyrna mokarran
CCTCGATGTTGCGCCGGCCAGTGGACCCTCTAACCTAAACTATTCCAATATCATCATATGCCTATCCACCGAACATTTGAATGCCCCCAAAGTAGGCGAGTCCACAACTGCTGCAGGCAGGGCATTCCACGCTCTCACCACCCTCTTGTGTAAAGAACCTGCCTCTGACATCCGTCCTAATTTAAATCTTAATTATAACTTAAATTCTTTAAAACCTCTTAATTTACACGTTAGGTCCCCTCGTGTTGGTCATCACCATCCGAGGAAAAAGGGCTCTCACTATCAACCCTTCCATTCCTTTGATCATCTAGTAACGCCTCAATTAGGTCACCCGCGTAAACCTTCTTCCTCTCAATGAAAAATAACCTCATGTCCATCATCCTTTTCCTCATAAAGGCCTTCCCCACCATACCAGCAACATCCTGGTAACCTCCCTGCGACCCTTTCCCAATCTTCCACATCTTTCTTATAATGCGGCGACCAGAAATGTACGCAATACTCCAAGTGCGGCCGCACCAGAGTTTTGTACAGTTGTAACATAACCTCACGGCTCCTAAATTCAATCCCTCTACCAATAAAAGCTAACACACCGTACGCCTTCTTAACAACATTATCAACCTGGATGCCAACTTTCAAAGAAGAGACTAGATAGGCAAGCAGGCTGCTGTACTAAGTGGCTTGCCGAAGCAACCTGACAAATATTAATTTCTGCAACTGAGATAGGTCGACCACTTATTACAATTGGACCCTGTCTCAGGCTTTTGCCCATTTGGACTTTTCTGGAACTTTTAGAAGTTTAGCTGGATGTTGACTGCGTTGTCCTCCTGCCCCAGGGTCAGTATTGATAACACAGTCCCTGGAGATAACTATTCAACCAAAATTGGGAAGCATTAGATTGGACAAAGCCCTACAGCCTGCTCCCTATTACAACACCCCAAATAGTCCACCCACCCAAATCGGTCTATAGCTGCTACCTACACTCACTCTGTCCCCATCTCCATGGGTGAAATAGTTTAATCTAACCTGCCTCAGCAATTTGGCTTTGGGCCTATCTCCTGAGGTCCAGGATTAGTGACAATCTCTGAAATGTTATCACTAAATGTTTCACTAATCTCTCACTCATTCCTCACTCCTCCATAATCACCACTGCCCTGTTCATTTATACTGAAACATCATTTCAAACTGGCAAATCAAATCCAACCTCTTCACATTGTAACTTTAACCCTTGTACTTTAAAAGTTGTAGAACAGCTGGAGACCTGTAAAGTTTCTACATTTTGTTTATTCCTTGTTTCCTGAGTGTATCCTAAGGGTCTAACAGCAGCACAACTTCCTGAGCCACAATCTCACTGCTGTTCAGACCAGGGACAAGATTCACGATAACTCAACAAAACGTTACCTTCTCCTGTTCAGCCAACATCCATTCCTCAAGAACGAAATCTGCAACTTTATTCTCCAAGAAAAGTAATTTTTCCTCACAGATTAATAACTTCTCATAGGCATCCTGTGGTTCGCCAGTTGAAAGCTGAGGCACAAAACAGAGGTGGCTAAGTTGCTTATTCCACACAAAGAGCAGGATCTGAGCTTTCACTGAAACAAATTCACTGCACCCACAATATTCACTAAGGCTAAGGTGTGGAAAATGTTCTCTGCAGATCAGCGTGAAGAACCAAGTCGGAGAAGTGGCAAAAAATAATGAGAAACAGAGATGGGGTATTTGAGAAGGGGTGTGGCACTCATAATATCCCAAGTGTGGGACTGTACCCCAGTGAGAGTTAGTGTGTGTGGAACTGTACTCCAGTGAGAGTCAGTGTGTGTGGAACTGTATCCCAGTGAGAGTCAGTGTGTGTGGGACGGTATCCCAGTGAGAGTCAGTGTGTGTGGAACTGTATCCCAGTGAGAGTCAGTGTGTGTTTGGAACTGTACCACAGTGAGAGTCAGTGTGTGTGGGACTGTACCACAGTGAGAGTCAGTGTGTGTGGAACTGTATGCCAGTGAGAGTCAATGTGTGTGGAACTGTAACCCAGTGAGAGTCAGTGTGTGTGGAACTGTATCCCAGTGAGAGTCAGTGTGTGTGGGACTGTACCCCAGTGAGAGTCAGTGTGTGTTTGGAACTGTACCACAGTGAGAGTCAGTGTGTGTGGGACTGTACCACAGTGAGAGTCAGTGTGTGTGGAACTGTATGCCAGTGAGAGTCCATGTGTGTGGAACTGTAACCCAGTGAGAGTCAGTGTGTGTGGAACTGTATCCCAGTGAGAGCAGGTGTGTGTGTGGAACTGTACCACAGTGAGAATCAGTGTGTGTGGGACTGTATCCCAGTGAGAGTCAGTGTGGGTGGAACTGTATCCCGGTGAGAGTTAGTTTGTGTGGAATTGTACCCTGGTGAGAGTCAGTGTGTGTGGAACTGTACTCCAGTGAGAGTCTGTGTGTGTGTAACTGTACCCCAGTGAGAGTCAGTGTGTGTTATGGAACTGTACCACAGTGAGAGTCAGTGTGTGTGGAACTGTACCACAGTGAAAATCAGTGTGTGTGGAACTGTATCCCAGTAAGAGTCAGTGTGTGTGGAACTGTATCCCAATGACAGTCAGTGTGTGTGGAACTGTATGCCAGTGAGAGTCAGTGTGGGTGGGACTGTACCCCAGTGACAGTCAGTGTGTGTGGAACTGTATCCCAGTGAGAGTCAGTGTGGGTGGAATTGTATCCCAGTGAGAGTTAGTGTGTGTGGAACTGTACCCCAGTGACAGTCGGTGTGTCTGGGATTATACCCCAGTGAGAGTCAGTGTGTGTGGAACTGTACCCCAGTGAGAGTTAGTGTGTGTGTGGAAATGTAACCCAGTGACAGTCAGAGTGTGTGGGACAATACCCCAGTGAGAGTCAGTGCGTGTGGAACTGTACCCCAGTTAGAGTCAGTGTGTGTGGGACTGAACCCCAGTGAGCGTCACTGTGTGTGGAACTGTACCCCAGTGAGAGTCAGTATGTGTGGAACTGTATCCCACTGAGAGTCAGTGTGTGTGGGACAGTACCCCAGTGAGAGTCAGTGTGTGTGGAACTGTACCACATTGAGAGTCAGTGTGTGTGGAACTGCATCCCAGTGAGAGTCAGTGTGTGTGGAACTGTACCCCAGCGAGAGTTAGTGTGTGTGGAACTGTACCCAGTGAGAGTCCAGTGTGTGTGGAACTGTATCCCATGAGATGTGTGTGTGTGGAACTGTGGATCCAGTGGAGAGTCAGTGTGTGTGACTGTACCAGTGAGAGTCATGTGTGTGGGACTGTATCCCGAGTGAGAGTCGTGGTTGTGGAACTGTATCCCAGTGATAGTCTGTGTGTGTGGAATTTGTATCACATTGAGAGTCAGTGTGTGTGGAACTGTATCCCAGTGAGGTTGGTGTGTGTGGGATTGTACCCCAGTGAGAGTCAGTGGTGTGTGGAACTTTAGCCCCAGTGAGAGTATAGTGTGTGTGTGGAATGTATACCAGTGAGAGTCAGTGTGTGGGAAAAGTACCGCCAGTTTAGAGTCGTGTGTGTGGGACTGAATAGGAGAGTAAGGGGAATGTACAGTGAGAGTAATGGAACTGTGATACAAGTTGGAAAGAGGTTGTGGAATTGGTAAGTGAAAGGGAAATGTATCCCAGTGAGAGTCAGTGTGTGGTGGAACTGTATCCCAGTGAGAGTCAGTGTGTGTGGAACTGTATCACTATTGAGAGTTAGTGTGTGTGTGGAACTGTATCACAGTGAGAGTCAGTGTGTTTGGAACTGTACCCCAGTGAGAGTTAGTGTGTGTGTGGAAATGTAACCCAGTTAGAGTCAGTGTGTGTGGGACTGATCGCCAGTGAGAGTCGTTGTGTGTTGAACTGTACCCCAGTGAGAGTCAGTGTGTGTGGAACTGTATCCCAGTGACAGTGTGTGTGGGACTGTATCCCAGTGAGAGTCAGTGTGTGTGGGACTGTATCCAAGTGAGAGTCAGTGTGTGTGGGACTGTATCCCAGTGAGAGTCAGTGTGTGTGGAACTTTACCCAGTGAGAGTCAGTGTTTGTGGACTGTATCCCAGTTAAGAGTCAGTGTTGTGGGACTGTATCCCAGTGAGAGTCAGTGTGTGTTGGAACTGTAATCCCAGTGAGAGTCAGTGTGTGTGGGACTGTACCCTGTGAGAGTCATGTGTGTGGGACTGTATCCCAGTGAGAGTCAGTGTGTGTGGGACTGTATCCCAATGAGAGTCAGTGTGTGTGGGACTGTATCCCAGTGAGAGTCAGTGTGTGTGGGACTGTATCCCAGTGAGAGTCAGTGTGTGTGGAACTGTATCCCAGTGAGAGTCAGTGTGTGTGGGACTGTATCCCAGTGAGAGTCAGTGTGTGTGGAACTGTACCCCAGTGAGAGTCGGTGTGTGTGGGATTGTATCCCAGTGAGAGTCAGTGTGTGTGGAACTGTACCCCAGTGAGAGTCAGTGTGTGTGGAACTGTATCCCAGTGAGAGTCAGTGTGTGTGGGACTGTACCCCAGTGAGAGTCAGTGTGTGTGGAACTGTATCCCAGTTAGAGTCAGTGTGTGTGGGACTGTATCCCAGTGAGAGTCAGTGTGTGTGGAACTGTACCCCAGTGAGAGTCAGTGTGTGTGGAACTGTATCCCACTGAGAGTCAGTGTGTGTGGGACTGTATCCCAGTGAGAGTCAGTGTGTGTGGAACTGTATCACAGTGAGAGTCAGTGTGTGTGGAACTGTATCCCAGTGAGAGTCAGTGTGTGTGGAACTGTACCACAGCCAGTGTCAGTGTGTGTGGAACTGTATCCCAGTGAGAGTCAGGGTGTGTGGAACTGTACCACTGTGAGAGTCAGTGTGTTTGTACTGTATCCCAGTGAGAGTCAGTGTGTGTGGAACTGTACCACAGCCAGAGTCAGTGTGTGTGGAACTGTATCCCAGTGAGAGTCGGGGTGTGTGGAACTGTTCCCAGTAAGAGTCAGAGTGCATGGATCTTTATCCCAGTGAGAGTCAGTGTGTGAGGAACTGTATCCCACTGACAGTCAGTGTGTGTGAAACTGTATCCCAGTGGAAATCAATGTGTGTGGGACTGTACCCCAGTGAGAGTCACTGTGTGTGGGATTGTATCCCAGTGAGGGTCAGTGTGTGTGGGACTGTATCCCAGTGAGAGTCAGTGTGTGTGGGACTGTACCCCAGTGAGAGTCAGTGTGGGTGGAACTGTATCCCGGTGACATTTAGTGTGTGTGGAATTGTACCCCGGTGAGAGTCAGTGTGTGTGGAACTGTACTCCAGTGAGAGTCTGTGTGTGTGTAACTGTACCCCAATGAGAGTCAGTGTGTGTTATGGAACTGTACCACAGTGAGAGTCAGTGTGTGTGGAACTGTACCACAGTGAAAATCAGTGTGTGTGGAACTGTATCCCAGTAAGAGTCAGTGTGTGTGGAACTGAATCCCAATGACAGTCAGTGTGTGTGGAACTGTACCACAGTGAGAGTCAGTGCGTGTGGAACTGTACCCAAGTAAGAGTCAGTGTGTGTAGAACTGTACCCCAGTGACAGTCAGTGTGTGTGGAACTCTATCCCAGTGAGAGTCAGTGTCGGTGGAATTGTATCCCAGTGAGACTTAGTGTGTGTGGAACTGTACCCCAGTGACAGTCGGTGTGTGTGGGATTATACCCCAGTGAGAGTCAGTGTGTGTGGAACTGTACCCCAGTGAGAGTCAGTGTGTGTGGAACTGTATCCCACTGAGAGTCAGTGTGTGTGGGACAGTACCCCAGTGAGAGTCAGTGCGTGTGGAACTGTATCCCAGTGAGAGTCAGTGTGTGTGGAACTGTACCACATTGAGAGTCAGTGTGTGTGGAACTGCATCCCAGTGAGAGTCAGTGTGTGTGGAACTGTACCACAGCCAGTGTCAGTGTGTGTGGAACTGTATCCCAGTGAGAGTCAGGGTGTGTGGAACTGTACCACTGTGAGAGTCAGTGTGTTTGTACTGTATCCCAGTGAGAGTGAGTGTGTGTGGAACTGTGTCCCAGTGAGAGTCGGGGTGTGTGGAACTGTACCCAGTAAGAGTCAGAGTGCGTGGAACTTTATCCCAGTGAAAGTCAGTGTGTGTGGGACTGTATCCCAGTGACAGTCAGTGTGTGTGGAACTGTATCCCAGTGAAAATCAATGTGTGTGGGACTGTACCCCAGTGAGAGTCACTGTGTGTGGGACTGTATCCCAGTGAGAGTCAGTGTGTGTGGAACTGTATCCCAGTGAGAGTCAGTGTGTGTGGAACTGTATCCCAGTGAGAGTCAGTGTGTGTGGAACTGTATCCCAGTGAGAGTGAGTGTGTGTGGAACTGTACCCCAGTGAGAGTCAGTGTGTGTGGAACTGTATCCCAGTGAGAGTCAGTGTGTGTGGAACTGTATCCCAGTGAGAGTCAGTGTGTGTGGAACTGTACCCCAGCGAGATTGAGTGTATGTGGAACTGTACTCCAATGAGAGTCAGCGTGTGTGGAACTGTATCCCAGTGACAGTCGGTGTGTGTGGAACTGTATCCCAGTGAGAGTCAGTGTGTGTGGAACTGTACCCCAGTGAGAGTCAGTGTGTGTGGGATTGTATCCCAGTGAGAGTCAGTGTGTGTGTGGAACTATACCCCTGTGAGAGTCAGTGTGTGTGTGGAACTGTACCCCTGTGAGGGTCAGTGTGTGTGGAACTGTATCCCAGTGAGAGTCAGTGTGTGTGGGAGTGTATCCCAGTGAGAGTCAGTGTGAGTGGGACTGTACCCCAGCGAGAGTGAGTGTGTGTGGAACTGTACTCCAATGAGAGCCAGTGTGTGTGGAACTGTATCCCAGTGAGAGTCAGTGTGTGTGGAACTGTATCCAGGGAGAGTCAGTGTGTGTGGAACTGTACCCCAGTGAGAGTCAGTGTGTGTGGGACTGTATCCCAGTGAGAGTTGCGTGTGTGGAACTGTATCCCAGTGAGAGTCTGTGTGTGGGACTGTACCACAGTGAGAGTCAGTGTGTGTGGAACTGTATCCCAGTGAGAGTCAGTGTGTGTGGAACTGTACCCCAGTGAGAGTCAGTGTGTGTGGAATGTACCCCAGTGAGAGTCAGTGTGTGTGTGGAACTGTACCCCAGTGAGAGTCAGTGTGTGTGGAACTGTATCCCAGTGAGAGTCAGTGTGTGTGGAACAGTCCCCCAGTGAGAGTCAGTGTGTGTGGAATTGTATCCCAGTGAGAGTCAGTGTGTGTGGGACTGTATCCCAGTGAGAGTCAGTGTGTGTGGGACTGTATCCCAGTGAGAGTCAGTGTGTGTGGAACTGTATCCCAGTGAGAGTCAGTGTGTGTGGGACTGTTCCCAGTGAGAGTCAGTGTGTGTGGAACTGTATCCCAGTGAGAGTCAGTGTGTGTGGAACTGTACCCCAGTGAGAGTCAGTGTGTGTGGAACTGTACCCCAGTGAGAGTCAGTGTGTGTGTGGAACTGTACCACAGTGAGAGTCAGTGTGTGTGGAACTGTACCCAGTGAGAGTCAGTGTGTGTGTGGAACTGTACCCCAGTGAGAGTCAGTGTGTGTGGGACTGTATCCCAGTGAGAGTCAGTGTGTGTGGAACAGTCCCCCAGTGAGAGTCAGTGTGTGTGGAATTGTATCCCAGTGAGACACAGTGTGTGTGGGACTGTATCACAGTGAGGGTCAGTGTGTGTGGGACTGTATCCCAGTGAGAGTCAGTGTGTGTGGAAATGTCCCCCAGTGAGAGTCAGTGTGTGTGCAACTGTATCCCAGTGAGAGTCAGTGTGTGTGGGACTGTATCCCAGTGAGAGTCAATGTGTGTGTGGAACTGTACCCCTGTGAGAGTCAGTGTGTGTGGAACTGTATCCCAGTGAGAGTCAGTGTGTGTGGAACTGTACCCCTGTGAGAGTCAGTGTGTGTGGAACTGTAACCCAGTGAGAATCAGTGTGTGTGTGGAACTGTACCCCTGTGAGAGTCAGTGTGTGTGTGGAACTGTACCCCTTTGAGAGTCAGTGTGTGTGGAACTGTATCCCATTGAGAGTCAGTGTGTGTGGAACTGTATCCCATTGAGAGTCAGTGTGTGGGAACTGTATCCTAGTGAGAGTCAGTGTGTGTGAACTGTCCCAGTGAGAGTCAGTGTGTGTGGAACTGTATCCCAGTGAGAGTCAGTGTGTGTGGGACTGTATCCCAGTGAGAGTCAGTGTGTGTGGGACTGTATCCCAGTGAGAGTCAGGTGTGTGGAACTGTATCCCAGTGAGAGTCAGTGTGTGTGGAACTGTATCCCAGTGAGAGTCAGTGTGTGGAACTGTATCCCAGTGAGAGTCAGTGTGTGTGGAACTGTACCCCAGTGAGAGTCAGTGTGTGGGAACTGTACCCCAGTGAGAGTCAGTGTGTGTGGAACTGTATCCCAGTGAGAGTCAGTGTGTGTGGGACTGTACCCAGTGAGAGTCAGTGTGTGTGGAACAGTCCCCCAGTGAGAGTCAGTGTGTGTGGAATGTATCCCAGTGAGACACAGTGTGTGTGGGACTGTATCCAGTGGGGTCAGTGTGTGTGGGACTGTATCCCAGTGAGAGTCAGTGTGTGTGGAACTGTATCCGTGAGAGTCAGTGTGTGTGGGACTGTATCCCAGTGAGAGTCAGTGTGTGTGGAACTGTATCCCAGTGAGAGTCAGTGTGTGTGGAACTGTATCCCAGTGAGAGTCAGTGTGTGTGGGAACTGTATCCCAGTGAGAGTCAGTGTGTGTGTGGAACTGTACCCCTGTGAGAGTCAGTGTGTGTGTGGAACTGTATCCCTGTGAGAGTCAGTGTGTGTGGAACTGTATCCCAGTGAGAGTCAGTGTGTGTGGAACTGTATCCCAGTGAGAGTCAGTGTGTGTGGAACTGTCCCCCAGTGAGAGTCAGTGTGTGTGGAACTGTACCCCAGTGAGAGTCAGTGTGTGTGGGACTGTATCCCAGTGAGAGTCAGTGTGTGTGGAACTGTATCCCAGTGAGAGTCAGTGTGTGTGGAACTGTATCCCAGTGAGAGTCAGTGTGTGTGGAACTGTATCCCAGTGAGAGTCAGTGTGTGTGGAACTGTATCCCAGTGAGAGTCAGTGTGTGTGGAACTGTATCCCAGTGAGAGTCAGTGTGTGTGGAACTGTATCCCAGTGAGAGTCAGTGTGTGTGGAACTGTACCCCAGTGAGAGTCAGTGTGTGTGGGACTGTATCCCAGTGAGAGTCAGTGTGTGTGGAACTGTATCCCAGTGAGAGTCAGTGTGTGTGGGACTGTATCCCAGTGAGAGTCAGTGTGTGTGGGACTGTATCCCAGTGAGAGTCAGTGTGTGTGGGACTGTATCCCAGTGAGAGTCAGTGTGTGTGTGACTGTATCCCAGTGAGAGTCAGTGTGTGTGGGACTGTACCCCAGTGAGAGTCAGTGTGTGTGGAACTGTATCCCAGTGAGAGTCAGTGTGTGTGGAACTGTATCCCAGTGAGAGTCTGTGTGTGGGACTGTACCACGGTGAGAGTCAGTGTGTGT
The DNA here is from genome assembly GCA_024679065.1 of Sphyrna mokarran. Taxonomy (NCBI): domain Eukaryota; kingdom Metazoa; phylum Chordata; class Chondrichthyes; order Carcharhiniformes; family Carcharhinidae; genus Sphyrna; species Sphyrna mokarran. The sequence continues at coordinate 44,306,996 of JAGIQG010000025.1, forward strand.
GGAACTGTATCCCAGTGAGAGTCAGTGTGTGTGGAACTGTCCCCAGTGAGAGTCAGTGTGTGTGGAAACTGTACCCCAGTGAGAGTCAGTGTGTGTGGAACTGTACCCCAGTGAGAGTTTGTGTGCGTGTGGAACTGTACCCCAGTGAGAGTCAGTGTGTGTGGGACTGTATCCCAGTGAGAGTCAGTGTGTGTGGAAATGTCCCCCCAGTGAGAGTCAGTGTGTGTGGAACTGTATCCCAGTGAGAGTCAGTGTGTGTGGGACTGTATCCCAGTGAGAGTCAGTGTGTGTGTGGAACTGTACCCCAGTGAGAGTCAGTGTGTGTGGAACTGTACCCCAGTGAGAGTCAGTGTGTGTGGAACTGTGCCCCTGTGAGAGTCAGTGTGTGTGGAACTGTATCCCAGTGAGAGTCAGTGTGTGTGAAACTGTCCCCCAGTGAGAGTCAGCGTGTGTGGAACTGTATCCCAGTGAGAGTCAGTGTGTGTGGGACTCTGTGTCTCACGCCATCTCCTTCAGGAGCAGGAAGTAATATTGGATTTCTCTGTTTTACATTCTTCCTCCAGCTTTGATGAAGGAAATCCCGTAATGAAATTGTTGTTAAAACTTCTTGAACCCCATTTGAATTGGCTGCCTGACGGTGTGTGTGTGAAAGGAGTGTAAAAAAAAGAAAGAAATGAAAATGGAATTGTGCGTTTATCAGAGGGAGACATTCCTCAGCACACACTCTGTGCTGACATTCAGACAGCCCCTGAGTCTGTGGGCACAGGCGATTCTCAAACCTGTCATCATAAGAGCTTTAAAGGACATGAACATAACGTCTTCTATCATCAGGTAGTGGGAATGTGTGTGAATGTCAGGGCACAACTGGAGTTTGAAGGACTGGATTTTTGTTGGTCGATGTTATCGAGGGAAATGATAAATTGGGTTAGTGGAATTGAGAGTGTATTTTACAATCCCCCCCATCCCCACCCCGTGAATACTTGACAATGATTTGACACAGTGAGATATTTTGCACAGACCTCAATGGTACCCGGGACGCCGTACAGATAGTAATACAGGTTGTCAATCCCATTCTCAATGGCTAATAGGAGGCGTTCACTGTTGCACAGTCGCATTAAGACTGTAGTGAGCTGGTCCTTTTCCAGTTTCAGCTGTTGTTTGGCTCCTGCCTTCAAACTGGTCAGGCTGACAGGAGAGAAACAGAGAGTTTGTCAGGAAACCGTCTCCTCACTTTGCGCTAACATTGCACAGCTCATCCCAGAGATTACTGTAGCAACACATTTAAAATTTAACGCAGGTTAGTACGTTCTCTTTCAGAGGATCACTTTACCATTGGAGCCTCATCACAAATTAGAACATGTGGAGGGTAAATAGCAACACGATACATGGAAGATTGTCGATATCAACACAAACACCTCATGATCATAGAATCTCTAAGATACAGAAGCAAACCATGAGGCCTTTCAATTGCTTGATTGGGAGTTATAGATAGGCCTGGTCGGTAGAGATATGATCAGCGCAGCTTGTGGGCCGAAGGGCCTGTTTGTGCTGTCGTGTTCTATGTTCAATCCTGTCCCCGACAACAATCCCACTACCCCTGTCATCCCATGTATTTACCACCCCCCCTCGCCATTGACACTAAGGTTGGGGGGGAATTTAGCACGGCCAATCCACCTAACCTGCACATCTTCGGTTGATTCTGCCTCTGATTTTGGCCATTTTGGAAAGTACAGGAACCCTGAGCTCCACCTCCTCTCTCACAACACGGTCACTCCTTGACCTTTCCTCAGTGGATAGCCCCTCTGCCTCGGGGTCAGAGGTTATAGGTTGACTCTCACTCCGGAGGTTCGAGGGGGTGCTGCGCAGTTGGAGGTGTCACAGATGAAGATCTGATGACACAATTGGAAACTCCTCAGCCAATATTTATCACTCGACTGGCATCGGTGAATCAAAGCTGGACACTACTGCTGGTTGGATCTTGCTGTGTACAAATTGGTGGCTGATTTTCCGATACTATAACAGTGACTACACTTCGAAACCCGTCATTGGGTGAACTGTGTTTTGAGGCATCCGCAAGGATGGTGTTACAGAAATGAAAAGTTTCTTTTTCTCCATCCTAAAGGTTTTTTACGCAAAGCAGTGGATGCAAAGCTACAAGTTTAATGTTCCTCAGAATGGAGCGGATGGACCTATATAAAGAAGTGAAAAATCTCCTCTCTATTGGATAAGTTTAATATAGAATCAGCCTATGGGAATAAAGGCTGACAGACAGAAATGTGATCCAATAAATACTGTTCTGAGCAACATGAATAGAAACAAGCAAATTGAACTCATTTATAGTAAACTAGTCTTGTATTAATTAACTTCCCCTACATCTTGGATCACCTAATCGCGGGATCACTTAACCCTGTGAAGTAAGGTCGCAATGTGTTAAGTCTGCACCCTGGGCCCACACTCAGCCCTGGCCTGCACTCTGGGTCCACACTCAGCCCTGGCCTGCACTCTGGGCCCACACTCAGCCCTGGTCTGCACTCTGGGCCCACACTCAGCCCTGGTCTGCACTCTGGGCCCACACTCAGCCCCGGCCTGCACTCTGGGTCCACACTCAGCCCTGGCCTGCACTCTGGGCCCACACTCAGCCCTGGTCTGCACTCTGGGCCCACACTCAGCCCTGGCCTGCACTCTGGGCCCACACTCAGCCCTGGCCTGCATTCTGGGCCCACATTCAGCCCTGGCCTGCACCCTGGGCCCACACTCAGCCCTGGCCTGCACTCTGGGCCCACACTCAGCCCTGGCCTGCACTCTGGGCCCACACTCAACCCTGGCCTGCACTCTGGGCCCACACTCAGCCCTGGCTGGAACCCTGGGCCCACACTCAGCCCTGGCCTGCACTCTGGGCCCACACTCAGCCCTGGTCTGCACTTTGGGCCCGCATCAGCCCTGGTCTGCACCTGGGCCCACACTCAGCCCCGGCCTGCACCCTGGGCCCACACTCAGCCCTGGCCTGCACTCTGGGCCCACACTCAGCCCTGGTCTGCACTCTGGGCCCACACTCAACCCTGGCCTGCACTCTGGGCCCACACTCAGCCCTGGCCTGCACCCTGGGCCCACACTCAGCCCTGGCCTGCACTCTGGGCCCACACTCAGCCCTGGCCTGCACTCTGGGCCCGCACTCAGCCCTGGCCTGCACTCTGGGCCCACACTCAGCCCTGGCCTGCACTCTGGGCCCACACTCAGCCCTGGCCTGCACTCTGGGCCCGCACTCAGCCAATTATTCCAAATGTTTAGTCGCCTCCTTTCAGCATTGCTACTTTAGAACATCCCTCCAGACCATCCACAACTCCAACCTTTGTGTCGTCGGCAAATTTACCAACCCATCCCTTCACTTCCTCATCCAGGTCTTTTATAAAAATGACAAACAGCAAGGGTCCCAGAACAGGGACAAGGGTCCCTGGGGCACTGCACTGTTACCGACCTCCATGCAGAATATGACCCAACCGTAACCATTCTTTGTCTTCTATGGGCAAGCCAGTTCTGGATCCACGAGGCCAAATCCCCTCAGATCCCATGCCCTCTCACCTTCTCAAGAAGTCTTGCATTGTGGGGGGGGGAGCCTTATCAAACGACTTGCTTAAGTCCATATAAATCGCATCCACCGCTCTTCCTTCATCAATGTGTTTAGTCACATCTTCAAAAAACTCAACCAGACTCGTAAGGCCCAATCTGCATTTGACAAAGCCATGCTGACTACTTTTGATCATACTGTACTTCTCTAAATGGCCATAAATCCTGTCTCTCAGGATCTTTTCCATCAACTTACCAATTACTCCAATTCTACTTCCTGACTTTCCTGGATGCGGATGGACTGAGGGGAAGCTGAGATTCCGCCATGTTCCTCAACCACCACGAGTTCTAAATGAGCTTGTCCCAACATCCTCTTCTAAAGCGGATGAAATAGGGTCAAACCCAATCTCTGGTCCTGTACCCTCGCTCTGCACTCTGCCCAGGTTTGTACTCATGGACATAACCTATAATCTCACCATTGTTATTTCTTTATATGCAGACTGGATTCTCTGATGGACTATCTCCAGGCATCCCCTGCAGTCAAATTTTTTGCTTAATTATTGTAAAAATTTCCCTCCACACCAAGCTGGATCTGAGCCGATTTTTACATTTATTTTGCAGGATGTGGGCATCGATGGCTAGGCCAGCGTTTATTGCCCAATCCCTAATTGCAATAATGATTCTCCTTATTGAATTTCTGCTACTTCCTCAGCTTCAGTTTCTGTTCCCGTGGATCCAAGTGACTGCGGAAAGTGATGCAAATACAAGATGGCAAATGTGAACATGATGAGATTAGAAAAGAGATATAAAAAGACAATCCAGAAGGTAACAGGGACTATGAAATTAAACAGTGAATTGTCCTAATTTACACCCATTAGCCCTGTGCTCTGTAAGCCTTTGACTGGCAATGTCTCCTTTATAAAATTCTCATCTCTATTAGAGAGACAAGTTGGTGCCTTCAGCTGCCAGCCCTCAGTCCCAGAATCACCTCCCGAAACTTCTCCAGCTTACTCCTTTAAGGCAGCATTTAAATTTTTTTAGCTTTGACCAAGCTTTAAATCGCCAGCTAATAACTCCTTCTGTAGCTCTGATGTGAAGGGTCCTTTAAAGGTGAATTATTTTTGAAAGTACTAAATACTGTTGTTCCAGTAACAAATAAAGAAAGAATCACAGAACCCTACAGTGCAGAAAGAGGCCCTTCGGCCCATCGAGTCTGCACTGAACACAATCCCACCCAGGCCCTACCCCCATATCCCTACATATTATACCCACTAATCCCTCTAACCTACACATCCCCAGACACCAAGGGGCAATTTCTTAGCACAGCCAATCAACCTAACCCGCACATCTTTGGACTGTGGGAGGAAACCCAAGCAGACACGAGGAGAATGTACAAACTCCACACAGACAGTGACCCGAGCCAGGAATCGAACCCAGGACCCTGGAGCTGTGAAGCAGCCGTGTTAACCCACTGTGCTACTGTGATGCACCATGAAGAAAAGGATATCGGCAGAAAAGCATAAAGATAATAAAATTACAACATGTGGAGGGTAAATAGCAACACGATACATGGAAGATTGTCGATATCAACACAAACACTTCATGATCATAGAATCTCTAAGATACAGAAGCAAACCATGAGGCCTTTCAATTGCTTGATTGGGAGTTATAGATAGGCCTGGTCGGTAGGGATACGATCAGCGCAGCTTGTGGGCCGAAGGGCCTGTTTGTGCTGTCGTGTTCTATGTTCAATCCTGTCCCCGACAACAATCCCACTACCCCTGTCATCCCATGTATTTACCACCCCCCCCGCCTTGCCATCGACACTAAGGGTGGGGGGGAATTTAGCACGGCCAATCCACCTAACCTGCACATCTTTGGACTGTGGGAGGAAACCCACACAGGGAGAAGGGGACACTTCACACAGATACAAAATAATAATCTTATTTCCAACCTTGTCATCTCCAAAACGTGTGCGAGTAAACACAAAGGACAACCAGAAGATGTGACTGCTTTCAGGGTTACTGGGTCGACGCTGATAGAATAGGGAGCAGTTTGGAGCATTGCGGAAAAGGAAAAATATTTTCAGTTGCAGTCAGGAAAGGCAAAAGCTACATCCCAGTTTAATGAGGTATCAGTGAGTTGTAGTAGGGCTGAGGAAGGAGGTTCTATCCTCCAGAGAATAACCTAATGAGGAATGTATGATTGGAGTTGATGGAGTAAACAGGATATGGTACCAAAAGCATTTTTATAATATAACCAGGTAAGGAAGGGAAGAAGTTACAGGTTGCTCTGTATCCTGTAGCATTTCCACTTCTCTGTGCCAACGATAATCCACACAGACATCACTTTCAGCAGCATCTATTGTTTCATTTCTCTCCATTTCCTTCTTCCACCATTGGTACACACTCCAACACAAAGTAATCCCTCATCAGTCAGCACATCCCAATCCTTAGCACATATTCTCAAATATCAGTGTCACTCACAATGCATCTTCCTGACAATCTTCCTCACTGACTGTATTTTATCCATCAGAGAGATGCTCATGCACTGGACTCGTAACCTGGAGGTCCAGGGAAGATTCTGGGGACATCAGGCAGGATTTTCCAGCTGTGCTTGACCCCAAACTAGAAAATCCCACCTGAGATTAATGGACCTTTGCGTGGCCCACCCTCCCGATTCCTGTGGCGTGGGGGGATTGGAAAATTTCCCCCACCGGTTCAAATCCCACCATGACAACTAGTGGAACATAAAGCTAGACCAGCAGCGGTGAGCATGAAATCATCATCAACTGTTGTAAAAACCCATCCGGTTCCCTCAGGCCCTTTAGGGAAGGAAATCTGCTGTCCTCGCCCTGTCTGGCCTACATGTGCCTCCAGACCCACAGCAATGTGATTGGCTACTAACTGCTTCCTCTGAAACGGTTCAAAAACTCACTCAATTCAAGGGCAAGTAGGGATGAGCAACAAACATTGGCCCTGTCCATAAAAATGTTAAAAAAAGCACATATTGCCAAGGCTTCCTTGGGAGCAGAGGGCAGTTAGACATTAGTTATATGACGGAAGTCAGGGGTAGGTTCTTTACTCAGAGGGTAGTAAGGGCGTGGAATGCCCTGCCTGCAGCAGTTGAGGACTCGCCAACTTTAAGGACGTTCAAATGGTCAGTGGACAGGCATGTGGATAACATTGGAATAGTTTAGTTTAGAGGGTCATTAGATTGGTTCCACTGGTCGGCACAACGTCGAGGGCCGAAGGGCCTGTACTGCGCTGTAATGTTCTATGTTCTAGCACAAATTTCTAGGGAAGGAGAGAGACCAGAGATCATGGAGGCTTTGGACTTAAGCTGGATATCAGCATTCCTGAATATTGGAGTTGGGGAGACTGGGACTTCATTGTTGCTGCATCACTCTCAGCCATGATAACTTAATTTCAACATTTTTCCAGAAAAACAGCTGCCCTAGCCCAGGGTGATGAGGATTCCTCAGAGGGCTGGATTCTTTCGAAGGATTATACCTTCACAGGACACATGTTAATAAGAGTTAGGTGAGATTTCCACCTGGTGAATCACAGTCCACAAATGAGCAGGAGCAGATAGAGATGACAGGGATAGTGTAGAATCCACATCAGAGGATTACAATCCTCTCCAAGCTCTGCTCAGCTAGATCGAGATGCTGAACCCAGGAATCCAACTGCCAAAAGAATGATAAGGGGACAGCAGATGTGCCAGATTCTGATAGGTACACCACACATATTGTCCGTGTTAGCACAGAAGAAGCAGGAGTCTGATCAAACCTTTTTGAAATGATGTCCCAGGTCAGTGAGAGAGTGTCTTTCATCGGCTTCATAGAACATAGAACATAGAACATAGAACATTACAGCACAGAACAGGCCCTTCGGCCTTCGATGTTGTGCCGACCAAAATAAAAAGCAATGCCCCTCCAAACTAAACCATTCCCTTCTCTTCCATATACTTATCAATTAACCTCTTAAACGCCACCAAACTTGGCGCATCTACAACAGCTGCAGGCAGGGCATTCCACTCCCTAATCACTCTTTGAGTAAAGAACCTACCTCTGATATCCGTCCTATAACTCATACCCCTTAATTTAAAGCTGTGTCCCCTCGTGCTAGCTTTCTCCATCCTAGGAAAAAGGCTATCACTGTCCAACCTATCTAAACCTCTAATCATCTTATATGCTTCAATAAGATCCCCTCTTAGCCGCCTCCTTTCTAACGAAAACAACCTCAAATCCTTCAACCTCTCTTCATAGGACCTGCCCTCCATACCAGGCAACATCCTGGTAAACCTCCTCTGTACCCTCTCCAATGCCTCCACATCTTTCTTATAATGTGGCGACCAGAACTGCACACAATACTCCAAGTGCGGCCGCACTAGAGTTTTGTACAGTTGCAACATGATGCTGCGGCTCCTAAATTCAATCCCCCTACCAATAAAAGCTAAGACTCCATATGCCTTCTTAACAACTTTATCCACTTGACTGCCTACTTTCAGGGATCTATTGACACATACACCAAGATCCTTCTGTTCCTCAACACTATTAAGAGCCCTACCATTAGCCCTATACTCTACACATCTATTGTTCCTGCCAAAGTGCATTACCTCACACTTTTCCACATTAAACTCCATTTGCCACCTCTCGGCCCAGCTCTGCAACTTGTCCAAGTCACTCTGTAAACTATAACACCCCTCTTCACTATCTACCACTCCACCGACTTTAGTGTCATCTGCAAATTTACTGATCCATCCTTCAATACCCTCATCCAGATCATTTATAAAAATTACAAACAGCAGGGGCCCCAAAACAGACCCCTGAGGCACACCACTTGTCACCGAACTCCACAATGAATATCCCCCATCAACCACCACCCTCTGTCTTCTATCTGCCAGCCAATTCCTAATCCAATTAGCTAAATCACCCTCTATTCCACGCATCTGCATTTTCTGTAGAAGTCTTCCATGGGCCACCTTATCAAACGCCTTACTAAAGTCCATATATACTACATCAACCGCCTTACCCCCATCCACCTCTTTGGTCACTTTCTCAAAAAACTCAATGAGGTTAGTAAGGCATGACCTACCCTTCACGAAACCATGCTGACTATCCCCAATCAATTCATTTCTCTCTAAATAACTATAAATCCTATCCCTAATAATTCTCTCCAATACCTTGCCCACAACAGAAGTAAGACTCACTGGCCTATAATTCCCTGGAAGGTCTCTCTTCCCCTTCTTAAACAATGGGACCACATTCGCTATCCTCCAGTCCTCCGGAACCACACCCGTAACCAACGAGGACCTGAAGATCAGAGCCAGAGGCTCTGCAATCTCCTCTCTTGCCTCCCAGAGAATCCTAGGGTAAATCCCGTCCGGCCCAGGGGACTTATCCAACTTCAAACCCTCGAGAATTTCTAGCACATCCTCCCTATCTACTACAATACTTTCCAATTTGCAACCCTGTACCTCAGTGTTCTCCATAGCTACATTTACATCACTCTGCGTGAATACCGAAGAGAAATATTTATTCAGTGCCTCTCCAATCTCTTCAGGCTCCACGCACAACTTCCCACTGCTGTCTATGACTGGCCCTAATCTTGCCCTAACCAATCTTCTATTCTTAACATATCGAAAGAAAGCTTTAGGATTCTCCTTAATCCTATCAGCCAACATCTTCTCGTGTCCCCTCTTAGCTCTCCTCAATTCACTTTTTACCTCCTTCCTGGCTAATCTATAGCTATCCATTGCACTAACTGAGCCTTCAAGCCTCATCCTGACATAAGCCTCCTTTTTCTTCTTAACCAGCAAATCAACTTTTTTCGTACACCAAGGCTCTCTTACTCGACCATTTCCTCCTTGCCTGACAGGGACATACTTATCAAGGACTCGCAGCAGCTGCTCCTTGAATAAGCACCACATTCCAGATGTTCCCAGTCCCTGTAGTTTCCTAGTCCAATCTATGCACCCTAATTCTCTCCTGATGGCCTCATAATTACCCTTCCCCCAGCTATAACTACTGCCCCCAGCTTCATGCCTATCCCTGTCCATCACTAAGGTGAACGTAACCGAATTGTGGTCACTATCACCAAAATGTTCACTAACTTCCAAGCCTAACACCTGGTCTGGCTCATTGCCCAGCACCAAATCCAATGTAGCCTCACCTCTAGTTGGCCTATCTACATACTGAGTCAAAAAACCCTCCTGCACACTTTGTACGAAAACTGACCCCTCTAACGAGCTAGAGCTATAGCTATTCCAATCAATATTAGTAAAGTTAAAGTCCCCCATAACAATTACCCTATTACTTTCACTCCTGTCCAGAATTGACTTTGCAATCCTTTCCTCAACCTCTCTAGAACTTTTAGGAGGTCTATAAAAGACTCCCAACAGGGTGACCTCTCCTCTCCTGTTTCTAATCTCAGCCCATACTACCTCAACAGACAAGTCCTCATCAAACTTCTTTTCTATCACTGTGATACAGTCTTTGACCAATAATGCCACTCCTCCCCCCCTTCTACCTCCTTCTCTACTCCGACTAAAGCATTTGTACCCCGGAACCTGCAACATCCATTCCTGTCCCTGCTCTACCCAAGTCTCTGAAATGGCCACAACATCGAAGTTCCAGGTACTGGTCCAAGCTGCAAGTTCCTCCCCCTTATTGCGAATACTCCTTGCATTAAAGTATACGCATTTCAAACCATGCCCCACCCCACCCGTACGCCGCTGTGTTTTACAACTCTCTTCTATAACCCCCTTACTCTCATCCCTCTCAGCACCCCAACTACT
>JAGIQG010000025.1:44317460-44517324 GCA_024679065.1 Sphyrna mokarran
ACACTCTCCCTCACACACTCACTCTCCCTCACACACTCACTCTCCCACACACACTCACTCTCCCTCACACACACACTCTCCCACACACACTCACTCTCCCTCACACACACACTCTCCCACACACACTCACTCTCCCTCACACACACTCTCCCACACACACTCACTCTCCCTCACACTCACTCTCCCACACACACACACTCCCACACACACTCACTCTCCCTCACACACTCACTCTCCCACACACACTCACTCTCCCCACACACTCACTCTCCCTCCACACACTCTCCCACACACACTCACTCTCCCTCACCACTCACTCTCTCCCTCACACACACTCTCCCACACACACTCACTCTCCCTCACACTCACTCTCCCTCACACACACTCTCGCACACACACTCACTCTCCCTCACACACTCACTCTCCCACACACACTCACTCTCCCTCACACACTCACTCTCCCTCACACACACTCTCCCACACACACTCACTCTCCCTCACACTCACTCGCCCTCACACACACTCTCCCACACACACTCACTCTCCCTCACACACTCACTCTCCCACACACACTCACTCTCCCTCACACACACACTCTGCCACACACACTCACTCTCCCTCACACACACACTCTCCCACACACACTCACTCTCCCTCACACACACACTCTCCCTCACACACTCACTCTCCCTCACACACACACTCTCCCACACACACTCACTCTCCCTCACACACACACTCTCCCACACACACTCACTCTCCCTCACACACACACTCTCCCACACACACTCACTCTCCCTCACACACTCACTCTCCCACACACACTCACTCTCCCTCACACACACACTCTCCCACACACACTCACTCTCCCTCACACACACACTCTCCCACACACACTCACTCTCCCTCACACACACACTCTCCCACACACACTCCACACACTCACTCTCCCACACACACTCACTCTCGCACACACACTCACTCTCCCACACACACTCACTCTCCCTCACACACTCACTCTCCCACACACACTCCCACACACACTCACTCTCCGACACACACTCACTCTCCCTCACACACTCACTCTCCCACACACACACACTCTCCCACACACACTCACTCTCCCTCACACACACACTCTCCCACACACACTCACTCTCCCTCACACACACTCTCCCACACACACTCACTCTCCCTCACACTCACTCGCCCTCACACACACTCTCGCACACACACTCACTCTCCCTCACACACTCACTCTCCCACACACACTCACTCACCCTCACACACTCACTCTCCCTCACACACACTCTCCCACACACACTCAATCTCCCTCACACTCACTCGCCCTCACACACACTCTCCCACACACACTCACTCTCCCTCACACACTCACTCTCCCACACACACTCACTCTCCCTCACACACACACTCTCCCACACACACTCACTCTCCCTCACACACACACTCTCCCACACACACTCACTCTCCCTCACACACTCACTCTCCCACACACACTCACTCTCCCTCACACACACACTCTCCCTCACACACACTCTCCCACACACACTCACTCTCCCACACACACTCACTCTCCCTCACACACACTCACTCTCCCACACACACTCACTCTCCCACACACACTCACTCTCCCTCACACACACACTCTCCCACACACACACTCTCCCACACACACACTCACTCTCCCACACACACTCACTCTCCCTCACACACACACTCTCCCACACACACTCACTCTCCCTCACACACACTCTCCCACACACACTCACTCTCCCTCACACTCACTCTCCCTCACACACACACTCCCACACACACTCACTCTCCCACACACACTCACTCTCCCACACACACTCACTCTCCCTCACACACACACTCTCCCACACACACTCACTCTCCCTCACACACTCACTCTCCCTCACACACTCACTCTCCCTCACACACACACTCTCCACACACACTCACTCTCCACACACACTCACTCTCCCTCACACACTCACTCCCTCACACACACCTCTCCCTCACACACTCACTCTCCCACACACACTCACTCTCCCACACACCACACTCTCCCACACACACTCACTCTCCCCTCCACACACCACACACACTCACTCTCCTCACACCACACTCTCCCCTCACACACTCACTCTCCCACACCACTCTCACTCACACACACATCACACACACACTCACTCTCCTCACACACCACTCTCTCTCACACACACTCCTCTCACTCACCACACTCACACACCACTCACTCTCCCTCACACACACTCTCTCTCACACACACTCACTCTCCCACACACACACACTCTCCCACACACACTCACTCTCCCTCACACACAAACTCTCCCTCACACACACACTCTCCCTCACACACTCACTCTCCCACACACTCACTCTCCCTCACCACTCACACCCCCCACACACACTCACTCTCCCACACACACACACTCTCCCTCACACACTCACTCTCCCTCACACACTCACTCTCCCACACACACTCACTCTCCCTCACACACTCACTCTCCCCCACACACTCACTCTCCCTCACACACACTCTCTCCCTCACACACACTCTCCCACACACACTCACTCTCCCACACACACTCACTCTCCCCCACACACACTCACTCTCCCACACACACTCACTCTCCCACACACACTCACTCTCCCTCACACACACACTCTCCCACACACACACACTCTCCCACACACACTCACTCTCCCTGACACACACACTCTCCCACACACACTCACTCTCCCTCACACACACACTCTCCCACACACACTCACTCTCCCACACACACTCACTCTCCCTCACACACACACTCTCCCACACACACACTCTCCCACACACACTCACTCTCCCACACACACACACTCTCCCACACACACACACTCCCCCACACACACACACTCTCCCACACACACACTCTCCCACACACACACTCTCCCACCACACACTCACTCTCCCACACACACACTCTCACACCACACTCCTCTCCCACACACACTCCCACACACACTCACTCTCCCTCACACACTCACTCTCCAACACACACTCACTCTCCCACACACACTCTCCCACACACACTCCCACACACACTCACTCTCCTTCACACACTCACTCTCCAACACACACTCACTCTCCCTCACACACTCACTTTCCCTCACACACTCACTCTCCCTCACACACTCACTCTCCCACACACACTCACTCTCCCACACACACACACTCTCCCACACACTCTCACTCTCCCTCACACACACACTCTCCCACACACACTCACTCACCGTCACACACTCACTCTCCCTCACACACTCACCGTCCCTCACACACACACTCTTCCACACGCACTCACTCTTCCACACACACTCAATCTCCCTCACACACTCACAGTCCCTCACCCACACTCTCTCCCTCACACAGTCATTCTCCCACACACACTCACTCTCCCACACACACTCACTCTCACACACACACTCACTCTCCCACACACACTCACTCTCCCACACACACACACTCTACCACACACACTCAATCTCCCTCACACACTCACAGTCCTTCACCCACCCTCTCTCCCACACACACTCACTCTCCCACACACTCACTCCCCCACACACTCACTCTCCCTCACACACTCACTCTCCCTCACACACTCACACACCCTCACACACTCACTCTCCCTCACACACTCACTCTCCTCCACACACTCACTCTCCCACACACACTCACTCTCCCTCACCCACACTCTCTCCCACACACATTCACTCTCCCTCACACACACTCTCTCTCCCTCACACACTCCATCCTTCACACACTCACTCTCCCACACACACATCTCCCACACACACTCACTCTCCCTCACACACTCCTCTCCCACACACACTCACTCTCCCTCACACACTCACTCTCCCACACACACTCACTCTCCCTCACACACACACTCTCCCACACACACTCACTCTCCCTCACACACACACTCTCCCACACACACTCACTCTCCCTCACACACTCACTCTCCCTCACCCACATTCTCTCCCTCACCCACATTCTCTCCCTCACACTCTCACTCTCCCACACACACTCAGTCTCCCTCACACACTCACTCTCCCTCACCCACATTCTCTCCCTCACACTCTCACTCTCCCTCACACACTCACTCTCCCTCACCCACACTCTCTCCCTCACACACTCAATCTCCCACACTCTCTCACTCTCCCACACACACTCACTCTCCCACACACACTCACTCTCCCACACACACTCACTCTCCCTCACACACACACTCTCCCACACACACTCACTCTCCCTCACACACACACTCTCCCACACACACTCACTCTCCCACACACACTCACTCTCCCTCACACACTCACTCTCCCTCACACACTCACTCTCCCACACACACTCACTCTCCCACACACACTCACTCTCCCTCACACACTCACTCTCCCCCACACACACTCACTCTCCCTCACACACACACTCTCCCTCACCCACACTGTGTCTTCGTCAGCAAATGCAGTGTTCTGGTCTGCAATAGCACACATCAGCACAGATAGTTACAGAGTGCTGATTAGAATGAGAATCTGGATACATTGATGACATCTTTTTCCTTTGGACTCATGGTGAACAATCATTGAAACAACTGTATGATGATATCAACAAGTTCCATCCCACCATCAGACTCACCATGGACTATTCTCCAGAATCAGTTGCATTCTTGGACACACGCATCTCCATCAAGGACGGTCACCTCAGCACCTCACTGTACCGCAAACCGACAGACAACCTCACAATGCTCCACTTCTCCAGCTTCCACCCTAGACACGTTAAAGAAGCCATTCCCTATGGACAAGCCCTCCGTATACACAGAATTTGCTCAGATGAGGAGGATCGTGACAGACACCTCCAGACGCTGAAGGATGCCCTCATAAGAACAGGATATGGCGCTCGACTCATCGATCGACAGTTCCGACATCCACAGCGATAAACCGCACTGACGTCCTCAGAAGACGAACACGGGACACGGTGGACAGAGTACCCTTTGTTGTCCAGTACTTCCCCGGAGCGGAGAAGCTACGACATCTTCTCCGGAGTCTTCAACATATCATTGATGACGATGAACATCTCGCTAGGGCCATCCCCACCCCCCCACTTCTTGCTTTCAGACAACCGCACAACCTCAAACAGATCATTGTTCGCAGCAAACTACCCAACCTTCAGGAGAACAGTGACCACAATACCACACAACCCTGCCACAGCAACCTCTGCAAGACATGCCGGATCATAGACATGGACGACATCATCAAACGTGAGGATACCATTCACCAGGTACACGGTACATACTCTTGCAACTCGGCCAACGTTGTCTACCTAATACGTTGCAAGAAAGGATGTCCCGAAGCATGGTACATTGGGGAGACCATGCAGACACTACAACAGCGGATGAATGAGCATCGCTCAACAATCACCAGGCAAAACAGTTCCCTTCCTGTGGGCGAACACTTCAGCAGTCATGGGCATTCGGCCTCCGACCTGCGGGTAAATGTTCTTCAAGGGGGCTTTCGTGATACACGACAGCGCAGAGTCGCTGAGCAGAGACTGATAGCCTAGTTCCACACACATGAGGACGGTCTTAACAGGGATCTTGGCTTCATATCACACTATCTGTAACCCCCATAACTTGCCTGGGTTAGCAAAAAACCTCACTGCTGTCTGGAGAAAATACACAATTCTCTAACCAATGCTCAGGATTCCCTTCACACACATTGTTCGCCACTTTAACACTTGAATAGCAGGTTAGATGTAAGGATTCGCATTCTAATCAGCAATCTGTAACTATCTGTGCTGATGTGTGCTATTGCAGACCAGAACACTGCATTTGCCTGACGAAGACACAGTGTCGAAAGCTCACAATTTTACTATCAAATAAATCGGTTGGATTTAAAATTGGTGTTGCTAAATTCTTACTGAGTTCTTACCACCCCAGTCCAACACCGGCATCTTTACATCAAGAATCTGAGAGACAGACAGTCACATCCACACAGCAGCATATCGATGTGGCTGAACAGGATCACTGCTCACATCCTAGTTTTCCATCTAACGGACAAACAGGTAAAAATCTTCGGAGGGACCAGCTCCATCTATCATCAGAGCTATAGAGGGCCAGTTCCAGTAATATTTAGTGCACAGACAGATTGCAGATATTCCCCTCTAAAGCACACAGTTTCACACGTCTGCTAAACCAGGAAAAATACACTCTCCCAGACTTTATCAACTAAATTGCATTGTGTAGGACAATGAGCTGGGTTTGATGGGAGTTACTAAAGTGAATGTTCTTTGGGGAAAGGGGTGCCTCAGTGAAGTTCAGGAAGTATGGGTATATTTTCAATAAAACTGCGTGTGTGATTACTAATATACTTACTTAAGTGTCATATTGTAGACCAGTCCTTCTTGTCATCTGTTTTCCATTTACTTCAATAAATATTCTATTAATTGTTTACACAATGATTGGACTAGTTTCTCATTGTGTTGTACATCCTTCCTCACATTATTCCAAACAAATATATACCACTAACAACCAGTATTTTAAATTATTGTTTTGAGACAATCTCGCAAGTAACATTATCAGGGTTCTTGACAAGATGCAAGTACTAATGGATTTTCCTGTTCCCACAACCAAGGGGGACTTTTCCTGCCCCGGGAATTGTAGCCAATGCTGGGGGCAGGGGGTGTGGGCCACGCAAAGCTCCGCTGACCTCAGGCAGGGATTTTTCGATTGAGTGTGGCTGGAAAATCCCACCCCGAGAGAGAGACAGAGAGAGAGATAATACTTCCGGTAGATGTGTGGAGTTTTTTGAAACTGTGTTCCTAATTTCAGAATCCAAACTGCATCATTGACCCAATTTGTTGAAGTGTCAAGATAGTCAGAACTGTACCAGGTGGCTTTTGAAAAATCGAAGCTTATTCTAATAAATAAACTAACGCCAGAACTTAACCAAGCATTTGAAGCAATTTACTGATTGTTCCTTAAAGGATAAATCTGCAAGTGTCACATGACCAGAGGAACCAATCAGGAGATCAGTATGGTGAGAGCAGGTTTCTGTTCCAGAACCTTCTCAGAAACTGACTGGCAGCCATGAGGCTGCAAGTCTCTGTATAATGGTTATAGAACATAGAACACTACAGCACAAACACTCCTTTGGCCCATGAGTTGTGCCGATCACATCTACCAATCTACAGACCTATCTATAACCCCCTATCCTATTCTTTTCCATATACTCATCCAGAAGTCTTTTAAAAGACCCCAGCAAGTTCGCTTCTACCACCTCCGACGGCAGCCAATTCCATTCACTCACCACCCTCTGAGTGAAAAACTTACCCCTAACAATCCCTCTGTATTTGCTTCCCTGCACCTTATATCTGTGTCCTCTCGCAGTGACCATTTCAACCCTGGGAAATAGTCTCTGAGAATCCACCCTATCTATTCCTCTCAACATTTTATAAACCTCTATCAGGTCGCCTCTCAACTTACGTCTCTCCAGTGAGAAGAGTCCCAGCTCCCTCAACCTATCTTCATAAGGCCTGCCTCCCAATCCAGGCAGCATCCTTTAAATCTCCTCTGAACCCTCTCAATAGCCTCTACATCCTTCCTATAATGAGGCGACCAGAACTGTGCACAATACTCCAACTGGGGTCTGACAAGAGTCTTATAGAGCTGCATCATTACCTCCTGACTCCTGAACTTTATTCCTCGATTAATGAAGGCCAGTACACCGTACGCCTTCTTGACCACTTCCTCCACCTGCGAGGCCGATTCAAGAGTCCTACGGACCCGGACCCCGAGATCCTTCTGCTCTACAACACAGCTAAGACTCCTACCCCTTATATTGTACCCCTTCATCCCATTATTCCTGCCAAAATGGACCACTACACATTTATCCGCATTGAAGTCCATCTGCCACTTCTCCGCCCAGTCTTGCATCTTATATCGAAATAAATACAACAGTTATTATTTACCTAACTGGTGTACAGGAATTATTACACTGACAGCGAGATAAAAGAAAAATTAGCCTCCCAAGATGCAGAGTATATAGTCAGGCTGAAGTTCAGCAGGTTGAGAAGCTATTTGCAGAAATGCCCCTATTCAGGTGGCTGGAGCCTTCCGATGTCTCCGTGAGACTGGACACAATATATTGAATGCTTGGTTACTATTCTCAGGCTAATGGAATGCAGGAGGAGGGGATGAGAAAGGGAACCAGGCTTACAGTTGGATACACAGCCTCACATCCCCAATCTCACTCAACTCCAAATCACTTGGTGAATTGGTGAAAACACATTAGCACCTGAAGCCATTGGTCGTATGGCAGCGATTTAAGATTAACTCAATGAGGACAGTCCCTGGGGAAACTATTGCAACTTATATTACCAGGTTAAGAGGAGGCGATGACCTAGTGGTATTATCACTAGTGTTAATCTCTTTACAATAATCTGACCCAACTGCTTCAAGACGATGACTATTATCTCAGTACCAAAGAGAAATCAAGCAGCGTGCCTTAATGACTATTGTCCAGTAACTCTGATATCCATCACTGTGAAGTGCTTTGAAAGGTTAGTCACAGCATGAATCAATTCCAGCCTCCCACACTGCCTGGGTCCACTACAGTTCCCCCACCACTGCAACAGGTCAACACAGATGCCATCTCTCTGGCCCTGCACTGAACCCTGGATCACATAGGTAACAAGAACATCCATGTCAGGCTCCTATTTATTGTCTACAATTCAACCTTCAGCACCATTATTCCTACGAAACTCATCTCCAAACTCTGCGGTCTGGGCCTCAGCTCCTCCCTCTGAGACTGGATCCTGAATTTCTGAACCCACAGACCATAATCAGTAAGAACAGGCAAAAACACCTCCTCCACAATCATCCTCAACACCAGTGCCCCACAGAGCTGGGTTCTCAGCCTCCTGCGATACTCCTTTATACCCCATGACTGTGCGGCCAAATTCACCTCCAACTGGATTTTTAAGTTTGCTGATGAAATCACCATAGTGAGTCGGATCTCAAACAATAACGAGACAGAATACAGAGGTAGCGGATCTGGTGAACTGGTGCAGCAATAATAATCTCTCCCTCAATATCAGTAAAATGAAGGCGATTGTCATTGACTTTAGGAAGTGTGTAATAGAGAACACGTCCACCTACATCAACGGGGACAAAGTAGAAATGGTCGAGGCCTTCAAGTTTTTAGGTGTCCAGATCACCAACAACCTGATGCCCCCTCCATCCCCCACGCTGATACTATAGTTAAGAAAGCTCACTAACGCCTCTACTTTCTAAGATTAAGAAAATTTGGCCTGTCAGCTACGACTCTCGCCAACTTTTACAGATGCCCCATAGAAAACATTCTTTCTGGGTGTATCACAGCTTGGTCTGGGCTCCTGCTCTGCCCAAGATTACAAGAAACTACTAAAGGATGCTAATGTAGCCCAATCCATCACACAAACCAGCCTCCCATCCATTGACTCTGTTTACACTTTCTGCTGCCTCGGCAAAGCAGCCGGAATAATTAAGGTCTTCCCAGACCCCAGACATTCTCTTTTCCACCTTCTTCCATCAGGAAAAAAGATACAAAAGTCCAAGAACACATGCAAACTGATTTAAGATCAGCTTCTTCCCTGCTGTCTTCAGACTTTTAAATAGACTTAGCTTGCATTAAGTTGACCTTTCCCTGCACCCTGGCTTTGACTGTAGCCTATTTCCTTCTCTGTGAATGGTATGCTTTGTATAACTTTTACCGTATGCTAATACATCTGACAAACTTCAAAAGCCATTAGCATTTTGAGGTCAGTATCAGTCACAGACATACAAACAGTTACCAGTAAACTGTGGAAGACTTTGTGACAGCAACACTGAGGGATATGTGAATGAATTTGTCTGGATGCTTGCTGTTAATCTTTTAGTTTTCTATGACGTAACAAAAGAAACAATGAAATGTCTCAGAATTTTTTTTTTCATTTTGCAGGGAGGTGTCACACACAATATAAATGCATGGATTTACGGAGGTTTTATAATTAAAACAAAGTTGAGCTGAGAGGCCCAAGTGACCTTTCCCTTTGTCAATATACAAGAAAATACATGAGGATGTGGAGCAAGTATCCATCTCTACACTTTAGAATGTCAACATATGTTTGTGGGATCTCACTGAGAAATCATTAAAATGTGACAAACCTTTCCTGTGGATTAAAGGCCATCCTTGTCTTAGTAATCGCAGAAATTGATTCACAATAAACCTCTCAGCATGGAATTCCAAAGAATGTGTGGAAGAATCCTATTCTCTCATGATGAGGTGTGAGTGGGTGTAATTTGGACCCTAATGTGTGTCAATGGCCAAGTATTCAGAGATCATTTGTGAGGACACTGAGAAACTGACACTATGGAGAGAAATAAATTTCAAATAAGGGACATTTCGTAAGATACATTTTTTGGAGCAAAGGTAGAAAGAATGATCCAGAGCAGCAGAGGAATGGAACCCTACCCAAGATCGAGAATTTTCAGAAGGCATTCGATAAGGTGACTCAACAAAGGACATTGCATTGGGTGAAAACTCGGTGAAGAAGGTAATATATTGGGATGGATTGAAGATTAGTTGACTAACAGGAAGCAGAGAGTAGGCAAAAATGGATCTTTCTCTGATTGGCAGTGGTGTGTCACAGGGATCAGTGCTGGGACCTCAGCTTCTTACAGTTTCCATAAATGACTTGGATGAAGGGGCAGATTATTAAATTTGCTGATGATACAAAGAAGGGTATGATAATAAGTTGTCAAAAGGACATAAGGAGGCTATAAAAGGAGAGGTAAAATTAGGTTAAAAATTGGAATATTAAATAGGTGGCATGGTGGTGCAGTGATTAGCACTGCTGCCGGACAGGGACCCAGGTTCAATTCTAGCCTCGGGCCACTCTCTGTGTGCAGTTTGCATTTCCTCCTGTGTCTACATGGGTTTCCTTGGGGTGCCCTGGTTTCCTCCCACAGCCCAAACATGTGCCGGTTAGGTTGATTGGCCGTGCTAAATTGACCCTAGCGTCAGGGAGATTAGCAGGGTATATGAGAATTCCAGGAATAGGGTCAGGGTGGGGATTGTGGTCAGTACCAATATTGGTCCCTATATGGGAATCTTCAACAATAGGCATGGCCTAAAGACAAGGATATGTCATTAGGACGTTAGGACGGCAGCGCGGGCTGGTTGGGCTGAAGACCCTGTTTCCTGTGCTGTGTTGCTCTTTGTTCTTTGTAGTACAGACTTGATGGGCCGAATGGGAATGGGGAAATGAGAAATTGTCCATTTTGGCAGGAAGACCATTAGATATAGGAGCAGAATTAGGCCATTCACCCCATTGAGTCTGCTCCACCATTCAATCATAGGCTGATATATTGCTCAGCTCTATTCTCCTGCCTTCTCCCCAGGACTTTTGATCCCCTTACTAATCAAGAACCTATCTATCTCTGTCTTAAATATACTCAATGACTTGGTCTCCACAGCCTTCAATGGCGATGAATTCAGTAAATTCACCATCCTCTGGCTGAAGAACTTCCTCCTCATCTTAGTTCTAAAGGGTGTTCCCTTTACTCTGAGTCTGTGCCCCCCGACATGTTCCCTACATCCACTCTACCCAGGCCTATTCTGTATGTTTCAATCAGATCCATCTACATTTCATCAAGTACAGACCCAGAATAATCAAACGCTCCTCATATGTCAAACTCTTCATTCCAGGGATCATTCCAGGGAACCTCCTCTGGATCCTCTCCAAGGCCAGCACATGCTTCCTTAGATGTGGGGCAATAATTACTCACAATATGCCAAATGTGGTCTGACCACAGCCTTAGAATGCCTCAGCAGTGCATTCCTGCTTTTGGATTGTAGTTTTCTTGAAATGAATGTAAACATTGCATTTCCTTCCGAAATACCAACTCACCTGCAAGTTAACCTTAATAGAACCTTGAACTAGAATTCACAATTCTCTTTGCACTTCCGATTTCTGAATTCTCTCCCCATTTAGAAAACAATCTATACCTCTATTCTTCCTACCAAAGTGCATAACCTCACGCTTTCCCATAATGTAATCCATCTGCCACTTCTTTGCCCACTCTCCTAATCCGTCAGTCCTTCTACAGCCTCCCCATCTCCTCAATATTACCTTTTCACAATAACTTCATTGCAGCGTTAATGTAAGCCCCCTTGTGACACTAATAAATAAACTTGAAAAGGTGTCCCTCCATCTATCTTTGTATCATCTACAAACTCGGCCACAAAGCTCTCAGTTCCTTCATCTAGATCATTGATGTATGAAGTGAAAATAACATTCAGAGACACCTTTTCTTCCTTTTAAGAACACGTCTAACTTCAGTCATGGTCCCAACACTGAGCCTGTGAAACTCCATTAGACACCGGCTGCCATCCTGGAAGGGATCACTATTACCGTATGCTCTGCTTTCTGCCAGTCAGCTAATTGTCTATCCATACTAGAAAAATAAGAGAAGCTTATTATCTAAATGGTGAAAGATTGCAGAGCTCGGAGATGTAGAAGGATCTTAGTGCAGGAATCACAAAAAGCTCCTTTGCAGGTACAGCAAGCAATGAAGAAAGGATTATTTACAGTGAGGGGAATGGATTCAAACAATATAAAAATATAAAAATCGTGCTTCAGTCGTACAGGGCATTGTGCCCAGTATTAGTCCCCTTACTTAGGAAAGATATCATTACGTTACAAGCAGTTTGGAGGAAGGATTGGAGGAGTTAGGTGAGTGTAGAAGAGTAAGGGGCGATTTGATCAAAAGCTTTAAAATGTTGAGGTATATTGACAGGGTGGAAGTGGAGAGGGTGTTTTCTCTTGTTGGAGAATCTAGAACTGGTTAAATACAAAGGTCACTAATTTAAGATAGAGAGGAGGAGAAATTTCTCTCCAAGGTTGGTGAGTCTCCACAACTCTCTTCTTCAAAAGGCTGTGCAAGCAGAATTTTTGAATATTTTTAAAGCTGTGAGTGATAGATTCTTGATTAACAAGGGGGTGAAAGGTACTGGGGAAAAGCAGGAACATGGGATTGAAGTTATAATCAGATCAGCGATGATATTAGTGAGTGGGGGAGCAGACTGGAGGGGCTGTGTGGCCTCCTCTTGATTTATATGTACGTATATTATTCAGTTTTTTGAAAAAGTGACTAAGGAGGTGGATGGGGGTAAGGCGGTTGATGTGGTATATATGGACTTTAGTAAGGCGTTCGATAAGGTGGCCCATGGAAAGCTTCTGCAGAAAATGCAGATGTATGGGATTGAGGGTGATTTAGCTAATTGGATTAGGAATTGGCTCGCAGATAGAAGACAGAGGGTGGTGGTTGATGGAAATTATTTATCGTGGAGTTTGGTTACAAGTGGTGTACCTCAGGGATCTGTTTTGGGGCCCCTGCTGTTTGTAATTTTTATAAATGATCTGGATGAGGGTATTGAAGGATGGATTAGTAAATTTGCAGATGACACTAAAGTCGGTGGAGTGGTAGATAGTGAAGAGGGGTGTTATATTTTGCAGAGAGACTTGGACAAGTTGCAGAGCTGGGCCGAGAGGTGGCAAATGGAGTTTAATGTGGAAATGTGTGAGGTAATGCACTTTGGCAGGAATAATAAATGTGTAGAGTATAGGGCTAATGGTAGGATTCTTAATAGTGTTGATGAAAAGAGGGATCTTGGTGTACATGTGCATAGATCCCTGAAAGTAGGCAGTCAAGTCGAGAAGGTTGTTAAGAAGACATATGGAGTCTTAGCTTTTATTGGTAGGGGGATTGAATTTCGGAGCCGCAACGTCATGTTGCAACTGTACAAAACTCTAGTGCGGCCGCACTTGGAGTATTGTGTGCATTTCTGGTCCCCACATTATAAGAAAGATGTGGAGGCATTGGAGAGGGTACAGAGGAGGTTTACCAGGATGTTGCCTGGTATGGAGGTCAGGTCTTATGAGGAGAGGCTGAGGGATTTGAGGTTGTTTTCGTTAGAAAGGAGGGGGCTAAGAGGGGACCTGATCGAAACATATAAGATGATTAGGGGTTTAGATAGGGTGGACAGTGATAGCCTTTTTCCTAGGATGGAGAAAGCTAGCACGAGGGGACATAACTTTAAATTAAGGGATGGTAGTTATAGGACGGATGTCAGAGGTAGGTTCTTTACCCAGAGGGTGGTAAGGGTATGGAATGCCTGCCTGCTGCAGTTGTAGATGCGCCAAGTTTGGTGGCGTTTAAGAGGTTAGTAGATAAGTTTATGGACGAAAAGGGAATGGTTTAGTTTGGAGGGTCATTGCTTTTTCCTAATTGGTCGGCGCAACATCAAAGGCTGAAGGGCCTGTTCTGCGCTGTAATGTTCTATGTTCTATGTCCTATGTATGTTCATATCTATCAGAAGACAGAGAATTTAGGTTGGTTTACAGGAAATCTAATTTGATTCTTCAAAGTTTTTTGGCTGCACTGCAATGAAGCAAGAAGAACTTGCTTCTACAAGCAGCAAACCACTTTGAATTATTCTGTATCAATCTGCACGCTCAACTCCTTCAATGGAGCAAAAAGAATCACAAATCTCGAAACTTTATTTCGAGAAAAGCCAGTGTCACAGTCAGTTTTTTGATTTGTTTCTTGTCTTGTAATCATCTTTTTGTGTGTGTGTTTGGTGTTTGTGTACATTCATGTGTATGCGCACACGTTTGTGTGTGGACAGGTGAGTGAGCATGTGGTGGATGTGTGTGTACATGTATGTGCGTGTGCATGTGGGTCAGCATGGCCGAAATACACTCATACAGTGTACTCACACAGGCATACACAAGTACACACACCGACCCACACAGGCTCTCATACACACACATATGCATACAATCATGCACACAGGCTTTTACACACACATACACACACGCAGGCTTACATGTGTGCACATTCTGTTTCCACAGCCTTTTGAAGAAGTGTGTTCTGGAGACTGACCAGCCTTGGAGAGAAATTTCTCCTCTTTTCTATCTTCAATTAATGTGACCATGTGTGTACGTACGTGTGTGTGACCCTGTGTAAGAGCCTGTGTGTATGTGCATGTATGTGTGAGCCTGTGTAAGAGCCTGTGTGTATGTGCATGTATGTGTGAGCCTGTGTAAGAGCCTGTGTGTATGTGCATGTATGTGTGAGCCTGTGTGTGAGTGAGCATGCATGCGTAAGCATGCATGTGTACACACATGTAAGCCTGCCCATGTGTGAGCTTGTGTGTGTAAGAGCCTGCATGTTGTGTGTCAAATGTAGGTGCACATGCACATGCTTGTGAGACTGAAAGTGTGTGTGAGCATGCATATGTCCATGCATGTGAATGTGAACATGTGTAAGTCTATGTATGTGAGCCTGTGTGTGTGTGTGTGTGTATGAGAGCCTGTGTAGGTCGGTGTGTGTGTGTACTTGTATGTGTCTGTGTGAAAGAGTGGGTGCAGCTGCGAGTATATTTCGGTTGTTGAATAGTAAACATGCTTCCTTTTTAAAATCTGTCATTTGTCTATTCTTAACAGAATCTTGGCAGCATGGTTCACAGTGGTTAGCACTATTTGGAGAAGTTTGGACTGATTAGAAATAGTCAGCATGGTTTTGTCAAGGGCAGGTCATGCCTTATGAGCCTAGTTGAGTTTTTCGAAAATGTGACTGAACACATTGACGAAGGAAGGGCGGTGGACGTAGTGTACATGGACTTTAGTAAGGTGTTTGATAAGGTCCCACATGCAAGGCTTCTGGAGAAGGTGAGAGGGCATGGGATCCAAGGGGCTTTGGCCTCGTGGATCCAGAACTGGCTTGCTGGCAGAAGGCAGAGAGTGGTTGTGGATGGGTCTTGTTCTGCATGGAGGTCGGTAACCAGTGGAGTGCCCCAGGGATCTGTTCTGGGACCCCTGCTGTTTGTCATTTTCATAAATGACCTGGATGAGGAAGTGGAGGGATGGGTTAGTAAGTTCGCTGACGATACAAAGGTCGGTGGTGTTGTGGATGGTCTGGAGGGATGTCAAAAGTTGCAGCGGGACATAGACAGGATGCAAGACTGGGCGGAGAAGTGGCAGATGGACTTCAACGCAGATAAATGTGTAGTGGTCCATTTTGGCAGGAATAATGTGATGAAGGAGTACAATATAAGGGGTAGGAGTCTTAGCTGTGTTGTAGAGCAGAAGGATCTCGGGGTCCGGGTCCATAGGACTCTTAAATCAGCCTCGCAGGTGGAGGAAGTGGTCAGGAAGGCGTACGGTGTACTGGCCTTCATTAATCGAGGAATAGAGTTTAGGAGTCGGGAGGTAATGATGCAGCTCTATAAGACTCTTGTCAGACCCCAGTTGGAGTATTGTGCACAGTTCTGGTCGCCTCATTATAGGAAGAATGTAGAGGCTATTGAGAGAGTTCAGAGGAGATTTACAAGGATGCTGCCTGGATTGGGGGGCAGGCCTTATGAAGATAGGTTGAGGGAGCTGGGACTCTTCTCACTGGAGAGACGTAGGTTGAGAGGCGACCTGATAGAGGTTTATAAAATGTTGAGAGGAATAGATAGGGTGGACTCTCAGAGACTATTTCCCGAGCGGAAATGGTCAATACAAGAGGACACAGATTTAAGGTGCAGGGAAGCAAATACAAAGGAGATGTCAGGGGTAGGTTTTTCACTCAGAGGGTGGTGAGTGAATGGAACCGACTGCCGTCGGAGGTTGTTGAGGCAAACTCGCTGGGGTCTTTTAAAAGACTTCTGGATGAGTATATGGAAAAGAATAGGATAGGGGGTTATAGATAGGTCTGTGGATTGGTAGATGTGATCAGCGCAACTCATGGGCCGAAGGGCCTATTTGTGCTGTATTGTTCTATGTTCTATGTTCTATGTTCTATGCTGCTTCACAGCACCAGGGACCTGGGCTTGATTCCCAGCTTGGGTCACTGCCTGTGCAGAATCTGCATGTTCTCCCCATCTCTGTGTGGTTTCCTCTGGGTGCTCTGGTTTCCTCCCACAGTCCAAAGATATGCTGATTAGGTGCACTGGCCATGATAAGTTCTTCCTCAGTGTATCCAACCAGGTGCTGGAGTGTGGCATTTTCACAGTAACTTCACTGCAGTGTTAATGCAAGCCCATTTGTGACACTAATAAGTAAACTTAAAAATAACATTCAGAGACACATTTTCTTTCTTTTAAGACCACGTCTAACTTCAGTTACCTAGAGATGGACAAAGGGGAAACCATGCTTACCATCCTGCCCGTCTGTAACAGATTGGGATTGTCAGTGAAGTTTTAGCAACTTAATACACCCTAATTACTATCAAACTCTCAGCATTGAAACTTTGCAGGATACAGATTCATTTCTTCAGATTTTAGTTATTGTTGGAATTGTCTAAAAAAAATAAAATATTTGTTTTCCTTTTCTCTGTTTCTTTTATCTCATTTTTACTTCAACAAGCTGTTTCTTGTACGTTATGTGAAACCCAGAGAGGTTTTAAGAAGTTGCAATAATCAGTGGTTATACAGTTTATATTCGGGATGAGCTGAACTGTTGAGTTTATATCCTCCTGAAGGGGGGATGGAAGGATTGGAGGAATTTGGGGTCAGATTAAGTCTGCCAGCATGTGACAGGAGCCCTCTTTCCATGTCTTTAACTATCTCCATCTGAGCTCCTTCCCAGCATTAGGTCAGAGAGTTTGACTTGTTCCCATAAACTATAATTTAGGACAGGGGAAATCGGATACATCTCATTGACCCGTCTTCCTGAGCCTACAGGGAAGACTTTAATCTAAGATCACATGGCCCCCTGTTCTGGCAGGTTCTAGTTAGTGAGTTGGAAATTGATGTTGATATTTGTTATGAACGCTCACCGTGCATTTCAAATTCATCCAATTCAACCATGACATTCCGGTTCATCTGATTCTCACTGAATGTCTTCTCAATTAATTCTGTTAACTGGAAACAGACAAAAAGAGCTATCTTAGTTCACAAGGGCTAGAACATAGAACATACGACATTACAGCGCAGTACAAGCCCTTCGGCCCTCGATGTTGCGCCGGCCAGTGGACCCTCTAACCTAAACTATTCCAATATCATCCATATGCCTATCCACCGAACATTTGAATGCCCCCAAAGTAGGCGAGTCCACAACTGCTGCAGGCAGGGCATTCCACGCCCTCACCACCCTCTGTGTGAAGAACCTGCCTCTGACATCCGTCCTATAATTTAAATTCTAAATTATACTTATTCTTTAAACCTCTTAATTTAAAGTTATGTCCCCTCGTGTTGGTCATCACCATCCGAGGAAAAAGGCTCTCACTATCCACCCTATCCAGTCCTTTGATCATCTTATACGCCTCAATTAGGTCACCGCGTAACCTTCTTCTCTCTAATGAAAATAACCTCAGGTCCCTCAGCCTTTCCTCATAAGGCCTTCCCACCATACCAGGCAACATCCTGGTAAACCTCCTCTGCACCCTTTCCAATGCTTCCACATCTTTCTTATAATGCGGCGACCAGAACTGTACGCAATACTCCAAGTGCGGCCGCACCAGAGTTTTGTACAGTTGTAACATAACCTCACGGCTCCTAAATTCAATCCCTCTACCAATAAAAGCTAACACACCGTACGCCTTCTTAACAACATTATCAACCTGGATGCCAACTTTCAAAGAAGAGACTAGATAGGCAAGCAGGCTGCTGTACTAAGTGGCTTGCCGAAGCAACCTGACAAATATTAATTTCTGCAACTGAGATAGGTCGACCACTTATTACAATTGGACCCTGTCTCAGGCTTTTGCCCATTTGGACTTTTCTGGAACTTTTAGAAGTTTAGCTGGATGTTGACTGCGTTGTCCTCCTGCCCCAGGGTCAGTATTGATAACACAGTCCCTGGAGATAACTATTCAACCAAAATTGGGAAGCATTAGATTGGACAAAGCCCTACAGCCTGCTCCCTATTACAACACCCCAAATAGTCCACCCACCCAAATCGGTCTATAGCTGCTACCTACACTCACTCTGTCCCCATCTCCATGGGTGAAATAGTTTAATCTAACCTGCCTCAGCAATTTGGCTTTGGGCCTATCTCCTGAGGTCCAGGATTAGTGACAATCTCTGAAATGTTATCACTAAATGTTTCACTAATCTCTCACTCATTCCTCACTCCTCCATAATCACCACTGCCCTGTTCATTTATACTGAAACATCATTTCAAACTGGCAAATCAAATCCAACCTCTTCACATTGTAACTTTAACCCTTGTACTTTAAAAGTTGTAGAACAGCTGGAGACCTGTAAAGTTTCTACATTTTGTTTATTCCTTGTTTCCTGAGTGTATCCTAAGGGTCTAACAGCAGCACAACTTCCTGAGCCACAATCTCACTGCTGTTCAGACCAGGGACAAGATTCACGATAACTCAACAAAACGTTACCTTCTCCTGTTCAGCCAACATCCATTCCTCAAGAACGAAATCTGCAACTTTATTCTCCAAGAAAAGTAATTTTTCCTCACAGATTAATAACTTCTCATAGGCATCCTGTGGTTCGCCAGTTGAAAGCTGAGGCACAAAACAGAGGTGGCTAAGTTGCTTATTCCACACAAAGAGCAGGATCTGAGCTTTCACTGAAACAAATTCACTGCACCCACAATATTCACTAAGGCTAAGGTGTGGAAAATGTTCTCTGCAGATCAGCGTGAAGAACCAAGTCGGAGAAGTGGCAAAAAATAATGAGAAACAGAGATGGGGTATTTGAGAAGGGGTGTGGCACTCATAATATCCCAAGTGTGGAACTGTACCCCAGTGACAGTTAGTGTGTGTGGAACTGTACTCCAGTGACAGTCAGTGTGTGTGGAACTGTATCCCAGTGAGAGTCAGTGTGTGTGGAACGGTATCCCAGTGAGAGTCAGTGTGTGTGGAACTGTATCCCAGTGAGAGTCAGTGTGTGTTATGGAACTGTACCACAGTGAGAGTCAGTGTGTGTGGGACTGTACCACAGTGAGAGTCAGTGTGTGTGGAACTGTATGCCAGTGAGAGTCCATGTGTGTGGAACTGTAACCCAGTGAGAGTCAGTGTGTATGGAACTGTATCCCAGTGAGAGTCAGTGTGTGTGGGACTGTACCCCAGTGAGAGTCAGTGTGTGTTATGGAACTGTACCACAGTGAGAGTCAGTGTGTGTGGGACTGTACCACAGTGAGAGTCAGTGTGTGTGGAACTGTATGCCAGTGAGAGTCCATGTGTGTGCAACTGTAACCCACTGAGAGTCAGTGTGTGTGGAACTGTATCCCAGTGAGAGCAGCGTGTGTGTGTGGAACTGTACCACAGTGAGAATCAGTGTGTGTGAGACTGTATCCCAGTGAGAGTCAGTGTGGGTGGAACTGTATCCCGGTGACAGTTAGTTTGTGTGGAATTGTACCCTGGTGAGAGTCAGTGTGTGTGGAACTGTACTCCAGTGAGAGTCTGTGTGTGTGTAACTGTACCCCAATGAGAGTCAGTGTGTGTTATGGAACTGTACCACAGTGAGAGTCAGTGTGTGTGGAACTGTACCACAGTGAAAATCAGTGTGTGTGGAACTGTATCCCAGTAAGAGTCAGTGTGTGTGGAACTGTATCCCAATGACAGTCAGTGTGTGTGGAACTGTATGCCAGTGAGAGTCAGTGTGGGTGGGACTGTACCCCAGTGACAGTCAGTGTGTGTGGAACTGTATCCCAGTGAGAGTCAGTGTGGGTGGAATTGTATCCCAGTGAGAGTTAGTGTGTGTGGAACTGTACCCCAGTGACAGTCGGTGTGTCTGGGATTATACCCCAGTGAGAGTCAGTGTGTGTGGAACTGTACCCCAGTGAGAGTTAGTGTGTGTGTGGAAATGTAACCCAGTGACAGTCAGAGTGTGTGGGACAATACCCCAGTGAGAGTCAGTGCGTGTGGAACTGTACCCCAGTTAGAGTCAGTGTGTGTGGGACTGAACCCCAGTGAGCGTCACTGTGTGTGGAACTGTACCCCAGTGAGAGTCAGTGTGTGTGGAACTGTATCCCACTGAGAGTCAGTGTGTGTGGGACAGTACCCCAGTGAGAGTCAGTGTGTGTGGAACTGTATCCCAGTGAGAGTTAGTGTGTGTGGAACTGTACCCCAGTGAGAGTCAGTGTGTGTGGGACTGTACCCTAGTGAGATTTACTGCATGTGGAACTGTACCCCAGTGAGAGTCAGTGTGTGTGGAACTGTATCCCAGTGAGAGTAAGTGTGTGTGTGGAACTGTACCACAGTGAGAGTCAGTGCGTGTGGAACTGTACCCAAGTAAGAGTCAGTGTGTGTAGAACTGTACCCCAGTGACAGTCAGTGTCTGTGGAACTCTATCCCAGTGAGAGTCAGTGTGGGTGGAATTGTATCCCAGTGAGAGTCAGTGTGTGTGGAACTGTACCCCAGTGACAGTTGGTGTGTGTGGGATTATACCCCAGTGAGAGTCAGTGTGTGTGGAACTGTACCCCAGTGAGAGTTAGTGTGTGTGTGGAAATGTAACCCAGTGACAGTCAGAGTGTGTGGGACAATACCCCAGTTAGAGTCAGTGTGTGTGGGACTGAACCCCAGTGAGCATCACTGTGTGTGGAACTGTACCCCAGTGAGAGTCAGTGTGAGTGGAACTGTACCCCAGTGAGAGTTAGTGTGTGTGTGGAACTGTACCCCAGTGAGAGTCAGTGTGTGTGGAACTGTACCCCAGTGAGAGTTAGTGTGTGTGTGGAAATGTAACCCAGTTAGAGTCAGTGTGTGTGGGACTGAACCCCAGTGAGAGTCATTGTGTGTGGAACTGTACCCCAGTGAGAGTCAGTATGTGTGGAACTGTATCCCACTGACAGTGTGTGTGGGACTGTACCCCAGTGAGAGTCAGTGTGTGTGGAACTGTACCCAAGTGAGAGTCAGTGTGTGTGGAACTGTACCCCAGTGAGAGTCAGGGTGTGTGGAACTGTACCACAGTGAGAGTCAGTGTGTGTGGAACTGTATCCCAGTGAGAGTCAGTGTGTGTGGGACTGTACCCCAGTGAGAGTCAGTGTGTTTGGAACTGTATCCCAGTGAAAGTCAGTGTGTGTGGAACTGTACCACTGTGAGAGTCAGTGTGTTTGGAACTGTATCCCAGTGAGAGTCAGTGTGTGTGGAACTGTACCCAGTGAGAGTCAGTGTGTGTGGAACTGTATCCCAGTGAGAGTCAGTGTGTGTGGGACTGTATCCCAGTGAGAGTCAGTGTGTGTGGAACTGTATCCCAGTGAGAGTCAGTGTGTGTGGGACTGTATCCCAGTGAGAGTCAGTGTGTGTGGAACTGTACCCCAGTGAGAGTCAGTGTGTGTGGGATTGTACCCCAGTGAGAGTCAGTGTGTGTGGAACTGTACCCCAGTGAGAGTCAGTGTGTGTGGAACTGTATCCCACTGAGAGTCAGTGTGTGTGGGACAGTACCCCAGTGAGAGTCAGTGTGTGTGGAACTGTACCCCAGTTAGAGTCAGTGTGTGTGGGACTGAACCCCAGTGAGCGTCACTGTGTGTGGAACTGTACCCCAGTGAGAGTCAGTGTGTGTGGAACTGTATCCCAGTGAGAGTCAGTGTGTGTGGAACTGTATCCCAGTGAGAGTCAGTGTGTGTGGAACTGTACCACATTGAGAGTCAGTGTGTGTGGAACTGCATCCCAGTGAGAGTCAGTGTGTGTGGAACTGTACCACAGCCAGTGTCAGTGTGTGTGGAACTGTATCCCAGTGAGAGTCAGGGTGTGTGGAACTGTACCACTGTGAGAGTCAGTGTGTTTGTACTGTATCCCAGTGAGAGTCAGTGTGTGTGGAACTGTACCACAGCCAGAGTCAGTGTGTGTGGAACTGTATCCCAGTGAGAGTCGGGGTGTGTGGAACTGTTCCCAGTAAGAGTCAGAGTGCATGGATCTTTATCCCAGTGAGAGTCAGTGTGTGAGGAACTGTATCCCACTGACAGTCAGTGTGTGTGAAACTGTATCCCAGTGGAAATCAATGTGTGTGGGACTGTACCCCAGTGAGAGTCACTGTGTGTGGGATTGTATCCCAGTGAGGGTCAGTGTGTGTGGGACTGTATCCCAGTGAGAGTCAGTGTGTGTGGGACTGTACCCCAGTGAGAGTCAGTGTGGGTGGAACTGTATCCCGGTGACATTTAGTGTGTGTGGAATTGTACCCCGGTGAGAGTCAGTGTGTGTGGAACTGTACTCCAGTGAGAGTCTGTGTGTGTGTAACTGTACCCCAATGAGAGTCAGTGTGTGTTATGGAACTGTACCACAGTGAGAGTCAGTGTGTGTGGAACTGTACCACAGTGAAAATCAGTGTGTGTGGAACTGTATCCCAGTAAGAGTCAGTGTGTGTGGAACTGAATCCCAATGACAGTCAGTGTGTGTGGAACTGTACCACAGTGAGAGTCAGTGCGTGTGGAACTGTACCCAAGTAAGAGTCAGTGTGTGTAGAACTGTACCCCAGTGACAGTCAGTGTGTGTGGAACTCTATCCCAGTGAGAGTCAGTGTCGGTGGAATTGTATCCCAGTGAGACTTAGTGTGTGTGGAACTGTACCCCAGTGACAGTCGGTGTGTGTGGGATTATACCCCAGTGAGAGTCAGTGTGTGTGGAACTGTACCCCAGTGAGAGTCAGTGTGTGTGGAACTGTATCCCACTGAGAGTCAGTGTGTGTGGGACAGTACCCCAGTGAGAGTCAGTGCGTGTGGAACTGTATCCCAGTGAGAGTCAGTGTGTGTGGAACTGTACCACATTGAGAGTCAGTGTGTGTGGAACTGCATCCCAGTGAGAGTCAGTGTGTGTGGAACTGTACCACAGCCAGTGTCAGTGTGTGTGGAACTGTATCCCAGTGAGAGTCAGGGTGTGTGGAACTGTACCACTGTGAGAGTCAGTGTGTTTGTACTGTATCCCAGTGAGAGTGAGTGTGTGTGGAACTGTGTCCCAGTGAGAGTCGGGGTGTGTGGAACTGTACCCAGTAAGAGTCAGAGTGCGTGGAACTTTATCCCAGTGAAAGTCAGTGTGTGTGGGACTGTATCCCAGTGACAGTCAGTGTGTGTGGAACTGTATCCCAGTGAAAATCAATGTGTGTGGGACTGTACCCCAGTGAGAGTCACTGTGTGTGGGACTGTATCCCAGTGAGAGTCAGTGTGTGTGGAACTGTATCCCAGTGAAAATCAATGTGTGTGGGACTGTACCCCAGTGAGAGTCACTCTGTGTGGGACTGTATCCCAGTGAGTGTCAGTGTGTGTGGGACTGTATCCCAGTGAGAGTCAGTGTGAGTGGGACTGTAGCCCAGTGAGAGTGAGTGTGTGTGGAACTGTACTCCAATGAGAGTCAGCATGTGTGGAACTGTATCCCAGTGACAGTCGGTGTGTGTGGAACTGTATCCCAGTGAGAGTCAGTGTGTGTGGAACTGTACCCCAGCGAGATTGAGTGTATGTGGAACTGTACTCCAATGAGAGTCAGCGTGTGTGGAACTGTATCCCAGTGACAGTCGGTGTGTGTGGAACTGTATCCCAGTGAGAGTCAGTGTGTGTGGAACTGTACCCCAGTGAGAGTCAGTGTGTGTGGGATTGTATCCCAGTGAGAGTCAGTGTGTGTGTGGAACTATACCCCTGTGAGAGTCAGTGTGTGTGTGGAACTGTACCCCTGTGAGGGTCAGTGTGTGTGGAACTGTATCCCAGTGAGAGTCAGTGTGTGTGGGAGTGTATCCCAGTGAGAGTCAGTGTGAGTGGGACTGTACCCCAGCGAGAGTGAGTGTGTGTGGAACTGTACTCCAATGAGAGCCAGTGTGTGTGGAACTGTATCCCAGTGAGAGTCAGTGTGTGTGGAACTGTATCCAGGGAGAGTCAGTGTGTGTGGAACTGTACCCCAGTGAGAGTCAGTGTGTGTGGGACTGTATCCCAGTGAGAGTTGCGTGTGTGGAACTGTATCCCAGTGAGAGTCTGTGTGTGGGACTGTACCACAGTGAGAGTCAGTGTGTGTGGAACTGTATCCCAGTGAGAGTCAGTGTGTGTGGAACTGTACCCCAGTGAGAGTCAGTGTGTGTGGGAACTGTACCCCAGTGAGAGTCAGTGTGTGTGGAACTGTACCCCAGTGAGAGTCAGTGTGTGTGGAACTGTCCCCAGTGAGAGTAGTGTGTGTGTGGAACTGTACCCAGTGAGAGTCAGTGTGTGTGGGACTGTATCCCAGTGAGAGTCGTGTGTGTGGAACTGTACCCCAGTGAGAGTCAGTGTGTGTGGAATTGTATCCCAGTGAGCAGTGTGTGTGGGACTGTATCCCAGTGAGAGTCAGTGTGTGTGGACTGTATCCCAGTGAGAGTCAGTGTGTGTGGACTGTATCCCAGTGAGAGTCTGTGTGTGGGACTGTACCACAGTGAGAGTCGTGTGTGTGGAACTGTATCCCAGTGAGAGTCAGTGTGTGTGGAACTGTATCCCAGTGAGAGTCAGTGTGTGTGGAACTGTATCCCAGTGAGAGTCAGTGTGTGTGGAACTGTACCCCAGTGAGAGTCAGTGTGTGTGGAACTGTATCCCAGTGAGAGTCAGTGTGTGTGGAACTGTATCCCAGTGAGAGTCAGTGTGTGTGGAACTGTATCCCAGTGAGAGTCAGTGTGTGTGGAACTGTATCCCAGTGAGAGTCAGTGTGTGTGGAACTGTATCCCAGTGAGAGTCAGTGTGTGTGGGACTGTATCCCAGTGAGAGTCAGTGTGTGTGGGACTGTATCCCAGTGAGAGTCAGTGTGTGTGGAACTGTATCCCAGTGAGAGTCAGTGTGTGTGGAACTGTATCCCAGTGAGAGTCAGTGTGTGTGGAACTGTATCCCAGTGAGAGTCAGTGTGTGTGGAACTGTATCCCAGTGAGAGTCAGTGTGTGTGGAACTGTATCCCAGTGAGAGTCAGTGTGTGTGGAACTGTATCCCAGTGAGAGTCAGTGTGTGTGGAACTGTACCCCAGTGAGAGTCAGTGTGTGTGGAACTGTATCCCAGTGAGAGTCAGTGTGTGTGGAACTGTACCCCTGTGAGAGTCAGTGTGTGTGGGACTGTACCCCTGTGAGAGTCAGTGTGTGTGGAACTGTATCCCAGTGAGAGTCAGTGTGTGTGGAACTGTATCCCATTGAGAGTCAGTGTGTGTGGAACTGTATCCTAGTGAGAGTCAGTGTGTGTGGAACAGTCCCCCAGTGAGAGTCAGTGTGTGTGGAATTGTATCCCAGTGAGACACAGTGTGTGTGGGACTGTATCACAGTGAGGGTCAGTGTGTGTGGGACTGTATCCCAGTGAGAGTCAGTGTGTGTGGAACTGTATCCCAGTGAGAGTCAGTGTGTGTGGGACTGTACCCCAGTGAGAGTCAGTGTGTGTGGAACTGTATCCCAGTGAGAGTCAGTGTGTGTGGGACTGTATCCCAGTGAGAGTCAGTGTGTGTGGAACTGTATCCCAGTGAGAGTCAGTGTGTGTGGAACTGTACCCCAGTGAGAGTCAGTGTGTGTGGAACTGTATCCCAGTGAGAGTCAGTGTGTGTGTGGAACTGTACCCCAGTGAGAGTCAGTGTGTGTGGAACTGTATCCCAGTGAGAGTCAGTGTGTGTGGAACTGTATCCCAGTGAGAGTCAGTGTGTGTGGAACTGTATCC
Organism: Sphyrna mokarran; assembly: GCA_024679065.1. NCBI lineage: Eukaryota > Metazoa > Chordata > Chondrichthyes > Carcharhiniformes > Carcharhinidae > Sphyrna > Sphyrna mokarran. The sequence goes on from JAGIQG010000025.1 coordinate 44,344,143, forward strand.
CAGTGAGAGTCAGTGTGTGTGGGACTGTATCCCAGTGAGAGTCAGTGTGTGTGGGACTGTATCCCAGTGAGAGTCAGTGTGTGTGGGACTGTATCCCAGTGAGAGTCAGTGTGTGTGGGACTGTATCCCAGTGAGAGTCAGTGTGTGTGGGACTGTATCCCAGTGAGAGTCAGTGTGTGTGGAACTGTATCCCAGTGAGAGTCAGTGTGTGTGGAACTGTATCCCACTGAGAGTCAGTGTGTGTGGACTGTATCCCAGTGGAGAGTCAGTGTGTGTGGGACTGTACCCCAGTGAGAGTCAGTGTGTGTGGGAACTGTATCCCAGTGAGAGTCAGTGTGTGTGGGACTGTATCCCAGTGAGAGTCAGTGTGTGTGGGACTGTATCCCAGTAAGTCAGTGTGTGTGGGACTGTATCCCGTGAGATCAGTGTGTGTGGGATTGTACCCCAGTGAGAGTCAGTGTGTGTGGAACTGTCCCCAGTGAGAGTCAGTGTGTGTGGAACTGTATCCCAGTGAGAGTCAGTGTGTGTGGAACTGTATCCCAGTGAGAGTCTGTGTGTGGGACTGTACCACAGTGAGAGTCAGTGTGTGTGGAACTGTATCCCAGTGAGAGTCAGTGTGTGTGGAACTGTACCCCAGTGAGAGTCAGTGTGTGTGGGAACTGTACCCCAGTGAGAGTCAGTGTGTGTGGAACTGTACCCCAGTGAGAGTCAGTGTGGTGTGGAACTGTACCCCAGTGAGAGTCAGTGTGTGTGGAACTGTATCCCAGTGAGAGTCAGTGTGTGTGGGACTGTATCCCAGTGAGAGTCAGTGTGTGTGGAACTGTATCCCAGTGAGAGTCAGTGTGTGTGGGACTGTATCCCAGTGAGAGTCAGTGTGTGTGGGAACTGTACCCCAGTGAGAGTCAGTGTGTGTGGAACTGTACCCCAGTGAGAGTCAGTGTGTGTGGAACTGTACCCCAGTGAGAGTCAGTGTGTGTGGAACTGTATCCCAGTGAGAGTCAGTGTGTGTGGAACTGTACCCCAGTGAGAGTCAGTGTGTGTGGAACTGTATCCCAGTGAGAGTCAGTGTGTGTGGGACTCTGTGTCTCACGCCATCTCCTTCAGGAGCAGGAAGTAATATTGGATTTCTCTGTTTTACATTCTTCCTCCAGCTTTGATGAAGGAAATCCCGTAATGAAATTGTTGTTAAAACTTCTTGAACCCCATTTGAATTGGCTGCCTGACGGTGTGTGTGTGAAAGGAGTGTAAAAAAAAGAAAGAAATGAAAATGGAATTGTGCGTTTATCAGAGGGAGACATTCCTCAGCACACACTCTGTGCTGACATTCAGACAGCCCCTGAGTCTGTGGGCACAGGCGATTCTCAAACCTGTCATCATAAGAGCTTTAAAGGACATGAACATAACGTCTTCTATCATCAGGTAGTGGGAATGTGTGTGAATGTCAGGGCACAACTGGAGTTTGAAGGACTGGATTTTTGTTGGTCGATGTTATCGAGGGAAATGATAAATTGGGTTAGTGGAATTGAGAGTGTATTTTACAATCCCCCCCATCCCCACCCCGTGAATACTTGACAATGATTTGACACAGTGAGATATTTTGCACAGACCTCAATGGTACCCGGGACGCCGTACAGATAGTAATACAGGTTGTCAATCCCATTCTCAATGGCTAATAGGAGGCGTTCACTGTTGCACAGTCGCATTAAGACTGTAGTGAGCTGGTCCTTTTCCAGTTTCAGCTGTTGTTTGGCTCCTGCCTTCAAACTGGTCAGGCTGACAGGAGAGAAACAGAGAGTTTGTCAGGAAACCGTCTCCTCACTTTGCGCTAACATTGCACAGCTCATCCCAGAGATTACTGTAGCAACACATTTAAAATTTAACGCAGGTTAGTACGTTCTCTTTCAGAGGATCACTTTACCATTGGAGCCTCATCACAAATTAGAACATGTGGAGGGTAAATAGCAACACGATACATGGAAGATTGTCGATATCAACACAAACACCTCATGATCATAGAATCTCTAAGATACAGAAGCAAACCATGAGGCCTTTCAATTGCTTGATTGGGAGTTATAGATAGGCCTGGTCGGTAGGGATACGATCAGCGCAGCTTGTGGGCCGAAGGGCCTGTTTGTGCTGTCGTGTTCTATGTTCAATCCTGTCCCCGACAACAATCCCACTACCCCTGTCATCCCATGTATTTACCACCCCCCCTCGCCATTGACACTAAGGTTGGGGGGGAATTTAGCACGGCCAATCCACCTAACCTGCACATCTTCGGTTGATTCTGCCTCTGATTTTGGCCATTTTGGAAAGTACAGGAACCCTGAGCTCCACCTCCTCTCTCACAACACGGTCACTCCTTGACCTTTCCTCAGTGGATAGCCCCTCTGCCTCGGGGTCAGAGGTTATAGGTTGACTCTCACTCCGGAGGTTCGAGGGGGTGCTGCGCAGTTGGAGGTGTCACAGATGAAGATCTGATGACACAATTGGAAACTCCTCAGCCAATATTTATCACTCGACTGGCATCGGTGAATCAAAGCTGGACACTACTGCTGGTTGGATCTTGCTGTGTACAAATTGGTGGCTGATTTTCCGATACTATAACAGTGACTACACTTCGAAACCCGTCATTGGGTGAACTGTGTTTTGAGGCATCCGCAAGGATGGTGTTACAGAAATGAAAAGTTTCTTTTTCTCCATCCTAAAGGTTTTTTACGCAAAGCAGTGGATGCAAAGCTACAAGTTTAATGTTCCTCAGAATGGAGCGGATGGACCTATATAAAGAAGTGAAAAATCTCCTCTCTATTGGATAAGTTTAATATAGAATCAGCCTATGGGAATAAAGGCTGACAGACAGAAATGTGATCCAATAAATACTGTTCTGAGCAACATGAATAGAAACAAGCAAATTGAACTCATTTATAGTAAACTAGTCTTGTATTAATTAACTTCCCCTACATCTTGGATCACCTAATCGCGGGATCACTTAACCCTGTGAAGTAAGGTCGCAATGTGTTAAGTCTGCACCCTGGGCCCACACTCAGCCCTGGCCTGCACTCTGGGTCCACACTCAGCCCTGGCCTGCACTCTGGGCCCACACTCAGCCCTGGTCTGCACTCTGGGCCCACACTCAGCCCTGGTCTGCACTCTGGGCCCACACTCAGCCCCGGCCTGCACTCTGGGTCCACACTCAGCCCTGGCCTGCACTCTGGGCCCACACTCAGCCCTGGTCTGCACTCTGGGCCCACACTCAGCCCTGGCCTGCACTCTGGGCCCACACTCAGCCCTGGCCTGCATTCTGGGCCCACATTCAGCCCTGGCCTGCACCCTGGGCCCACACTCAGCCCTGGCCTGCACTCTGGGCCCACACTCAGCCCTGGCCTGCACTCTGGGCCCACACTCAACCCTGGCCTGCACTCTGGGCCCACACTCAGCCCTGGCTGCACCCTGGGCCCACACTCAGCCTGTGGCCTGCACTCTGGGCCCACACTCAGCCTGTCTGCACTCTGGGCCCGCACTCAGCCCTGGTCTGCACTCTGGGCCCACACTCAGCCCCGGCCTGCAACTCTGGGCCCACACTCAGCCCTGGCCTGCACTCTGGGCCCACACTCAGCCCTGGTCTGCACTCTGGGCCCACACTCAACCCTGGCCTGCACTCTGGGCCCACACTCAGCCCTGGCCTGCACCCTGGGCCCACACTCAGCCCTGGCCTGCACTCTGGGCCCACACTCAGCCCTGGCCTGCACTCTGGGCCCGCACTCAGCCCTGGCCTGCACTCTGGGCCCACACTCAGCCCTGGCCTGCACTCTGGGCCCACACTCAGCCCTGGCCTGCACTCTGGGCCCGCACTCAGCCAATTATTCCAAATGTTTAGTCGCCTCCTTTCAGCATTGCTACTTTAGAACATCCCTCCAGACCATCCACAACTCCAACCTTTGTGTCGTCGGCAAATTTACCAACCCATCCCTTCACTTCCTCATCCAGGTCTTTTATAAAAATGACAAACAGCAAGGGTCCCAGAACAGGGACAAGAGTCCCTGGGGCACTGCACTGTTACCGACCTCCATGCAGAATATGACCCAACCGTAACCATTCTTTGTCTTCTATGGGCAAGCCAGTTCTGGATCCACGAGGCCAAATCCCCTCAGATCCCATGCCCTCTCACCTTCTCAAGAAGTCTTGCATTGTGGGGGGGGGAGCCTTATCAAACGACTTGCTTAAGTCCATATAAATCGCATCCACCGCTCTTCCTTCATCAATGTGTTTAGTCACATCTTCAAAAAACTCAACCAGACTCGTAAGGCCCAATCTGCATTTGACAAAGCCATGCTGACTACTTTTGATCATACTGTACTTCTCTAAATGGCCATAAATCCTGTCTCTCAGGATCTTTTCCATCAACTTACCAATTACTCCAATTCTACTTCCTGACTTTCCTGGATGCGGATGGACTGAGGGGAAGCTGAGATTCCGCCATGTTCCTCAACCACCACGAGTTCTAAATGAGCTTGTCCCAACATCCTCTTCTAAAGCGGATGAAATAGGGTCAAACCCAATCTCTGGTCCTGTACCCTCGCTCTGCACTCTGCCCAGGTTTGTACTCATGGACATAACCTATAATCTCACCATTGTTATTTCTTTATATGCAGACTGGATTCTCTGATGGACTATCTCCAGGCATCCCCTGCAGTCAAATTTTTTGCTTAATTATTGTAAAAATTTCCCTCCACACCAAGCTGGATCTGAGCCGATTTTTACATTTATTTTGCAGGATGTGGGCATCGATGGCTAGGCCAGCGTTTATTGCCCAATCCCTAATTGCAATAATGATTCTCCTTATTGAATTTCTGCTACTTCCTCAGCTTCAGTTTCTGTTCCCGTGGATCCAAGTGACTGCGGAAAGTGATGCAAATACAAGATGGCAAATGTGAACATGATGAGATTAGAAAAGAGATATAAAAAGACAATCCAGAAGGTAACAGGGACTATGAAATTAAACAGTGAATTGTCCTAATTTACACCCATTAGCCCTGTGCTCTGTAAGCCTTTGACTGGCAATGTCTCCTTTATAAAATTCTCATCTCTATTAGAGAGACAAGTTGGTGCCTTCAGCTGCCAGCCCTCAGTCCCAGAATCACCTCCCGAAACTTCTCCAGCTTACTCCTTTAAGGCAGCATTTAAATTTTTTTAGCTTTGACCAAGCTTTAAATCGCCAGCTAATAACTCCTTCTGTAGCTCTGATGTGAAGGGTCCTTTAAAGGTGAATTATTTTTGAAAGTACTAAATACTGTTGTTCCAGTAACAAATAAAGAAAGAATCACAGAACCCTACAGTGCAGAAAGAGGCCCTTCGGCCCATCGAGTCTGCACTGAACACAATCCCACCCAGGCCCTACCCCCATATCCCTACATATTATACCCACTAATCCCTCTAACCTACACATCCCCAGACACCAAGGGGCAATTTCTTAGCACAGCCAATCAACCTAACCCGCACATCTTTGGACTGTGGGAGGAAACCCAAGCAGACACGAGGAGAATGTACAAACTCCACACAGACAGTGACCCGAGCCAGGAATCGAACCCAGGACCCTGGAGCTGTGAAGCAGCCGTGTTAACCCACTGTGCTACTGTGATGCACCATGAAGAAAAGGATATCGGCAGAAAAGCATAAAGATAATAAAATTACAACATGTGGAGGGTAAATAGCAACACGATACATGGAAGATTGTCGATATCAACACAAACACTTCATGATCATAGAATCTCTAAGATACAGAAGCAAACCATGAGGCCTTTCAATTGCTTGATTGGGAGTTATAGATAGGCCTGGTCGGTAGGGATACGATCAGCGCAGCTTGTGGGCCGAAGGGCCTGTTTGTGCTGTCGTGTTCTATGTTCAATCCTGTCCCCGACAACAATCCCACTACCCCTGTCATCCCATGTATTTACCACCCCCCCCGCCTTGCCATCGACACTAAGGGTGGGGGGGAATTTAGCACGGCCAATCCACCTAACCTGCACATCTTTGGACTGTGGGAGGAAACCCACACAGGGAGAAGGGGACACTTCACACAGATACAAAATAATAATCTTATTTCCAACCTTGTCATCTCCAAAACGTGTGCGAGTAAACACAAAGGACAACCAGAAGATGTGACTGCTTTCAGGGTTACTGGGTCGACGCTGATAGAATAGGGAGCAGTTTGGAGCATTGCGGAAAAGGAAAAATATTTTCAGTTGCAGTCAGGAAAGGCAAAAGCTACATCCCAGTTTAATGAGGTATCAGTGAGTTGTAGTAGGGCTGAGGAAGGAGGTTCTATCCTCCAGAGAATAACCTAATGAGGAATGTATGATTGGAGTTGATGGAGTAAACAGGATATGGTACCAAAAGCATTTTTATAATATAACCAGGTAAGGAAGGGAAGAAGTTACAGGTTGCTCTGTATCCTGTAGCATTTCCACTTCTCTGTGCCAACGATAATCCACACAGACATCACTTTCAGCAGCATCTATTGTTTCATTTCTCTCCATTTCCTTCTTCCACCATTGGTACACACTCCAACACAAAGTAATCCCTCATCAGTCAGCACATCCCAATCCTTAGCACATATTCTCAAATATCAGTGTCACTCACAATGCATCTTCCTGACAATCTTCCTCACTGACTGTATTTTATCCATCAGAGAGATGCTCATGCACTGGACTCGTAACCTGGAGGTCCAGGGAAGATTCTGGGGACATCAGGCAGGATTTTCCAGCTGTGCTTGACCCCAAACTAGAAAATCCCACCTGAGATTAATGGACCTTTGCGTGGCCCACCCTCCCGATTCCTGTGGCGTGGGGGGATTGGAAAATTTCCCCCACCGGTTCAAATCCCACCATGACAACTAGTGGAACATAAAGCTAGACCAGCAGCGGTGAGCATGAAATCATCATCAACTGTTGTAAAAACCCATCCGGTTCCCTCAGGCCCTTTAGGGAAGGAAATCTGCTGTCCTCGCCCTGTCTGGCCTACATGTGCCTCCAGACCCACAGCAATGTGATTGGCTACTAACTGCTTCCTCTGAAACGGTTCAAAAACTCACTCAATTCAAGGGCAAGTAGGGATGAGCAACAAACATTGGCCCTGTCCATAAAAATGTTAAAAAAAGCACATATTGCCAAGGCTTCCTTGGGAGCAGAGGGCAGTTAGACATTAGTTATATGACGGAAGTCAGGGGTAGGTTCTTTACTCAGAGGGTAGTAAGGGCGTGGAATGCCCTGCCTGCAGCAGTTGAGGACTCGCCAACTTTAAGGACGTTCAAATGGTCAGTGGACAGGCATGTGGATAACATTGGAATAGTTTAGTTTAGAGGGTCATTAGATTGGTTCCACTGGTCGGCACAACGTCGAGGGCCGAAGGGCCTGTACTGCGCTGTAATGTTCTATGTTCTAGCACAAATTTCTAGGGAAGGAGAGAGACCAGAGATCATGGAGGCTTTGGACTTAAGCTGGATATCAGCATTCCTGAATATTGGAGTTGGGGAGACTGGGACTTCATTGTTGCTGCATCACTCTCAGCCATGATAACTTAATTTCAACATTTTTCCAGAAAAACAGCTGCCCTAGCCCAGGGTGATGAGGATTCCTCAGAGGGCTGGATTCTTTCGAAGGATTATACCTTCACAGGACACATGTTAATAAGAGTTAGGTGAGATTTCCACCTGGTGAATCACAGTCCACAAATGAGCAGGAGCAGATAGAGATGACAGGGATAGTGTAGAATCCACATCAGAGGATTACAATCCTCTCCAAGCTCTGCTCAGCTAGATCGAGATGCTGAACCCAGGAATCCAACTGCCAAAAGAATGATAAGGGGACAGCAGATGTGCCAGATTCTGATAGGTACACCACACATATTGTCCGTGTTAGCACAGAAGAAGCAGGAGTCTGATCAAACCTTTTTGAAATGATGTCCCAGGTCAGTGAGAGAGTGTCTTTCATCGGCTTCATAGAACATAGAACATAGAACATAGAACATTACAGCACAGAACAGGCCCTTCGGCCTTCGATGTTGTGCCGACCAAAATAAAAAGCAATGCCCCTCCAACCTAAACCATTCCCTTCTCTTCCATATACTTATCAATTAACCTCTTAAACGCCACCAAACTTGGCGCATCTACAACAGCTGCAGGCAGGGCATTCCACTCCCTAATCACTCTTTGAGTAAAGAACCTACCTCTGATATCCGTCCTATAACTCATACCCCTTAATTTAAAGCTGTGTCCCCTAGTGCTAGCTTTCTCCATCCTAGGAAAAAGGCTATCACTGTCCAACCTATCTAAACCTCTAATCATCTTATATGATTCAATAAGATCCCCTCTTAGCCGCCTCCTTTCTAACGAAAACAACCTCAAATCCTTCAAACTCTCTTCATAGGACCTGCCCTCCATACCATGCAACATCCTGGTAAACCTCCTCTGTACCCTCTCCAATGCCTCCACATCTTTCTATAATGTGGGGACCAGAACTGCACACAATACTCCAAGTGCGGCCGCACTAGAGTTTTGTACAGTTGCAACATGATGTTGCGGCTCCTAAATTCAATCCCTCTACCAATAAAAGCTAAGACTCCATATGCCTTCTTAACAACTTTATCGACTTGACTGCCTACTTTTAGGGATCTTTTGACAAATACACCAAGATCCTTCTGTTCATCAACACTATTAAGAGTCCTACCATTAGCCCTATACTCTACACATTTATTGTTCCTGCCAAAGTGCATTACCTCATACTTTTCCACATTAAACTCCATTTGCCACCTCTCGGCCCAGCTCTGCAACTTGTCCAAGTCTCTCTGTAAACTATAACACCCCTCTTCACTATCTACCACTCCACCGACTTTAGTGTCATCTGCAAATTTACTGATCCATCCTTCAATACCCTCATCCAGATTATTTATAAAAATTACAAACAGCAGGGGCCCCAAAACAGACCCCTGAGGCACACCACTTGTCACCGAACTCCACGATGAATATCTCCCATCAACCACCACCCTCTGTCTTCTATCTGCCAGCCAATTCCTAATCCAATTAGCTAAATCACCCTCTATTCCACGCATCTGCATTTACTGTAGAAGTCTTCCATGGGCCACCTTATCAAACGCCTTACTAAAGTCCATATATACTACATCAACCGCCTTACCCCCATCCACCTCTTTGTTCACTTTCTCAAAAAACTCAATGAGTTAGTAAGGCATGACCTACCCTTCACGAAACCATGCTGACTATCCCCAATCAATTCATTTCTCTCTAATTAACTATAAATCCTATCCCTAATAATTCTCTCCAATACATTGCCCACAACAGAAGTAAGACTCACTGGCCTATAATTCCCTGGAAGGTCTCTCTTCCCCTTCTTAAACAATGGGACCACATTCGCTATCCTCCAGTCCTCCGGAACCACACCCGTAACCAACGAGGACCTGAAGATCAGAGCCAGAGGCTCTGCAATCTCCTCTCTTGCCTCCCAGAGAATCCTAGGGTAAATCCCGTCCGGCCCAGGGGACTTATCCAACTTCAAACCCTCGAGAATTTCTAGCACATCCTCCCTATCTACTACAATACTTCCCAATTTGCAACCCTGTACCTCAGTGTTCTCCATAGCTACATTTCCAGCACTCTGCGTGAATACCGAAGAGAAATATTTATTCAGTGCCTCACCAATCTCTTCAGGCTCCACGCACAACTTCCCACTGCTGTCTATGACTGGCCCTAATCTTGCCCTAACCAATCTTCTATTCTTAACATATCGAAAGAAAGCTTTAGGATTCTCCTTAATCCTATCAGCCAACATCTTCTCGTGGCCCCTCTTAGCTCTCCTCAATTCACTTTTTACCTCCTTCCTAGCTAATCTATAGCTATCCATTGCACTACCTGAGCCTTCACGCCTCATCCTGACATAAGCCTCCTTTTTCTTCTTAACCAGCAAATCAACTTTTTTCGTACACCAAGGCTCTCTTACTCGACCATTTCCTCCCTGCCTGACAGGGACATACTTATCAAGGACTCGCAGCAGCTGCTCCTTGAATAAGCACCACATTCCAGATGTTCCCAGTCCCTGTGGTTTCCTAGTCCAATCTATGCACCCTAATTCTCTCCTGATGGCCTCATAATTACCCTTTCCCCCAGCTATAACTCTGCCGGCTGCAGCTGTTTTCATGCCTATCCCTGTCCATAACTAAGGTGAACGTAACCGAATTGTGGTCACTATCACCAAAATGTTCACTAACTTCCAAGCCTAACACCTGGTCTGGCTCATTGCCAGCACCAAATCCAATGTAGCCTCACCTCTAGTTGGCCTATATACATACTGAGTCAAAAAACCTTCCTGCACACTTTGTATGAAAACTGACCCCTCTAACGAGCTAGAGCTATAGCTATTCCAATCAATATTAGTAAAGTTAAAGCCCCCATAACAATTACCCTATTACTTTCACTCCTGTCCAGGATCGACTTTGCATTCCTTTCCTCTACCTCTCTAGAACTTTTAGGAGGTCTATAAAAGACTCCCAACAGGGTGACTCTCCTCTCCTGTTTCTTTTATCTCAGCCCATATACATCACAGACAGGTCCTCATCAACTTCTTTTCTATCACTGTATGCGTCTTTTGACCAATAATGCCACTCCTCCCCCTTCTACCTCCTTCTCTACTCTGAATAAAGCATTTGTAGTCCCTGGACCTGCAACATCCATTCCTGTCCCTGCTCTACCCAAGTCTCTGAAATGGCCACAACATCGAAGTTCCAGGTACTGGTCCAAGCTGCAAGTTCCTCCCCCTTATTGCGAATACTCCTTGCATTAAAGTATACGCATTTCAAACCATGCTCTACCCCACCCGTATGCTGCTGTGTTTTACGGCTTTCCTCTATGACCCCCTTACTCTCATCCCTCTCAGCACCCGAACTATTTAGGATCCCACCCCCCCCCTGAATCAGTTTAAAGCCCCCTTCATAGCCTTAGCAAATTTTCCCCCCAAGATATTAGTTCCCCTCTGGTTCAGGTGTAGACCATCTCTCTTGTAGAGGTCCCACCTATCCCAGAATGAGTCCCAATTGTTAAGGAACCTGAACCCTCCCTCCTGCACCATCCTCGCAGCCATGAGTTCAAACTTTCCCTTTCTCTGTTCTTCTCTAAACTATCCCGGTGGCACGCATAGTCCAGAGATAACCCTCTGTCTGTTTTGGCCCTAAGCTTGCCACCCCAACTCCATAAATTTCTGTTTAATATCCCCTTCCCTTGTCCTCCTATATCATGTGTCCCTAAATGAACTATGACTTGGGGTTACTCCCCTTCTCCCTAGAATCTTAAAAACCCGATCTGGCGACATCCTGGACCCCGCCCCTGGGAGCAACACACCAGCCCTGAGTCCCGTTTATTACTATTTACTCTCCTATCTGTCCCTCTAACTATGGAGTCTCCAATTACTAGGCCCAATCTCTTATTCCCCCCACCCACCTGAGCATTCTCAGCTGGCTCACCCCCAGAGACCTGCTCCCTTTGGTCATCTCCAGTTGATTCTTCCTCAACTGTAGCCTCCAAGACAGAAAATTTATTTTGGAGGGGAACAGCCCCAGGGGATTCCTCGGTGGAATTTCAATACCAGCATGTCTGCCTGTTTACACAGGATGATAAATAGCTCAAGCTTACAGCATCTTTGCAGCTCTCTAGCATTGTGACAGTGAGGTCCGGTTGGCTCAGGAGAGGGTTGATGGTGCAGAGATACACTGAAGTGTAAATTCCATTCACGGTGCATCCATTACTCCGTGTTGCTCCCTCCCTTGACCCCTGTCCCGATACTCACATCTGCCGCGCAAAGGTGGAGGTGGCATGGTCTTTGGCAGGACCCTTACAACTCCAATACCCTGAGGTTTTTAGTCAAGAGCACCTGAACAGGCAGAGCAGGGAAGTCAGCATTGTAGGAAGAGATAAAGTGTTTGAGGCCATTGGGGTGGTGGCATATGTAATAGTGGTTAATACTGAATACAAGTTGCCAATAAGTAGTAACTGTGTAACATCTAACTGAAATTCAGTTTAACTTTTTAGATTTTAGAGTTTAATTTCATAGAACATAGAACATTACAGCGCAGTACAGGCCCTTCGGCCCTCGATGTTGCGCCGGCCAGTGGACCCTCTAACCTAAACTATTCCAATATCATCCATATGCCTATCCACCGACCATTTGAATGCCCCAAAGTAGGCGAGTCCACAACTGCTGCAGGCAGGGCATTCCACGCTCTCACCACCCTCTGTGTAAAGAACCTGCCTCTGACATCCGTCCTATAACTACCACCTCTTAATTTAAAGTTATGTTCCCTCGTGTTGGTCATCACCATCCGAGGAAAAAGGCTCTCACTATCCACCCTATCCAGTCCTTTGATCATCTTATACGCCTCAACTAGGTCACTGCGTAACCTTCTTCGAACTTTAAAACTATGTAAGAACCTGTGAGTTAGTCAACATTTAAAACAAAACTGTTTGCCAATTGGAATGAACATTCAATCAGCTGTAAGTGATGCCTGAATAGGTGTTAATTATTGTATGGTGAAGCTAAATGAGGATTTGTAATTTGGGTGTGGTTCCAAAAAGCACATAAACCATTTTTTTAAAGTAAGTACTTTTTTAACATTTTAGTGAATGAGTGCAATATCTGTGTTGATAGGTCCCTAACACATGAAAGAAATCAGAAATCATGTATATCAAACTTTACTGTTTTAAAAATGAACTTTGTTGAACCAAACAGTGGCTGCCACTAGTCACCTGATCTCTGGAATTCTGGGATTATCACTAAAGCATTATATGGATATCACTACAGACATGTCCTGACATGGAATCTTATACCTGGGACTGTCATGGTCCATTTCAAAAAGGAATTATTCAAAGGTATTATTTGCATCTTTATAAACTTAGCTCTCTATTGGAATCCAAATATCTACTAAGACAATAGCTACCCTGAACAGGGTTTTATGTACATGGATATTTCTTAAAAAAGTTTGCTGAAAATTATTTTGAAAATTGTCAACCCCAAACAAAGGGTTTTTTGGAATAAGTGCCACAGTCTATTCTAAAACAGAAACACTCCTCTTTATGGACAGCTGGAGAGAGAATAAAAAAGTTCAGTTATTCCTCTCTGTCCTGTCCATAAAATTGCAGAGAAAGAAACAAAACTTATAAATTATAAAGTTATACAAATTAATGTAGACTAAGATAGGGCAGAGCAGGTTGTATTATTTGTGTGTTTCTATAGCTCAGAGTCATTGAGTTTGAACACGAGTGGGGAAATACTCTGAGACATAAGGAACGGGAAAGCAGTATCTGAACAGTCGGCTCCAAACTTTGGATACAGTTTGTACAGGAATACAGGCTCAGAATGGGGTGACTAATAGAGCAGAGAGTAAGGGGAACCTTGAGCAAAAGGAAGAATGAGAATCTGAAGAAACTGATCCTATTCAATAGGATCAATGTACCTGTTTCTTGTGAAAATGAGAATAAAGACTGTCAGAAAGACAAAAAGAATCTTGGAGAAGGAAGCTGCCTAAAGCAGGGTGGAGGAGGGTAAATGAAATGTAGGGGACTGATTTTTGCAATTAGGGTCAAATCCCACGTGGTATGCTGCTTAACTGGTCTGAGAGGGAGGGCCTGTCAAACCAACTGGAAATGGTGTTGGAGATGATAGCAACAGTGTATGATTCATTTCAGAAAGAGCAGGAAAGAAATCCTGCTAGGAGCTAAATTAAAGAATATCTCTTGAGGATTATAATCATTGGATTGTTTATAAGTTCATTTACAGCACAGAAGGAGGCCATTCAGCCCAACATGTTTACACTGTCAAAGATCTGACCACACTAATCCCATTTTCCAGGGCTTGGCCCAGCAAACGAATATCTAAAATACTTCTTTAATGTTATGAAGGGTTCTGACTCAGGCAGAGTTCCAGACTCCCACTACCCTATGGGGTGAAAAAGATTCTCCTCAACTCCCCTCTTAGCCTTCTATGCCCCCAGGTTAGTGACCCCTTTACTAATAGAAAAATAGATACAGTGCTTTTCCATCCACTGTATCTGTGCCTCTATCGTGTCCCCTCTCAATCTCTGCTGGTCCATGGGTAACAGCTCCAGCCTATCCAATCTCTCCCCATAGCCCACACAGCAATCTCCTCTGCACTCACTCCAACACAATCACACCCTATCAATAACGTGGTGACCAGACCTGCACACACAATTCCAGTTTTGGCCTAATCAGTGTTTTATACAGTTCCATCACGAACCTCACTGCCCTTGTATTCAAAATCTCGGCTGATAAAGGCAACTATCCGATTTGCCTTCTTAACCACTTTGTCTACCTGCCCTGTCACCTTCAGGAATTTGTGAATATGCGCTCCAAGAACCCTCTAATCATCAGTACTTTCCTAACGATTATAGTCGCGTTAGGTCTCGTTAGTGCATTTCCTCACAGCTTTCCAGGTTGAATTCCATTTGCCACTCCTGTGTCCGCCTATCCAGTTCCACTGATATTCTCAATTATTATCTTAGCTATCTGAGAACATTGATAAAGGGATAAGGAGCTGAGGGACAGAGTGTAAAATGGACACTAGCACCAGAGCATGGATTTACAAAAGATAGATCGCACCTGATGAACCTGATTGAATTTTTTGAAAAGAGGATGGAAGTGCTGGACAGAGAAATGTTTCTATGAACTTACAGAAAATATTTAATAAAATGTCTGATAAGAAACTGCGAGTTAAAGTTAGGAGATCTTGTGGAACAGTGGGTATCACGCCTCTCTCTGAGCCAGACACTCCATTATATTTATTAGTGTCACAATTAGGCTTACGTTAATACTGCAATGAAGTTAATGTGAATATCACTTAGTCGCCACACTCCGACACCTGTTCAGGTACACTAAGGGAGAATTTAACATGGCCAATGCACCCAACCAGCATGTCTTTCGGACTGTGGGAGGAAACTGGAGAACCCGGATGAAACCCATGCAGACACAGGGAGAATGTGCAGACTCAGCAAGTGGGTTTAATTTTGTTTTTTAAAAAGTATTCAGATACTAACATGGATACAATAGGTATAGAGGGATATGGGCCAAATGGGGTTAGCTTAGGGGTTTAAATAACAGGGCAGCACAGACAAGTTGGGCCGAAGGGAATTTTCCATGCTGTAAACCTCAACGACTCTGTAACCAATCCTCAATCCAAGCTAATGTTAATGCCCATTCCATGAGTCCTAATTATGTGCAACACCTTTTGTTTGGCATCTTACTGAATGCCATTTGAAAATCAAAACATGCAACATCCACCACTTCCCCTTTTCCAATGTGCTTATTGCAACTTGCAAAAAAACTGCTAACAGATTTGTCAAGCACAATTTCCCTTTCGTCAAACTGTGCCGACTATCTAATCATATTCTGGTCTCTGAAGCGGAAGCAGGGAATGCTGGAAATATCCAGGTCAGGCAGCATTTGTGGAGTGAGAATCTGAGTTAATGTTTTGAATCTATGTGCAGATGTGGCATCAAGGAAGTTCCCCGGGATATTCCATCTTTCCCTTTGACCACATTTAGTGTCAAAGATGGAAAAACACTGCCCAAAATATGAAGAATTCATTCCAAATGAAAACATTTGATGTCAAATGATTGCTGAGCATTTAAGAGTCATAGAAGTTTACAGCATGGAAACAGGCCCTTCAGCCCAACAAGTGAATACTGGCCTTTTTTTTAAACCCCTAAGCTAATCCCAATTGCTCTCATTTGACCTGTATCCCTCTATACCCTTCGTACTCACATAACTGTCTAAATGCTTTTTAAAAGATAAAGTTGTACCTCCCTCTACTACTGCCTCCGGCAGCTTGTTCTAGACACTCACCACCCTCTGTGTGAAAAAATTGCACCTCTGGACGTTTTGTATCTTTCTCCTTTTACCTTAAACCTATGCCCTCTAGTTTTAGACTCCCTGACCTTTGGGAAAAGATATTGACTATCTAGCTGACCTGTGCCCCTCATTATTTTATCGACCTCTATAAGGTCACCCCTCAGCCTCCAATGCTCCAGAGAAAAAAGTCCCAGTCTATCTAGTCTCTCCTTATAACTCAATCCATCAAGTCCCGATAGCATCCTAATAAAATCTTTTCTGCACTCTTTCAAGTTTAATAATATCCTTTCTATGATAGGGTAACTGGAACTGTACACAGTATTCCAAGCGTGGCCTTACCAATGTCTTGTACAACTTCAACAAGTCACCCCAACTCCTGTATTCAGTGTTCTGACCGATGAAACCAAGATGCTGAATGTGTAAATATTGAGATTGTCTCTCTGACCAGCTTTCCATCAATTGCAAAAAAGTGATCATTCAAACACCATCAAATCATCGAAACTAGAAGCAGAAGGTGGTCATTGGGCCCTTCTTGCCGACTCCATCATTCATCTTGATGATGGATTATCATCAAATTCAATATCCTGATCCCCCCCCCCTCCTCCCATATCATAGAACCATAGAATCCTACAGTGCAGAAAGAGGCCCTTCAGCCCATCGGGTCTGCATGAACTCAATCCCACCAGGTCCTACCCCCATATCCCTGTATATTATACTCACTAATCCCTCTAACCCACACATCCCTGGACACGAAGGGGCAATTTCTTAGCATGACCAATCAACTTAACTCACACATCTTTGGACATCCCTTGATCCATTTAGCCACAACAGCTATATCTAATTTCTTCTTGAAACTAGATGATGTTTTGGCCTCAACTACATTCTGTGATGTCCATGCTTTTCTCAACAGTAAATACTGATGTGGGATATTTATTTAGGATCTCATCCATTATAGATGACATTGTTGATCCTTAAGAGATCCTACTCTCTCCCTGGTTACTCTTTTCCTTTTATATATTTCACAGAATGACAGAATAAATACTACAGTGCAGAAGAGGCCCTTCAGTCCATTGAAGAGGATCTTCTGTACCAACATATGAAATGTCCTGACCTGTCTATCTAATCACACTTGCCAGCACTTGGCCCATAACAAAATCACAGAATACTGTGAATTGAGAGAAATGATTTTCCACTCAAAGCCATGCTGATATCCTTAATCATTCCTTGCCTCTCCAAATGCCTGTAGATCCTGTCTCTCAGAATATCTTCTGACAACTTATCCACTACAAATGTGAGGCATTTGTAGAATCTCTTTGGATTCTCCTTTGCCTTATCTGCTAAAGCAATCTCATGTCCCCTTTTTCTGCCCTCCTGATTTCTCTCTTAACTCTATCCTACACTCTCTATATTCTTCAAGGGGATCCACTTGATCCCAGCTGCCTGTGCATGTCATGTGGCTCTTTCTTTTTCTTGACCAAGACCTCAATATCCTGAGTTATTTGGGGTTCTCTATTTCTGTCAGTCTTGCTCTACACACTATGAGGAATGTGTTTATCCTGAACCTTGACTAACACACTTTTCAAAGCCTCCCATTTACTAGCTGTCCCTTTGCCTGCCAACAGACTCCCCCAATTAACTTTTGAAAGTTCCTGAGTGTTACCATCAAAATTGGCCTTGCACCAATTTAGAATTTTAACTTTTGGGCCAGACCTATTGTTCCCCATAACTGTCTTAAAACTAATGGAAATATGGTTACTGGTCTCAAAGTGATCCCTCACTAACATTTCTGTCACCTGCCCTTCCTTATTTCCCAAGAGGAGGTCAAGTTTTGGTTAGGCCATTCCCATACTGAGTGAGAAATTCCTCCTGAATACACTCAACAAATTTCTCTCCATCCAATCCTCTGATATTATGGCTTTCCCATTCAATGTTGGGGAAGTTAAATCCCCTACTATTCCCACACTATTTTTTTTGGAGCTATCGATAATCTCTTTACATACTTGCTCCTTGATTTCCTGTTGACTATTTGGGATTCTATAATACAATCCTATCAAAATGATTCCCCCCTCCTTCTAATTTCTCAGTTCTGTCCATATAAACACAGTGGGCGAACCCTCGGATATATCCCATTTCAGTACGGCTGTGATGTTCTCCTGAATCAAAAATACAAGTCCCCCTGCTCTCCAATGCTATCTTTCCTATGGAATCTGTATCCTGGAGCATTCAGCTGCCATCCTGTCCCTCCCGTAGCCATGTTTCCGTAATTGCTATAAAACCCCAGTCTCATGTACCCATCCATACCCTGAGTTTATCTGCCTTGCCCGTCAGGCTTCTTGGTGAGGGATAAGGCACAGAGAGGAGGCTGCGGGGAGGGGGGAGAAGGAAGATGAGGACAAGACAAGATCAGTTGTAAATGCGCCAAGTTTGGGGGCGTTTAAGAGATCCGTGGATAGGTTTATGGATGAAAAGGGAATGGTTTAGGTTAGAGGGTCATTGCTTTTTCTTAATTGGTCGGCGCAACATCGAGGGCCGAAGGGCCTGTTCTGCACTGTAATGTTCTATGTTCTAAGATGAATGATGAAAATGATATAGAGATGACCAGAACCCTGTCAACAATTAAGAAGAAAATACTCATATTGGAAATATGGAGCTCACATAAAGTCCATGTCCACAGCTGGCAGGACCTGCACAAAACTCAGACTTGGGTCTGAAATAACTTTTGTGCCACTAAAGTACCAAACAATGACAACAATGCCACCATTATCCCCTTGAAATTCAACAGCAGTATCATTCCTGAATGCCCCCCAACAACATCATCCTGGGGGTTAACACTGACCAGAAACTGATCATATCAACACACATTTCCCCCTCTCCCCACCCCCTCCCCCTCCCCCTGCCACATCTTCTATAAATCTACAAGGCAGAAGTCAGGAGCGTGACTGAATATTCTCCCTTTGCCTGAGTGCAGCTGAAGAGCCTTGGCACAGCGGGGGGCACAGGAGCAGTGGGCTGAGGAGTGGGAGTGAGCAAAAGTGGCCTTTTGAGGCCACTCCACCGACCTCCTCTCACTTTATATCTATGACTGTCCCACAAGAGGGAAACATCCGTTCAATGTTCATCTTATTAATCTCCTTTAGCATTTTATAAATCTCAATCAGGTCCCCCTCATTCTTCTGAATCCCAGTGAATACAAGCCCAAACTATTCAAAGGCTCTGGTACGATAGTCCTTTCTTTCCCAGAATCAATCTGGTGAACTTCCTGTGACCTGCCTCCAGTGCCAACACATCCTTTCTCAAATAAAGAGACCACAACTGGACACGATACTCCAGATGTGGTCTCACCAACACCCTACACAATTGCAGCGACACTTCTTTACTTTTAAATTCCAGTCCTTTTGCAATAGGTGCCAAGATTTCATTTGCCTTTCTATTATATGCTGCACCTGCACATCCACTTCTGGTGATTTGTGCACAAGAACATCCAGAAGGCAACAAGATATAGGAACAGAATGAGGCCACTCAGCCCATCGAGTCTGCTCTGCCATTCAATCATGGCTGATATTTTTCTCATCCCCATTCTCCTGCCTTTTCCCCTGATCCCCTTATTAATCAAGAACCTGTCTATCTCTGTCTTAAAGACACTCAATGACCTGGAGTATTCCACAGATTCACCACCCTCTGACTGAAGAAATATCTCCTCATCTGTTTTAAAGGATTGTCCCTTTAGCCTGAGGTTATGCCTCTGGTTCTAGTCTTTCCTAATAGTGGAAACACCCTCTCTGTGTCCACTCTATCCAGGGCCTCACAGTATCCTGCAAGTTTCAGTAAGATCCCTCTCCATCCTTCTAAACTCCAATGATAGAGACCCAGAGTTCTCAACCATTCCTCATATGACAAGCTCTTCATTCCAAATTCCTCAGCATTGACACACTTTGAATCTGCTTCCCATTTAAATAATAATTTGCCCTTCTATTGTGTTGGCTAAAAGGGATAACCTCAAACTTAACCACATTAAACAGCTGCCAAACTCTAGTCCATTCTCTCAGCCTATCCATATCCATCTGTAACCTCTTTATCTCTTTATCACAGCCTGCTTTCCCACCTATTTTAGTATCATCCACAAGTTTTGTTATGGTACACCCTGATTCTGCTTGGATCATTTACATAGATTGTAAATAGTTGAGGTCCAAGAACTGAACCCTGTGATACCCACTATTTACATATACCATCCAGAGAAGGACGATTTATCCCAACGCTCTGCTTTCTGTCAGTCAGCCAAGATACTGTGCTTACCCCCCCCAACCCTGCCCCCAGGATCTTACCTTCTGGATCAGTCTTTTATGCGTCACCTTATCAAATGCCTTCTGGAAGTCTAGATATACCACATCCACAGGATTCCTATTATCCACCTTGTTGGTTGCACTCTCAAAGAACTCCAGTAAGTTTGTCAAACACAACTTGTCCTTTATAAAACTGTGCTGACACTGGTGAATTGAACCTTGTCTTTCCAAGTGTTGAATTTCGCCTCCTTCAGGACTGAATCCAGAACTTCCCACCACAGAGATCAAACTAACTGGTCCATAGTTTTCCATTTTTTTGCCTCTCTTCTTTCTCGAATAAGGATGTCACATTCATGCATTTCCAATCCACTGACCTTTCCAGAATCCAGGAAATTTCAGACTATCACAACCACTATCTCTGCTGCCACTTCTTTTAAACCCTTCGAGTGCAGGCCATCAGGCCCAGGGGACTTACCTTCCTTTAATCCCTTCAATTTAATTAATACCTTCTCCCTAATCTTGGTAATTTCACCAAGTTCCTCTGTAGTGACTGCAGTTTTTGGGGAAAAATTATCTTCCACTGTGAAAACAGAGACAAAGTATTGGTTTAATGCCTCTGCCATCTCTGTGTCCCCCATTAATATCTCACCAGTATTATCTTCTAAAGGGTCAGCAATTAATTTCACTTTCTCTTCCTATTTTTAAGCTTATAAAATTAGAATTTATTTATTATTCACAAGTAAGGCTTACATTAACACTGCAATGAAGTTACTGAGAAATTCCCCTAGTCCAGTGCCTGTTCGGGTCAATGCACCTTTCAGGATTGTGGAAGGAAACCAGAGCGCCCAGAGGAAATGAACTGGGAATGCTGGCACTATAAGGGAGCGGTGCTAACCACTGTGCAGCCCATAGGTGCTTTGTAAAGTTCTGATATCACTGCTTATATTTTCTGTCAGTTTCCTTTCGTTGTTCATTTTGGCTCTTTTGATTTTGCTTTTTAAGTAACCTTTTCCTAATGTTTAAGATTCTCCCAATCCTCCAGCTTTTGTGGTATGATATGCCCTATTTTCACCTTTATGTTATCCTTCACTTCCTTGTTAAGACATGGATGATTTTTCATGTTTTTATAATTCCTCTTTCTCTCAGGAATATACTTGAATTGAGATGTATTTAACATTTCTTTAATTGTCCTACTGTTTAATATATTTTCCCAGTCCACTACTGCCAACTCCTCCCTCAGAAATGTCCAATTATTTCTGGCCAACACTAAAACTCGAATATATGAATCCGGCTTCACTCTTTCAATCTAAATTTGAAACTCTGGCAATGTTATGATCATTCCTCCCAAAAGGATCCTTAATTATAAGAGCATTTATCAATCCTTCCTCATTACATAATACCAAAACTAAAGTTGCCAGTTCTCTGGTTGGCTCCAAGACATGTTACGCCAAGAAACAAACTCTATGAATCTTTCCTTCAGGGTATCTTTCCCAAGTTTGAGGGTGGGGAAGGGAGGCAATGTGTCTGTTGTGTTGATATGATCAGTTTCTGCATTACGCCATCCAAGACAAAGCAGCATAAATGGCATCCTATCCACCATCTTAAACATTCACACTCTCCACCACCAGCATACAGTCGTAACTGTGTGTACAATTTACAAGATGCCCTAAAGGAACGCATGTAAAAGCGTTATGACAGCACTTTCTAAACCCATCACCTCTACTATGTAGAAAAAGAAAGATAGCAGATATCTGGGAACACCATCCATCAGGATGTTCCTCTCCAAGTCACTGATCATCCTGTCTTGGAAATATTCCTTCACTGTCACTGGGTCAAAATCCCTGGAACTCTGTGGGTGAACACCACATTCACTGCAGCAGTTCAAGAAGGCAGCTCACCACCTTCTCAAGGGACAATGGGAACATAGAACATTACAGCGCAGAACAGGCCCTTCGGCCTTCGATGTTGCGCCGACCAATTAAGAAAAAGCAATGATCCTCTAACCTAAACCATTCCCTTTTCATCCATAAACTTATCTATTAACCTCTTAAACGCCATCAAACTTGGCGCATCTACAACTGTTGCTCTTGCCAACATCACTCATGTTCTGTGAAAACATTTGGAAGAAATGAATAGAGTCAAAGTTCTTTGTGGGAAATTATATAAACCAATAGGAGGCTGGTAAAAGAAGCAAAGTGTCCTCAGTCCTTATTGATGGGGATGGAGGTGCAGAAGGATTGGACTTCCATAGGGCAAGAAACTGGTGCCAGACCCTGTAATATCTGAACTACATTTGGGGTTATGGGCTTTAACAGAAAGAAAAGACATGATTTGCACATGGAGATTCAAACATCCCTTCCCTTTATCACTGTGATCATGACAACAAAATATTACAATGTTATACAGAGGATCAATAATACTCGAGATACAACACAGTGCACCATGAATCATTCTGCACAGTCAATAAGAAAATTAATCGGGAGGATTTTTATTTCTCTTTGATTGTACACGATGTTCTGGAATTTGGCTGCCCTCCACCCTAAGAGTACGATTTGAAACATCGGTATATTTCTTCTCTTGGAACTAATTCTGTATTGTTCTCACGTGGTGTAGTTGCAAACTCACAATCATTGGTGACTCTGATTTAACTAAATCTTCTATAGCAGTCTCACAGTGACAGACAGCATGGTTTTGTACAGGAGAAATCGTGCCTCACTAATTTAATTGAGTTTTTTGAGTTGACAAAATTGATAGATAAGGGAAGGCCTGTGGATATCGTTTACATGGACTTTTGACAAGGCATTTGACAAGGTCCCCCATGTGATCGCTTGCTGGTACAAAAGGTTCAATCTCACAGGATCAGTGATGAACTAGGTGGATGGCTTGACCATGGACACAGTAAGAACTCTGACAACACCAGGTTTAAGTCCAACTGATTTATTTGATAGTAAACTCACAAGCTTTCAAATTTTACTATCAAATAAATCGGTTGGACTTAAACCTGCTGTTGGCAGGCTTCTTACTGAGTTTACCCCTGTCCAACGCTGCATCTCCACATCCTGACCATAGACAACAGAGGGTAGCAGTGGAAGGGTGTTTCTCTGAGTGGAGGACTGTAACTAGTGATGTTTCGCAGGGATCAGTGCTGGGACTCTGCTGTATGTAAATGACCGGAAGAAAACGTAGCTGGTTTGATTAGCAAGTTTGTGGATGATACTAAGATTAGCGGAGTTACAGATGGTGCTGAAGATTGTCAGATAATACAGCAGGATATAGATAGACTGAAAAGTTGAGTAGAGGAATGGCAGATGGAATTTAATCCAACAAACGTGAGGTAATGCATTTTGGTAGATTCAATTCAGCTCAGAGCTTTAAAATAAATGGCAGAACCATCAGGAGAATAGGCTCAGAGAGAGATCTGGGTATACAGATCCACAGATCCTTCAAAGGGGCAGCACAGGTAGAAAAAGTGGTGAAGGAAGCAGATGGCGTGCTTGCCTTCGAGCTTTGGAGATATTGCAGAAAAGCTTTACCTGGTATGGAGGGTGTTAGCAATGAAAAGAGATTGAATAAACTGGGATCATTCTCCCTAGAAAGACAGAGGCTAAGGAGTGACCTGATAGAAGTTTATAAAATGATGAGAGGTATAGATAGGGTAAACAGTGGAAGCTTTTTCCCAAGGATGAAATGATGATTACAAGGGGCACAAGTTCAAGATAAGAAGGAAAACGTTTAGTGGAGATGTGTGGAGGAAGTTTTTTACACAGAGGGTGGTGGGGGCCTGGAATGTGCTGCCAAATGAGATGGTTGAGGCAGATATTGTTAGCTACATTTAAGACTTACCTTGATAGGCATATGAACAAATGAGGAATAGGAGGATATAAATAGTTGGTTTCTGATGTGCAGATCAGTGCAGACTTGGAGGGTTGAAGGGCCTCTTCCTATACTGCACTGGTCTTTGTAGTAACACTCACAACACTTGGGACTAAAGAAGTTGATACTTCTGGAGATGATTCGGAGAAATCATTTCAAGATGATAATAATTGGTCAGCGTGCTGTCACCAAGCTAGTTCAATCTCAATTTGAACTGGGTAAGAAATTGGACCTGCTTTCGCTAAAACAGTGGCTGGTCCTCCTTTCTCACTATGGCATAATCACATGCCAACCCTCGATCTCCTCTTGAAATGAGCCTTGAATTGCCCTCACTTCTCATCTAACAACTTGAGAGTGCAGATGGTGCATTCCAGCTATTGTTCCTTTCAATACCCCATCCATCACCTTCCCCATCACAGGATCATTTCTGCTGTGTCCCTGAACTTGAGAAGCTGTCACAACCAAATGAGCTACTCGTGAAAAATAAAGAATATTAGTAAAACTAGTTGGTGGTTATCTCCTCAATAGGTAAGGGTAAGAATGATAATGTATCAACTCTGATTGATGATATTTTATATCGTAAGTATGTGCAGATAAGATCAATGAGTATCTTTCCAGTTGAGTAGCTTTACATAGTCCAAAACTCATAAAGGGTTGATGATCAGTCAATTGTGTGAAATGATGACCAAAATGAAAACTCAATATTTCATGTTTTAGCTGAGCACGGTTAGATTCAGCAGCAGGCAGAGTACATCAAGCAAAGGTTATTGGTCTGTCTTCTCCAAAGGCATAATATGTGAAACTACTGCTCTTACCTCATAAGGTGAAGCATCACAAGCAGTATTGGTAGTTTCAGATGAAATGAATCAATATTTCAGACTTCTGCAAAACATCTTTGATATCCTTGTAATGCTTTCTTACATTCTGCTCTCCACTTCCATGACTGTTTCACATATAGTAAATTATACAAATACCTTCAAAAATGCAGCTAAGTTAGGAATAAATTTGCCATAATAATTTACCAACCCTAGAAAGGACTTCAGTTGCATCACATTTTTGGATGTGGTGCTTTTAAAATAGTGTCTATCTATTTTGGTGTTTCACATAGGATTTTACGATCAATAATATGATTTAAATGCTGAACTAGTGTCTGGAAAAAGTCATATTGTTCTTTTTTGATATGCAGACCATGGATGGAATTTTCCCAAATATCTCATACTTGTCATTCTGACAACACTGTGCCTTTAAGAAATGTATTTGAGCCATGTTCTTGTGCAGGATCTGTTGTAGCAATGTTTTGTGCTCTCTGTGATGTAGTGCCTACTAGCACGCTGTATTATTTTGTAGCAGCCTCATTTCTAATAGCGAGAATTTTTGTTTAAATCTGACCTAATGCTGTCCTGCTGTTTTCCCCCGGGAATTTTGCAAAGTGGGGCTTCATTTGTCCATTGGCAATTATGTTCCTATGACAGGGAAGTTGGGCTTTGGTGCTTAGATGCTCTTTTGAAGTTGAGGAACGAGTGAATTTTTTTCCCCTCTCTGAGACTGGAAGCTGCCAGAGACAAAGTTTACTTCTCTGTTTGGAGAATATCCTTCTCTGAAAACTGCTGTAATGATTTCTGTCCAGAAGTGTTAAAATTATGTGAGTCTACTTGTTTTGGTGCCAATTGACTCTGTGGAAAGGTGTATATCAATGAGGTATTGCTTTGAAATGGAACAACAGAGACAGCTAGCTGTTAAGAATTATACTGTGTGGTTGGTAAAAGTTATGCTTGTAATTGGTAAAAGTTATGCTAATTCTTTTTGTTGTAGTATGTGATCTTAAATAAACTTTGTTTGATGGAAGCTTCCTAGTGGGACACTTGAACCATACCTGGAATAAAACACATGCTCACCCTAATGCCAAAATCAAATGTAAGAATAGGGATCAAGGCTATCTTCACAAAACATTTTGGAAGTTCTGGCCTGAACCTTAACTGCCACAAAAGCCTGAAAATGGGTACATTCAACACTAGTTTTTTTGGGCAAGTTTGGCACATCAGTTACAGTTTTTCTGTTAGCGAGAAGATTTGTACTGCATCGCACTGACCCTCTCATAGAAGCATAGAAAATAGGGGCTGGGGAAGGTTTTTGGCCCTATTCATGCTCCACTCTTCATTCTGATCAAGGCTGATCATCCAACGCAATAACCTGATCCTGCCTCCCCCCACCCCCATATCCTTTCAAGAAGAATATCTAATTTCTTCTTGAAAACATACGGTGCTCAACTGCTTCTGTAAAGAGAGAAAACAGCTGATAAGGAGATGAGCTTTTGTTAAAGGTTTTTATCCAGTGCTCAACTGCTTTCTGTGGTAGCAAATTCCATAGGCTGGGTAAAGAAACTTCTCCTCAGCTCTGTCCTAAATGGTCTACTTTATATTCTCAGATTGTGACCCTGATTCTGGACACCCCCCCACTATCAGGGCTATCTTTCTTGCATCTACCCTGTCTAGTCCTGTTAGAATTTTATAGCTGTCCCCATTCTTCCGAACTCCAGTGAATATAATCCTACCCGGATCAAACTCTCCTCGTGTCTGCCCTTCTATCCCAGGAATCAATCTGGTAAATCTTTCCATAACTCCCTCTATAGAAAGAACATCCTTCTTCAGACAAGGAGACCAAAACTATATATAAAACTCTAGGTGTGGCTTCACCAAGGCCCTGTATAATTGCAGCAATGATGTAGAGATGCTGGCGTTGGACTGGGGTAAATACAGTGAGAAGTCTGACAACATCAAGTTAGAGTCCAACCAGTTTATTTGATAGTAATCTCACAAGCTTTTGGAAACGGTGTTCCTTTTTAGGTGTGTGGAAGGTTCTGATCAGAGAAGGGTATATAAAGACACAGACAGTTTACAGAATACTGATTAGAATGTGAGTCTTTACAGCTAACCTGCTATTCAACTCTTAAAGATGCAGACAATATGAGTGGAGAGAGCATTAAACACAGATTAAAGAGATGTGTATTATCTCCAGACAGGACAGTTAGTGAGATTTTACAAGTCCAGACAAGTCATGGGGGTTACAGATAGTGTGACATGAACCCTGCATCCCGGGTGAGACCGTCCTCATGTGTGTGGAACTTGGCTATCAGTCTCTACTCAGCAACTCTGCGCCGTCGTGTGTCGTGAAGGCCGCCTTGGAGAATGCTTACCCGGAGGTCAGAGGCTGAATGCCCAAGACTGCTGAGATGTTCCCCAACAGGAAAGACTTGGACAAGATGCAGAGCTGGGCCGAGAGGTGGCAAATGGAGTTTAATGTGGAAAAGTGTGAGGTAATGCACTTTGGCAGGAACAATAAATGTGTAGAGTATAGGGCTAATGGTAGGGCTCTTAATAGTGTTGAGGAACAGAAGGATCTTGGTGTATGTGTCAATAGATCCCTGAAAGTAGGCAGTCAAGTGGATAAAGTTGTTAAGAAGGCATATGGAGTCTTAGCTTTTATTGGTAGGGGGATTGAATTTAGGAGCCGCAGCATCATGTTGCAACTGTACAAAACTCTAGTGCGGCCGCACTTGGAGTATTGTGTGCAGTTCTGGTCGCCACATTATAAGAAAGATGTGGAGGCATTGGAGAGGGTACAGAGGAGGTTTACCAGGATGTTGCCTGGTATGGAGGGCAGGTGCTATGAAGAGAGGTTGAAGGATTTGAGGTTGTTTTCGTTAGAAAGGAGGCGGCTAAGAGGGGATCTTATTGAAGCATATAAGATGATTAGAGGTTTAGATAGGGTGGACAGTGATAGCCTTTTTCCTAGGATGGAGAAAGCTAGCACGAGGGGACACAGCTTTAAATTAAGGGGTATGAGTTATAGGACGGATATCAGAGGTAGGTTCTTTACTCAAAGAGTGATTAGGGAGTGGAATGCCCTGCCTGCAGCTGTCGTAGATGCGCCAAGTTTGGTGGCGTTTAAGAGGTTAATTGATAGGTATATGGAAGAGAAGGGAATGGTTTAGTTTGGAGGGGCATTGCTTTTTATTTTGGTCGGCACAACATCGAAGGCCGAAGGGCCTGTTCTGTGCTGTAATGTTCTATGTTCTATGAAAGGAACAGTTTTGCCTGGTGATTGTCGAGCGATGTTCATTCATCCGCTGTCGTAGTGTCTGCATGGTCTCCCCAACGTACCATGCTTCGGGACATCCTTTCTTGCAACGTATCAGGTAGACAACGTTGGCCGAGTTGCAAGAGTATGTACCGTGTACCTGGTGAATGGTATTCTCACGTTTGATGATGTCATCCATGTCTATGATCCAGCATGTCTTGCAGAGGTTGCTGTGGCAGGGTTGTGTGGTATTGTGGTCACCGTTCTCCTGAAGGCTGGGTAGTTTGCTGCGAACAATGGTGTGTTTGAGGTTGTGCGGTTGTTTGTGTAGGGATGGCCCCGGTGAGATGTTGAAGACTCTGGAAGCGTCATCAATCTGTTTTACTGTTTTGGGTACCAAAGTGGATAACCTCATATTTATACATATTGTACTGCATCTGCCACGCATTTGCCCTGTTACTCAACTTGTTCAAATCACACTTGAACATCTCTGCATCCTCCTCATAGCTCACTCTCCCATCCAGCTTTGTGTCATCTGCAAATCTGGAGATGTTACATTTAGTTCCCTCATCTAAATCATTGTGAATAACTGATGTCCTAGCACCGATTCTTATGGTATCCCAATCAGTCATTTCCTGCAATTTGGAAAAAGACCCATTTATTCCTTCTGTCTACTCCCAATGGGAATCCCACTGGTTTTCCTATTGGAAATAACTTTGAGATTTTTTGGGAGAATTTAATCCAGTTAAAGACAACAGGTTTCCTCCCTAAAGGGCATCAGTGAACCAGATGGGGTTGAGCATCAATACTAGTTCCATGGTCGCCATTATTAAGATGCGATACATAATTCAAGCTTTAATCATTGAATTTAAATTCCACCAATTGCTATGTGGGATTTGAATCCTGTGCTCAATGGGTCCCTGGATTACAAACCCAGTGACATTATCATCTCTAACCACACCATGGCTGGTGCCATGAAGGATTGGTGGGGCTTCTGCACTGGTTTTCTCTGCAGCCTCCCTGCGCTGAGTAGATTGTGCAGACTCCTACATCAGGAGGTTGGCTAGTGGAAGGTAAAGAGGTAGTTTTTCCACCTTGGGCAGAAGATTTTAGATATATTTGTACTCAGAGTCAGAGCTAAAGACAGTTGCTGCAAAGGAGGATGTAACTGAGAGTGAGATTTGGTAGAAATCAGATCAAAGATAAGAGAAGCAGAAATCTATCAGGGTGAACACTGTGAGAGAGACAAATGGATATCCTGCCAGAGGGATTCCCATAAGAGGAGTGGCAGTGAATTGAACACGTGAGTGAACGATGGTTACACACAAGATAGAGGGGAAGAGTTTCTTGGTTGGTTAAAAAGAGGTTGATGTTTCTAAAAGATCACTGCCAGGACCACTGCCGTTTACTGAGAGCCAATAAACAACTTTGACTGAGAAAGACACAAACTCACTGGCAGAGCAGACAGATAAAAATAGGAGTCAACTGGGAGGTGGTTCATTTGGGGGAGAGAAATTAACCAACACATTTATTTCTTGGGCTCAAGTATGACAGAGGAGCAAAAGGTAAATAACTCACTGAAAGTAAGAACTTAATCTGAGAAGGATTTCTCAGTAAGCAGTTCTTTTGTTAAATTGCCATATTCAGCAAAAGTTAACAAGAAACTGCAGATAAGGCCAGCCTCGAGACAGATGGCATGAAAGATCGAGTGTGAATTTCAGCATTGAGGCAAAACAAGGAAGATAGGAATTAGGAGCAGAAGTAAGTGATTAACGCCCCCGAGACTGCACTGCCATTCGATCAGATCATAGATGATCTCTGTCTGGTCTCAAATCCACCTCTCAACCTGTTCCCCATCTCCCTTTATCCCTTTTTTTCCTATCAGAATGTATCTATCTCCTTCTTAAAAATATCTGGTGATTCAGACTTACCACGCTCTGGGGCACGCTCTTACCACTCAGTAATTCCTCCTCATCTCAGTTTTAAATCTACCACCTCTCAGCCTATCCCTCTGACCTCTTGTTCAAGATTGCCCCACAAGAGGGAACGTTTGGTCTACGTTTACTTCATTGATCTCTTATAATTTTATACACGCAACCAGATCTCCTTTCAATCTGCTAAACTCCAGGCAGTATCAGCCCAAACTGTTTACTCTCTCCTCGTATGTCAACCTTTCCATCCCAATGAACCTCCTCTGAACTGCCTCCAATACCATCACATCCTTCCTTAAATAAGGAGACCCAAACTGGACCCAATACTCCAGATAATGGTCTCACCAACATCCGATACAATTGCAACACTTCTCCACTTTTATACTCCAGTCCCTTTACAATAAATAGAACATAGAACATTACAGCGCAGAACATGCCCTTCGGCCTTCGATGTTGCACCGACCAATTAGGAACAAGCAGTGACCCTCTAACCTAAACCATTCCCTTTTCATCCATAAACTTATCTACTAACCTCTTAAACGCCACCAAACTTGGTGCATCTACAACTGCCGGCAGCAGGCATTCCATACCCTTACCACCCCTGGGTAAGAACCTACCTCTGATATCCATCCTATAACTATCACCCCTTAATTTAAAGCTATGTCCCCTCGTGCTAGCTTTCTCCATCCGAGGAAAAAGGCTATCACTGTCCACCCTATCTAAACCTCTAATCATCTTTATATGTTTCATAGGTCTCCTCTTAGCCGCCTCCTTTCTAACGAAAACCCCAAATCCCTCAGCCTCTCTTCATAAGACCTGCCCTCCATACAAGGCAACATCCTGGTAAACCTCCTCTGTACCCTCTCCATGCCTCCACATCTTTCTTATAATGTGGGGACCAGAACTGCACACAATACTCCATGTGCGGCCGCACTAGAGTTTTTGTACAGTTGCACATGACGTTGCGGCTCCGAAATTCAATCCCCCTACCAATAAAAGCTAAGACTCCATATGCCTTCTTAACAACCTTATCGACTTGATTGCCAACTTTCAGGGATCTATGCACATACACACCAAGATCCCTCTGTTCATCAACACTATTAAGAGTTCTACCATTAGCCCTATACTCTACACACTTGTTACAAATGGGGCAATGCCCCATTTGTCTTTTTTATTACATATTGCACCTGCATACTGACTTTCTGTACCAGCGTCGAGCTTGACTCTCAGCACCGAACGTGACTCTTTGATTTATTATTGTCACATGTATTAGTATACAGTAAAAAGTATTATTTCTTGCACACTGTCCAAAACATGGTTTATACAGAAGGAAAGACGGTACAAAATGTAGTTTTACAATCATAGCCAGACTGTAAAGAACAGTCACCTTAATGCAAGGCAGGTCCATTCAAAAGTCTGATGGCAGCAGGGAAGAAACTGTTCTGGAGTCGGTTGGTACATGTCCTCAGACTTTTGTATCTTTTTCCCAATGGAAGAAGGTGGAAGAGAGAATGCATGGGATCTTTGAAAATGCTGGCTGCTTTTCTGAGGCAGTGGGAAGTGTAAACAGAGTCAATGGATGGGATGCTGATTTGTGTGTTGGACTGGGCTTCATCCACAACCTTTTGTAGTTCCTTGTGGTCTTGGGCAGAGCAGGAGCCTGTACCAAGCTGTGATACAACCAAAAAGAATGCTTTCTGTGGTACATCTGTAAAAGTTGGTGAGATACATAGCTGACATACCAAATTTCCTTTGTCTTCTGCAAAAGTAGAGGTGCTGGTGGGCTTTCTTAACCAGGACAGGTTACTGGTAAACTTTTCACCTAGAAACTTGAAGCTCTTCACCATTTCCATTTCATCTGAGTTGATGCTGATGGGAATTTCATCTACAATGTTTCCTGAAGATGACGACAATCTCCTTCATTTTGTTAACATTGAGCGAGAAATTATTGTCACTGCACCAGTTCACCAGATTCTCTCTTTCCTGTACTCTGTCTTGTCATTATTTGAGATCTGACCCATGATGGTGGTGTCATCAGCAAACTTGAAATTCGATTTGGAGGGGAATTTGGTCATAGGTGTGTAAGGAGAACCTTAACAGTGAGCGTGAATCTTAGCATCATTGGTGAGGATGTTGGGATAATACGGGGTCTCAGGGTGGTGAGGATGTTGGGATAATACGGGGTCTCAGGGTGGTGAGGATGTTGGGATAATACGGGGTGTCTCAGGGTGGTGGGGGTGCCGGGATAATACGGGGTCTCAGGGTGGTGGGGGTGCCGGGATAATACGGGGTCTCAGGGTGGTGGGGGTGCCGGGATAATACGGGGTCTCAGGGTGGTGGGGGTGCCGGGATAATACGGGGTCTCAGGGTGGTGAGGATGTTGGGATAATACGGGGTGTCTCAGGGTGGTGGGGGTGCCGGGATAATACGGGGTCTCAGGGTGGTGGGGGTGCCGGGATAATACGGGGTCTCAGGGTGGTGGGGGTGCCGGGATAATACGGGGTCTCAGGGTGGTGGGGGTGCCGGGATAATACGGGGTCTCAGGGTGATGGGGGTGCCGGGGTACGGGGTCTCAGGGTGATGGGGGTGCCAGGGTAATGAGAGTTGTTAAAACCCAGGCCAGAAATTCCGATGCATTTTACAAAGTCAGCCTAGACCCAAGGTTTTTACATTTGATTTTGGCAGTAATGAGCATCAGGTGTTTCACTCAAATGATCCAATAGGAAGCTTTTATCAAATAAATTTATTTAAGATCAGCTTAAAATGTAATAAAAAGGAATTAGCATAACTTTTATCAATTACACAATTCACACATGATATAGTATAAACCTTAACAGCTAGCTTTCTATGATGTTCCAAGTCAAATAATATCCCACAAACATACTCCCCTTTATAGATTTGGCACAAAAAGCTCATATGCTGCTGGGTTTTCAACTGTTTAACACCTGCTGGGAATTGGTTGTTTGATTCTTGTATTAAATCTCTGAAGCTTCCCAGTCCTGGAACTTCGAGAAAACCTCTGGAGAGAGAGACAGAGAGAGGCTGAGACACTGTTTTCCACCTCAAGTTCAAACAGCATCTAAGAAACTAAATCCTTGGACTTTTCTGTGGAAAAACTGTCCTTGAACATCACCTGACCTGCCAATTATCCAAAATTAAACTCCACTCAGTGAAAGATCAGTGCATTAATCCAGATTAAAAATAAATATTTGGTTCCATCATATTGCTTCAGAGGACATTGATTACACACAAAACAGTGCTGACAACTTCCAGAGGCTGCTAGAAAATTTCTGCAAAGAAACATGATTAAAATACATTTCTTAAAGGGATTTGGGATGACGAGGGGTCTGGGGTGACAAGGGGACAGGTGCAACAAGGGGGCTGGGACCATGGGGTTATTGGAGTGATGGTAAACCTTTGCTACACTTCCTCTATAGCAAGGACAACATTCCACAGATAAGGTGACCAAAACCACACACAATACTCCAGGTGTGGCCTCACCAACACCCTGTACAATTAAACATCCATGTTCCTATACACAAATCCTCTCACTGCAAAGGCCAATATACCTTCTTCACTCTCTGCTGTACCTGCACATTTACTGATTCACAAGGTCTCGCTAAGTATCCACCTCTCCCAACTTGCATCCATTCAAATAATAATTTGTCTTTCTCTTACAGCTACCAAAGTGGCAAAGCATATTCCCACTCACTCAGCCTATCCAAATCATTCTGAAGTATCTCTCCTCACTGTTCACCCACCCATTCAGCTTTGTATCATCCTCAAATCTGCAGATAATACATTCAGTTCCCTTTTAAATCAAATGATATGTAACGTGAACAGTTAGGGTGCCAGCACAGATCCTGCAGAACCCCACTAGTCACTGCCTGCCAATCAAAAAGAGATCCATTTTTGCCATCACTTTGTTTCCTGTCTGCTGTCCAGTTTTCCATCCATCTCAAGACACTATCTTCAATCCCACATGCTTTGTTATGTGAGACCTTGTCCTCCTGAAAGTCCAATTAGACCATATTCACTAATTCTCCTTGGTTAACTTCACTAGTTACATCCTTAAAGAATTCCAATGGATTCGCCAAGCATGATTTCCCCTTTTGGAAATCCACACTGACTTTGTCTGATTATCCCACTGCCTTCCAAACACTGAGTTATGAAATCCTTGAGAATGGACCCCAGCAACTTCCCCAGTACCGACATTAGGCTCACTGCTCTATATTTCCCTACCTTCCTTTTGGAATAGCAGGCTTACATTAGACTAGTTCTTACAGATTGATAGCTAGAGTGCGAAGCATTTTGGAAAATAACCACCAATGGATCTACTATTTCCAGGGTCATTTCCTTAAGTACTCTGGGATGATCGGGCTCTGGAGATTTGTCCATTGCCAATCCATCAATTTCCCCAAAACTGTTTCTCTATGAATACTAATTACCTTCAGTTCCTCAGTAAAACTTGTTTCTCTCAGAACTTCTGGTATTTTATTCATGTCTTCAGTTGTGAAGATAGAAGAAAAGTACAAATTTAATTCCTCAGCAATTTCTTTATTCCCTGTTACAAATTCTCCTGTTTGACTGTAAGGGGCCTACATTCATTTTTGCCAATCTTTTTTCCTTTACATACTTATGGAAACATTTACAGGCAGTTTTAATGCTCCCAGTTAGCTTACCTTCATCCTGTATTTTCCTCTTCTTAGTTAATCCCTTGATCCTCCTTTGGTGAATTTTAAACGGCTCCCAATCCTCAGGTCTGTTGTTTTTTTTTGCCAATTTGTAGACGTTTTTCTTGAACCTGATACTATCTCTAATTTCTCTTGTAAGCCACGGTTTGGCCAAAAAAACTTTGAGTTCATCTATTTGTTCCTATGTGCCTGCCGCTGTCTGTCCACTATCCTTCCTTGTAGTAATATTCCCCAAATTATCATTGTCAATTCATGCCTCATCCCATCATAGTTATTTTTATTATCAGGATTGAGAAAAATCCTAAGGCATTTTATACCAATGTAAAGTGCAAGAGGGTACCTGGGGAAAGAGTTGGTCCACTTAAGGATAGTGCAGGGAATCTATGCATGGAATTAGAGGAAACGGCAAGATACTAAATGAATATTTTGCCTCGGTATTCATCCAAGGTGATTCATCGTGATGGATGAGGAGCCTAGGATAGAATGTGTAGACATTCTGAGTCATGTCAATATCAAAAAAGGCAGAGGTAATGGGCATCTTAAAAAGCATTAAAGTAGATAAGTTCCAGGGCCTGATGGGATCTACTCCAGAATACTGAGGGAGGCAAGGACAGAAACTGCTGGGGCCTCAATAGAAATCTTCGTATCCTCATTGACTACAGGTGACGTTCCAGAGAATAGCCAAAGTTGTTCCATTGTTTAAGAAAGGCAGCAGGGATAATCCAGGAAATTATAGGCCGGTGGTGGATTATTAGGGACAGGGGTTTGGAAACAAATGGACTTAGTGATAGACAGCATGGTTTTGTGAAGCGTGGGGGGTGGGGGGTGGAGAGAGAGAGAAAGAGTCATGCCTCACTAAATTGATCGAGTTTTTTGAGGAAGGAACAAAGGTGAAAGATGAGGGAAAGGCAATGGATCTTGTATAAGTGGACTTGACAAGGTACCTCATTACCATTGGAATGAAAGGTAAAGTCATATGGAATCAGAGGAGAGCCAGCAAGATGGATACTGAACTGATTTGGCCATAGAAGACAGAGGAGCAGCATGGGTGACCTTCTGAATGGAAGGCTGTGATTAGCAGCGTTCCACAGGGATCAGTCCTGGGAACTTTGTTGTTTGTGGTATATATAAATGATTTGGAGGAAAACATAGCTGGTCTAATTAGTAAGTTTGCAGATCGTACAAAAATTTGTGGAGGCACATATAGTGAAGAGGATTGTCAGAGATACAGCAAGATATAGACCAGTTAGAGACTTGGGCAGAGAAATGACATATGGAGTTTAATGCAGACAAGTGTGAGATAACACATTTTGGAAAGCCCAATGCAAGTACGAATTATACAGTAAATGGTGGAACACTTAGGAATATTGACAGACAGAGAGATCCGGGTGTACGTGTCCACTGATCACCGGAAGTGGCAATGCAGGTGGAGAAGACAATTGAGAAAGCATATGACATGCTTGCCTTCATCAATCAGAGCTGTCGAGTGTAACAATTGGCAGATCATACCGCAGCTTTCCAGAACCTTAGTTAGGCCTCATTTAGAATCTTGGGTACAATTCTGGTTGCTACACTACCAGAAGGATGTGGAGGCTTCAGAGAGGGTACAGCAAAGGTTTATCAGGATGTTGTCGGTCTGGAGGGTATTAGCTATGAGAGATTGGATAAACTCAGTTTGTTCTCACTGGAATGACGGAGGTTGAAGGGAGATCTGATAGAGGTTTACAAGATTATGAGTGGCATAGACAGAGAGAAGAGTCAGATTCTCTTTCCTAGGGTAGAAAAGGGGACACAGGTTTAAGGTATGTGATGAGTCTTAATTGATGGTTAAATCAGGGGGCTGGGCACAAACCGTACAGAGCGCTGGCTGGGCACAAACCATACAGAGCAAATAAAGTAATTGGGTGATGGGACTTCTGCCTCCGCAGAGCTTTACAAAGTGCACGGAGGAAAGGTTTAGCGGAGATGTGCAAGGCAAATGTTTTTTACACAGTGGGTGGTGAATGTCTGAAAGGCATTGCCTGGGGAGGGCAGGTAATGATGGTGACATTTAAGGGGTAACTACACTGAACAGGATGGAAATGGAAGGATACGGATTCTCTAAGTGCACATGGTTTTAGTTCAGGCAGGTATTGTGATCAGCTCAGGCTTGGAGGGCCAAAGGGCCTGTTCCTGTGCTGTACTGGGTTTTGAGATTCAGGACCCTGGTCTCAGAATGAATCTCATCACAATTCAACTTGACAAGGAATTCAATCAGATTATTGGGACAGTAAGAAGTCTAACAACACCAGGTTAAAGTCTGACAGGTTTATTTGGAATCATGAGCTTTCAGAACACTGCCCCTTCATCAGGAGACTCAGCTGATGAAAGAGCAGTGCTCCAAAAGCTGGTATCTCCACACCATGTCATATTATGGTCACTCATCCCCAAGGGTTTTCTCATAATGAGATTGTCAACTAATGCTTCCTCATTGAACAATTCCAAAACGGCCTGTTGCTTTGTTGGTTTCTCAATGTATTGGTCCAGAAAACCATCTGGTATATATTCCAGAATTCCTCCCCTATTGTACTGTGAGTAACTTGACTCTCCCAATCCATATGCAGATTAAACTCACCCACAATCACAGGTGTTCCTTTAACACATGCATCTCACATTTCCTGTCTAACGTTATTCCCAACATTATCACTACAGTTTACGTCTCTACAAATGCTTTTTGCCCCTCAGTATTTCTTTACTCAGGCTGTACAGATTCCATATTATCTGTGCTAATACATTTCCTCAATATCTTTAATCTACAATGCAACTCCAGCAACTTTTCCTATCTGTCTTTCCTTCCTGAACTGAATAACCCTCAGTCAAGCACGTTGTGGTGACAGGGGTGGGGGGGAGAGGCAAGGGAGCCGGCTGTGGATGGGGGGAACCAAGGCATCAAGGAGCTTTGAGGTGACCAGAGTGTTGAGATACATCCAGTGTAGAAAACCAGATGATGCTTTTAAATTGTTGATTAAATTTTGTTAATGTTTGCAATTGTATGTGATTTCAGTTGTAGATGCGCCAAGTTTGGTGGCGTTTAAGAGGTTAGTAGATAAGTTTATGGACGAAAAGGGAATGGTTTAGTTTGGAGGGTCATTGCTTTTTATATTGGTCGGCGCAACATCGAAGGCCGAAGGGCCTGTTCTGAGCTGTAATGTTCTATGTTCTATCTAATTTTTAGTGGAGCAGCTTGAAAGGTCACTAACATTCTCACATTCCCTATTTACATCTTCAATGAATAGGCAAAGGAGGATAGTTAGTGTTGGGAATGGGAGTGTGGGATTGTCTGTGTAGAGTTTGTGGAGTTGGTATAAGATGCAGAGAGGGCTTGGCAGGTAATCGCTGGGAAAGCTGATGAGAATAAGAGGGCTCTCAGCTTCTCAGAAATAGTGAGATTGAATGGTTTGTACCTGGATATTGTTTTGTTGGGGTCAAACTTTAGTTCAGCATGTTCCAGCAGCAGATTTTTCAAGTCAACGTTCAGCTGATTCCGTTTCTCTTTCCGCTGGCTAAGTTTCCACTGCAGATAGTCACTGGTTGCACTCTGCATGTTTATCCTCTGTTCAATATCCTGTGTAAAAAATATTAACATTGCAATTTTGACTTCACTCTCTCATATTGACTTGGGCTATATTCCCAGAAGGACAGAAGAAAAGGGTATCCAGTGAATTAAACCCTTCCTCTGATACCCTCACTCTCTAATTATAGGATGCTGATTTGAATGAGTGCAGAGCTTTGAGTACAGATTCCCGATTGGGGATAATTGTGAGGTTTCTACCCTGTTGGTTAGATGTGAAAGATCCCAAGTTACTACACGGTGTTCTTCTCAATTCACTTACAGCCCTCCATTAACCACAGTGTTTCTGCGGTAATGGTCTGCTCAATAACTTCCTCATCTCCCCCTGAGACATCCCAGTCCACATAATAACCAGCACACGCTCTCAACCCTGACCACTGCAAACAGCCCAACTCTCAACACCACCACTCCCTTTCAGAGAAAAGCTGTGTGTTTCACGGTGTAAGGAGTGGTCTGCCACTGGCCAATGGAGCATCTCCTGATACCACTGCTGCCAATGGGGTTTCCTGCTCCATGAACCTCCTGCCTCCAGGAAGCCTGTGGTGAGGGTTCACCACCAGTGGAATCAGGAAGTCTGGCTGGTGAAAACATCTGGAATATTCCAGCTAAAGGCTTGATTGAGTCAATCATTCATCATCAGACCCTGCTGGTGCATCTAAAGCATCACTCTGTCCTTCATTCCAAAATACTCACTACTGCAATTTTGCAAATGGAAAATACTATAAACATTGGGAATCTGAAATCTAAATAGGAAATGCTCAAATTCTCAGCACGTCAGGCAACACTGGTGAAAAAATAAAGTTTCAGGTGTGAACTTGTATCAAAACCTCCATTTCTCTTCTTCACTGAAAGCTGTCTTTTGAAATCCCCCTCCTCCATCCTTTCTTCCAACAAGTAGGACCGAGACCATCCATCCAGGGGCAGCACAGTGGGTTCACACTGCTGCCTCTCAGTGCCAGGGACCTGGATTCGATTCCTGGCTTGGATCACTGTCGGCAGTTTGAACATTTTCCCCATGTCTGGGTGGGTTTCCTCCAAATGCTCCAGTTTCCTCCCAGTCTGAAAGATGTGCTGGTTAGGTGCGTTGGCCACGCTAAATTCTCCCTCAGTGTACCCCTGAACAGATGTGCCAATTAGAGGATTGTCACAGTAACTTCATTGCAGTGTTAATACAAGTCTACTTGTGATACTAACAAAATAAACTTTCAGTGGCCACATCCCTCTTAGCTTACCAAATTCTCTCTGAGCCTTTTCCTTCTCCTCTCTCTGAAATCACACCTTCCTCTAGTTTCTCACCTAAGGCTCTGAGTTATCAGACTGTTTGTCCGACATCCTCTGATGACTAGCTTTCAATTCCAGATTGATGAATTAATTGATTTTTTTTCTGAATAGTTGAATTTAAATCTGTTTTCCTCATGTATTAGCCTCTAGATAACGAGTATGGTTTTACTACAAAGCCTCTGAACTCAAACCAAGATGGATGGGAGTGGCTGAGGAAGTGAAAGTGGAGATATCTTGGACTTGAGGTTCAAGGAACTCCAGAGGACACGAAAATCGTCCTGATCAAATCTACAGTTAATCATCCCGATTCATTTGGCTGCTGTCAGTGGTGGTGGAGGCGAACTCACTGGGGTCTTTTAAAAGACTCCTGGGTGAGTATGTGGGATTTAATGGGATTGAGAGTTACAGATAGTTCTACGGCCTGGTAGGTATGGGTATGATCGGCGCAGCTCATGGGCCGAAGGGCCTGTTTGTGCTGTAGTGTTCTATGTTCTACTTTGGCCAACACATGTTGAAGCCTTCACTCAAAGTGCCCCACAATTCCACCCACTCAGAGTACAATACTGTGTGCAGACCTAGTTATTGTGGAAAGGATGCGATTACATTGGAAAGGATACAGAGGAGATTTATTGAAGAAGGCGGCAAGAGTACAATCAAGATCACCAAGAGAGAGAGGCAAGACTTCAATAAATAGTGCAGAGGGAGAAAGAGAGAGGCGAGATGTACTTGTTTTTATCCTACAGGTGCTTTGGTCCACCTTGTTGTCTAACAAGGGGCATACACGCGATGGGTCGTGAGAGGGCTGCTCTTGGATCTTTTTCAAGAGTATCCTCGTGCTTCACGTCGTTAGTGTACGCTTGACCTGGGCCATCTGATGGGTAACACGACAGCTCAGTGACTATCACTGTGCTGTGCAGATACATGGATTTGGGCCTGTCTCCCTTCTCTATCTCACACTCTTACTGAAGTTTCAGTTCTGTCCACCTCCCCCCTCTCTCAGTCTTTATTATACTTGTGTCTCCCTCTTTCCATGTGCTTTATTCATACCTCTCATTCTTTAATCCACTCTCGCCTCACTCTCTGTGCTCTTTGTTAAAATTTGGGTTCTTTCCCTCTACACTCTGGTTTCCTCCCACATCCCAAAGATGTGCTCTTAGGCTAATTGGCAAAAGAAATTCTCCCTAAATTGTCTCAAATTTGGTTTTTAATCCATAGATCTATAAACATGGACAGGGATCAGGGGTAGAGGTGGGAACATCAGGGTGGCAGCGCGGGCTCGTTGGGCCGAAGGGCCTGTTTCCCATGCTGGTTTGTTCTTTGTTCTTTGATACTATTCAGTATTTAATATAATTCCACCTGTGTAACCCAGCATTTAAAAGTGGGGAGAGAGATTTCAATGATAAGCACAGAGAAAGTGAGATGATGTAATCAACTAAAGAGCACAGCAAGGAAGGCGGAACTTGAATAAATAATGCAGAGAGAAAAGCAAAAATTGAATAAAGCATGAAGCTAAAGAGACATGAGTAAACAGTGTGGAAAGAGAAAGGCGAGACTTCAACAAATAACACAAAAGGAGAGAGCGCTGAGAAAGAGGCTGATGTGCAATAAAGAGCACAGGAAGAGAGAGCCGTGAATAAAGAACACGGTTTCAAGTTTATGTATTAGTGTCACAAGTAGCCTTACATTAACGCTGCAATGAAGTTACTGTGAAAATCCTCTCATTGCCAAACTCTGACACCTATTCAGGTGCACTGAGGGAGAATTTAGCACAGCCAATGATGCACCCAACTAACATGCGTTTCAGATTGTGGAAGGAAACCAGAGCACCCGGAGGAAACCCATGCAGACACACGGAAACGTGCAGATTCCACACAGACAGTGACCCACGACGAAAATCAAATCTGGGTTCCTGGCACTGTGAGCAGCAGTGGTAACCACTCTGCTGCCCTGGTGAAAACAAGAGGGGGCAAGAGAAAGAATGAGAGAGAGAGGGAGGCAAAGTTTCATGAAAGGGAATGAAGAGAGAGAGGTGGGACTTCAAAAAAAAAGCAAGAGAGATAGAGGGGGAAGGTCTCACTAATAAGCACAGGGAAAATGAGAATCTAAAGTTCATAAAGAGCAGAGAGAGAGTGAGGTGAGATTTCATGAAAGAGGGAAAGAGAGAGACAGAGAAGGAGAAGCGAGAGTTGAACAAAATGCAGGGAAAGAGGTGAGAATTCAGTAAAGAGTGCGGAGAGAGAATTGAGAGTTCAGAGTGCTGAGAAAGCAAGGCAAAACTTCAATCAAGGCTAAGGAAAGAGGTGAGAATTCAGTAAGGAGCACATGGGAGAGATGACAATTAAACAAATAGCAAGGAGAGAGAGAAATAAGAGTAAGAGGGTGAAAAGAAGGAGGCAGGAGAACAATGAAGAGCACAAAGAGAGAGAGGAAGGCAAGAGTTTCACTAAAAAAAGTGGAGATAAGCAGGTCAGACTTCAATAAAGCACTTAGAGGGGGAGGTGACAATTGAATAGAACGTGGAGAGGTGTGACTAGTGTGGAAAGAGTGAGGGTGAGTTCAATAAAG
Source organism: Sphyrna mokarran (assembly GCA_024679065.1). Lineage (NCBI taxonomy): Eukaryota > Metazoa > Chordata > Chondrichthyes > Carcharhiniformes > Carcharhinidae > Sphyrna > Sphyrna mokarran. Next base: position 44,386,373 of record JAGIQG010000025.1, read on the forward strand.
TGCATGGAGAGAAGGGCAAGGCTTCAACAAAGTGTGCGAAAGATAGAGGCAAGTCTTCAGTAAAGATCAGGAAAGGTGTGAGTAGAGTGCTATATATATATATAAAGAGTGCTCTATAAAGAGTGCTCTATATATATATAAAGAGTGCTCTATATATATATATATAAAGAGTGCTATATATATATATAAAGAGTGCTCTATATATATATATATATATAAAGAGTGCTCTATATATATATATAAAGAGTGCTCTATATATATATATAAAGAGTGCTATATATATATAAAGAGTGCTATATATATATATAAAGAGTGCTCTATATATATATATATATATAAAGAGTGCTCTATATATATATATATAATAAAGAGTGCTCATATATATATATATATATATAAAAGAGTGCTCTATATATATATATAAAGAGTGCTCTAATATATATATAAAGAGTGCTCTATATATATATATTATAAGAGTGCTATATATAATATATATATAAAGAGTGCATATATATATTATAAAGAGTGCTATATATAATATATATAAAGAGTGCTCTATATTATATAAAGAGTGCTCTTATATATATATATAAAGAGTGCTCTATATATATATATATAAAGAGTGCTCTATATATATATTATATATAAAGAGTGCTCTATATATATATTATATATAAAGAGTGCTCTATATATATATATATATATATATATATATAAAGAGTGCTCTATATATATATAAAGAGTGCTCTATATATATATAAAGAGTGCTCTATATACATATATATATATAAAGAGTGCTATATATATATAAAGAGTGCTATATATATAAAGAGTGCTATATATATATATAAAGAGTGCTATATATATATATATAAAGAGTGCTATATATATATATATAAAGGTGCTATATATATATATAAAAGAGTGCTATATATATATATATAAAGATGCTATATATATATATATAAAGAGTGCTAATATATATATAATAAGAGTGCTATATATATAATATAAAGAGTGCTATATATATATATAAAGAGTGCTATATTATATATATATATAAAGAGTGCTATATATATATATATATTATATAAAGAGTGCTATATATATATATATAAAGAGTGCTATATATATATATAAAGAGTGCTATATATATATATAAAGAGTGCTATATATATATATATAAAAAGAGTGCTCTATATATATATACATATATATATATAAAGAGTGCTACATATATATATATAAAGAGTGCTATATATATATATATAAAGAGTGCTATATATATATATAAAGAGTGCTCTATATATATATATATATATATATATATTAAGAGTGCTCTATATATATATATAGAGTGCTCTATATATATATAAGAGTGCTCTATATATATATATATATAAAGAGTGCTCTATATATATATATATATAAAGAGTGCTATATATATATATATAAAGAGTGCTATATATATATATATAAAAGAGTGCTATATATATTATATATTAAGAGTGCTATATAATATTATATATATAAAGATGCTATATATTATATATATATAAAGAGTGCTATATATAATAAAGAGTGCTATATATATATATATAAAGAAGTGCTATATATATAAAGAGTGCTTATATATATATATAAAGAGTGCTATATATTATATATAAAGAGTGCATATATATATATATAAAGAGTGCTCTATATATATATAAGAGTATATGTATATATAAAGAGTGCTCTACATATATATATATATATATATAAAGAGTGCTATATATATATATAAAGAGTGCTATATATATATATATAAAGAGTGCTCTATATATATATAAAGAGTGCTCTATATATATATATATATATAAAGAGTGCTATATATATATATATATAAAGAGTGCTATGAAGCAGAGATGAAACTGCAATAACAGCAAGAGAGAAAGGGAAGAGTCCAATAAAGAGTGTGGAGAGAGAGAGGCGAGAATTCAAGAAGAGCACACACAGAGAGGCAAGAGTTATAAAAGAGTGCAGAGAGTGCGAGAGACACAAGGGTTCAATAATAGAGAGGCAAGACTTCAATCAAGAGTGGGGATAGATGCAATACTTCACTCAAGAAAGCAGAGAGGCAACAACTGAATAAAGAATCATAGAATCCCTTTATGCAAAAGATGGCCATTCAGCCCATTGTGTCTGCACTGGTTGTGGATAGTCTGGAGGGATCTGAAGTTGCAGCGAGACTGGGTGGAGAAGTGGCAGATGGACTTCTGTGGATAAATGTGTAGTGGTCCATTTTGGCAGGACCAATGAGATGAAGGAGTACAATATCAAGGGTAGGAGTCTTGGCAGTGTTGTAGAGCAGAAGGATCTTGGGTTCCACGTCCATAGGACTCTTAAATCGGCCTCGCAGGTGGAGGCTGTGGTCAAGAAGGCATATAGTGTACTCATTAATAGAGGCCTTCATTAATCGAGAGATTGAGTTTAGGAGTCGGGAGGTAATGCTGCAACTTTATAAGACCCCACTTGGAGTACTGTGCGCAGTTCTAGTCGCCTCACTACAGGAAGGATGTGGAAGCTATTGAGAGGGCGCAGAGGAGATTTACAAGGATGTTGCCTGGATTGGGGGGCATGCCTTATGAAGACAGGCAGAGAGCTAGGTCTCTTCTCCCTGGAGAGAAGGTTGAGAGGCGACCTGATAGAGGTTTATAAGACGTTGAGAGGAAAAGATAGAGTGGATTGTCGGAGGCTATTTCCCAGGGCTGAAATGGTCGCTATGAGAGGACACAGGTTTAAGGTGCTGGGGGGCAAGTACAGAGGAGATGTTAGGGATAAGTTTTTCATTCAGAGGGTGGTGAGTGAATGGAATCGGCTGCAGTCAGTGATGGTAGAGGCGAACTCACTGGGGTCTTTTAAGAGACTTCTGGATGAGTATGTGGGATTTAATGGGATTGGGAGTTACAGATAGTTCTATGGCCTGGTAGGTATAGATATGATTGGCACAATATGTGAGCCAAAGGGCCTGTTTGTGCTGTTATGTTCTATGTTCTATGATTCTATAATGCACTTTGGCAGGAACAATAAATGTGTAGAGTATAGGGCTAATGGTAGGGCTCTTAATAGTGTTGAGGAACAGAAGGATCTTGGTGTATGTGTCAATAGATCCCTGAAAGTAGGCAGTCAAGTGGATAAAGTTGTTAAAAAGGCATATGGAGTCTTAGCTTTTATTGGTAGGGGGATTGAATTTAGGAGCCGCAGCATCATGTTGCAACCGTACAAAACTCTAGTGCGGCCGCACTTGGAGTATTGTGTGCAGTTCTGGTCGCCACATTATAAGAAAGATGTGGAGGCATTGGAGAGGGTACAGAGGAGGTTTACCAGGATGTTGCCTGGTATGGAGGGCAGGTCCTATGAAGAGAGGTTGAAGGATTTGAGGTTGTTTTCGTTAGAAAGGAGGCGGCTAAGAGGGGATCTTATTGAAGCATATAAGATGATTAGAGGTTTAGATAGGGTGGACAGTGATAGCCTTTTTCCTAGGATGGAGAAAGCTAGCACGAGGGGACACAGCTTTAAATAAGGGGTATGAGTTATAGGACGGATATCAGAGGTAGGTTCTTTACTCAAAGAGTGATTAGGGAGTGGAATGCCCTGCCTGCAGCTGTTGTAGATGCGCCAAGTTTGGTGGCGTTTAAGAGGTTAATTGATAAGTATATGGAAGAGAAGGGAATGGTTTAGTTTGGAGGGGCATTGCTTTTTATTTTGGTCGGCACAACATCGAAGGCCGAAGGGCCTGTTCTGTGCTGTAATGTTCTATGTTCTATGTTCTATTCTCCAACAGAACATCTTATCCATGCCTTATACCAGTAACCCCATGTATTTGCCACACTAATCCCCCTAATCTACACATCTTCAGGCAATAAGGAGACAATTTACTATGGACAATCAACCTAACCTGTACATTTTTGAACTGTGGGATTAAACAAGAGCACCCTGAGGAAACCCACGTAGACATAGGGAGAAGGTGCAAACTCCACACAGTCATCCAATGCTGGAAATGAACATGGGTTCCTGGTGTTGGGAGGCAGCAGTGCTAACCAGTGGTGTAGAGAGTGAAGCATGTGGAAAGAGGGAGGCAAGATTACTATAAAGAGTGCAGAAAGAGAGGGAGGTGAGACTTCACTGGAGAACGCAGAGACAGAGAGGCGAGTGTATAATAAAGAGCACAGAGGGAGAGGCCAGACTGAAATAAAGAATGTTGAGAGAGGCAAGAGTTGAATAAAAAGCAGCTCAACATAAATGTAAGATTTCATAAAACGTGAAGAAAGAGAGAATTCAATAAAGAACATGGAAAGAGGCAAATGTCCAATTCAGAGCTTTGAGTGGGAGAGATGAGTGTCTAATTATAAATATGGAAAAAGAAAGAGGTGAGATATCGATCAAACGTGGGGAGGAAATGAATTTCAATAAACAGCAGAGAGAGAGAGAAAGCGAGACCGTTCTCCAGCTGCGAGGCCGATTTAAGAGACCTATGAACCCGGACCCCTTCTGTTCCTCAACACTGCTAAGACTCCTACCCTTGATATTGTCCTCCTTCATCCCATTGGGCCTGCCAAAATGGACCACCACACATTTATCTGCATTGACTAGGATCACAATATCTCTCATTATCCAAGGTTCCCCTAACTTGCCATACTTATCCTTCGTTCTTACAGGAATGTGTCGGTCCTGAATCCCTATCAACTTACATTTGAAAGCCTCCCACATACCAGATGTTGATTTGCCCTCAAACATGTGCCCCCAATCTACATTCTTCAGTTCCTGCCTAATATTGTTGTAATTAGCCTTCCCCCAATTTAGCACCTTAACTTGAGGACTACACTTATCTTTATCCATCTTAAAGCTTCCTGAATTGTGGTCACTGTTCCTGAACTGCTCCCCTACCGAAAATCAACCACCTGGCTGGGCTCATTCCCCAACACCAGGTCCAGTTCGGCCCCTTCCCTAGTTGTTTAAAGAAGCCCTCCTGGATGCTCCTTACAACTTTAACTCATCCACTCCCCTAGCACTAAGTGAGTCCCAGTCAATGTAGGGGAAGTTAAAATCTCTCACCACTACAACTACTTTTACACCCTGCCAAAATTTGCCTACATATCTGTTCCTCCAACTCCTGCTGGCAGGTGGGTGGCCTATAGTTGTAGATGCGCCAAGTTTGGTGGCATTTAAGAGGTTAGTTGATAAGTTTATGGAAGAGAAGGGAATGGTTTAGTTTGGAGGGTCATTGCTTTTTTCATAATTGGTCGGCACAACATCGAAGGCCGAAGGGCCTGTTCTGTGCTACTTTTATCCCTGAAAGTAGGCAGTCAAGTGATAAAGTTTTAAGAAGGCATATGGAGTCTTAGCTTTTATTGGTAGGGGGATTGAATTTAGGAGCCGCAGCATCATGTTGCAACTGTACAAAACTCTAGTGCGCCGCACTTGGAGTATTGTGTGCAGTTCTGGTCGCCACATTATAAGAAAGATGTGGAGGCATTGGAGAGGGTACAGAGGAGGTTTACCAGGATGTTGCCTGGTATGGAGGGCAGGTCCTATGAAGAGAGGTTGAAGGATTCTTTACTCAAAGAGTGATTAGGGAGTGGAATGCCCTGCCTGCAGCTGTTGTAGATGCGCCAAGTTTGGTGGCGTTTAAGAGGTTAGTTGATAAGTATATGGAAGAGAAGGGAATGGTTTAGTTAGGAGGGGCATTGCTTTTTATTTTTGGTCGGCACAACATCGAAGGCCGAAGGGCCTGTTCTGTGCTGTATTGTTCTATGTTCTATGTTCTTGTTCTATGATTTGAGGTTGTTTTCGTTAGAAAGGAGGCGGCTAAGAGGGGATCTTATTGAAGCATATAAGATGATTAGAGGTTTAGATAGGGTGGACAGTGATAGCCTTTTTCCTAGGATGGAGAAAGCTAGCACGAGGGGACACAGCTTTAAATTAAGGGGTATGAGTTATAGGACGGATATCAGAGGTAGGTTCTTTACTCAAAGAGTGATTAGGGAGTGGAATGCCCTGCCTGCAGCTGTTGTAGATGCGCCAAGTTTGGTGGCGTTTAAGAGGTTAATTGATAAGTATATGGAAGAGAAGGGAATGGTTTAGTTTGGAGGGGCATTGCTTTTTATTTTGGTCGGCACAACATCGAAGGCCGAAGGGCCTGTTCTGTGCTGTATTGTTCTATGTTCTATGTTCTACGTATAGTAAACCCCCAACATTATGAACATGCCCTTCCTATTCCTGGGCTCCACCCATATTGCCTGTATGAACTATCCAATTATGGCTGGTCTTGGGTTTCAACTCCACTTCCTTGCTTGCTCCTCATATCCCTATTTCTGTCTATCCCAACCTCAAATATATTCAACCATAGAGCATTCATAACCTTTTAGGGTGGAGAATTACAAAAACTCAACCCTATGAGTAAATAAATTTCTCCTCATATTCATCCTAAACAATCATGATTTTATCCTGCGACTTCCTTTAGATAATCAGGCAATTTATTGGTAGCTTTTATTGGTAGAGGGATTGAATTTCGGAGCCGAGATGTCATGTTGCAACTGTACAAAACTCTGGTGCGGCCGCAGTTGGGGTATTGTGTACAGTTTTGGTGACCACATTATAAGAAAGATGTGGAGGCATTGGAGAGGGTGCAGAGGAGGTTTACCAGGATGTTGCCTGGTATGATGGGTAGGTCTTATGAGGAAAGGCTGAGGGATTTGAGGTTATTTTTGTTAGAGAGAAAAAGGCTAAGAGGTGACCTAATTGAGACATAAGATGATCAGAGGGTTCGATAGGGTGGACAGTGAGAGCCTTTTTCCTCAGATGGAGATGGCTAACATGTTAGCTTTAAATTAAGGGGTGGTAGTTATAGGATGGACGTCAGAGGTGGGTTCTTTAGTCAGAGGGTAGTAAGGGTGTGGAATGCCCTGCCTGCAGCTGTTGTGAACTCGCCAAGTTTAAGGGCGTTCAAATGGTCAGTGGATAGGCATATGGATAACATTGGAATAGTTTAGGATAGAGGGTCATAAAATTGGTTCCATTGGTCGGTGCAACATCGAGGGCCGAAGGGCCTGTACTGCACTGTAATGTTCTATGTTCTATAATCTCCCAGCATCCACTCTTTCAAACCCCTTCAGAATCTCGTAGGTTTTAATAAAATTATCTCTCAATCTTCTAAACTCCTGAGAATGTCAACCCAATTTACTCAGCCTCTCATCATAGGATGTTCCAGGAAACAATTTAGTGAATCTTCACTGTACTGTCTCCAATGCAACTATATCCTTCTTTCAATGTGGGGACCAGAACTGCTCATAAGTTTCCAGCCTCATTGAAACTTTATCTAACTGTACCAACACTTATTTTTGTACTCCAATCCCTCTGCAATAAAGGCAAACATGGCATTTATCATGGGAATAATTTATCAGGGGTAGGTTTTTCACTCAGAGGGTGGTGAGTGAATGGAACCGACTGCCATTGGAGGTTGTTGAGGCAAACTCACTGGGGTCTTTTAAGAGACTTCTGGATGAGTATATGGAAAAGAATAAGATAGGGGGTTATGGATAGGTCTGTGGATTGGTAGATGTGATCGGCGCAACTCGTGGGCTGAAGGGCCTGTTTGTGCTGTATTGTTCTATGTTCTATCTCTCTAATTGCTCACTGCACCTACGTGCTAATTGTCTGCAACACTTGTGAAATTGTACACAAAAGTCTTTTTGAACAGCAACACTTAGAAGTGTCTCATGTTGTGAAGTTAGAGGTTTGTAAAATTGTAAAAATGCTACGAGTTGTAAAATTGTCTGTTTAAAAGGTGGTTTAGTTTCCTTCTGTACTAAAGAGACAGGTGCAAGAAGTGCAAAGAGGGACCCAAGACCCAGAGGAACACTGTATTGCTAGGCTAGACAGGCCAATCATTACATGGCCCCAGTTATGTTTGTTAGAGCAGTGCAGTGGATTTGAAGAATCGTCCCCGATATATTCGTACAACATCTCCGCTATCTCTTCAATCCCCATGATAATTTCACCTGTATCTGCATCGAGAGGACAAATTGTTTTTTTTACTACTCTCTTCCTTTTTACCTACTTACAAAATTTTTACAATCTGTCTTTATATCTCTGCTACTTTACTCTCAGTCTACTCCTTCAATTCTTACCAACAATATGATGACCCTTTGCTGCTTTCTAAAACACTCAATTCCTTACATTTCCTTCAGTTTCATTGTAAAAATGGAAGAGTGGACCAAGGATTTGTCTTTCTTGCTCAGTTATTGTTCTTCAATGAAATGTATTTTTGGGGAATATTTTAAATAGATTATTTAGTCCCCTCTACGGGGGGGGGGGGGTGTGTGTGTGTGTGTGTGTGTGTGTGTGTGTGTGTGTGTGTGTGTGTGTGTGTGTGGAGAGAGGGGCAGTCCCCTGTACCGGGAGCGGGGAGGGGCAGTCCCCTGTAGTGCGCACATATTTCTTTACCTGTATCTTTGAGCAGGTCATTAGTTCCTTGAGTTTATTGATCTCACTGACGATTGTAATTTCGGTCCCACTATGCATCCGACTCCCATATTCTGTGCAATGTAAAAACCCAAGTGTTAATTACAGTAGCAGGAGATTGCATGCCTGGGTGAAATTGAACAGCTAAACTATCTTCCATTGGAAATAATTAAACTGAGGGAGGATTAACCTTTTGCAGTAGTTGCTATTTATGGGTTCCTCTTACACATCAATTTTTAAGTTAATTTGATGAAAATGTACCAGTTCTAAAATTACTTCAGGACTGAAGTTCCTATGGGAAGGAATTAATATATGTGGCTTTGTGCATCTGGTAATCAGCTGGAATGGTGAGAGGGTTTCTCCCCATCTGATAAAGATGTCAGTTTAGCAACGTGATTGGGTTACCCGTTAAGATAATTTGATCACTATCACATGTAGTTGCTGAGAGCTTGCTGTCTGTCAATTGGTTGCCTCCATGACAACAATGAATACATTTCAAACAGTTCTAAATTGTCAGGAAAGTACTTCTGGGATGTCTTTAAATTCTGAAATAGAAGACATCAATAAAAGTTGAGTTTGAGAATACTAAAGGACAGGTCTCAGGAAACAATGGGGATTGTATCAATATATCGATGCCTGCATCCAAGAATCCCCCAGTGGAAGGGAATATCTGAATCAGAGTAGGAATGCAAAGCCTGGAACTATTGACACACTATATACAATGAGACATCCATTAACACTGCAATGATGTTACTGTGAAAATCCCTAGTCACGATAGTCTGGCTACACTGGTTCAGAATGTAGCATTTCCATCGCACCTAACTAGCATGTCTTTCAAACTGTGGGAGGAAACTGGAGTACTTGGAGGAATCTCAAACAGATAAGGGAAGAAAAGGGGAACAGTGACCCAACCCAAAAATCAAACCCAGGTGCCTGGTGCTGTGAGAAAACAATGTTAGCCACTGAGCCACCAGGTATTTAATATAATTCCACCTGGTATTTAATATAATTCACCCATATTACACAGTATTTAATATAATACTGTATTATATTAAGTATTTAATATATTTAATTATATTATATATTTAATATAATAATATAATGGTTTTATCAGGGGCAGGTCATGCCTTACGAGCCTAGTTGAGTTCTTTGAAAATGTGACTGAACATATTGACGAAGGAAGGACGGTGGATGTAGTGTACATGGACTTTAGTAAAGCATTTGATAAGGTCCCACATGCAAGGCTTCTAGAGAAGGTGAGAGGGCATGGGATCCAAGGGGCTTTGGCCTTGTGGATCCAGAACTGGCTTGCCGGCAGAAGGCAGAGAGTGGTTGTGGATGGGTCTTGTTCTGCATGGAGGTCGGTAAACAGTGGAGTGCCCCAGGGATCTGTTCTGGGACCCCTGCTGTTTGTCATTTTCATAAATGACCTGGATGAGGAAGTGGAGGGATGAGTTAGCAAGTTCGCCGACGATACCAAGATCGGTGGTGTTGTGGATGGTCTGAAGGGATGCCAAAAGTTGCAGCGGGACATAGACAGGATGCAAGACTGGGCGGAGAAGTGGCAGATGGACTTCTACGCAGATAAATGTGTAGTGGTCCATTTTGGCAGGAATAATGGGATGAAGGAGTACAATATAAGGGGTAGGAATCTTAGCTGTGTTGAAGAGCAGAAGGATCTCGGGGTCCAGGTCCATAGGACTCTTAAATCGGCCTCGCAGGTGGAGGAAGTGGTCAAGAAGGCGTACGGTGTACTGGCCTTCATTAATCGAGGAATAGAGTTCAGGAGTCAGGAGGTAATGATGCAGCTCTATAAGACTCTTGTCAGACCCCAGTTGGAGTATTGGCGCAGTTCTGGTCGCCTCATTATAGGAAGGATGTAGAGGCTATTGAGAGGGTTCAGAGGAGATTTACAAGATGCTGCCTGGATTGGGAGGCAGGCCTTATGAAGATAGGTTGAGGGAGCTGGGACTCTTCTCACTGGAGAGAAGTAGGTTGAGAGGCGACCTGATAGAGGTTTATAAAATGTTGAGAGGAATAGATAGGGTGGATTCTCAGAGACTATTTCCCCGAGCTGAAATGGTCACTACGAGAGGACACAGATTTAAGGTGCAGGGAAGCAAATACAAAGGAGATGTCGGGTAGGTTTTTCACTCAGAGGGTGGTGAGTGAATGGAACCAACTGCCGTCGGAGGTTGTTGAGGCAAACTCACTGGGGTCTTTTAAGAGACTTCTGGATGACTATATGGAAAAGAATAGGATAGGAGATTATAGATAGGTCTGTAGACTGGTAGATGTGATCGGTGCAACTGGTGGGCCGAAGGGCCTGTTTGTGCTGTATTGTTCTATGTTCTATAATGCACCCGTGTTACCCAGTATTTAATATAATGCACCCGTGTTACCCAGTATTTAATATAATGCACCCGTGTTACCCAGTATTTAATATAATTCATCTGTATTACCGTATATTCTTTACACAGAGGGTGGTGAGGGCGTGGAATGCCCTGTCTGCAGCAGTTGTGGACTCGCCTACTTTGTGGACATTCAAATGCTCAGTGGATAGGCATATGGATGATATTGGAATAGTTGTGGTTAGGGGGTCCACTGGCCGGCGCAACATCGAGGGCCGAAGGGCCTGTACTGCGCTGTAATGTTCTATGTGTTACCCAGTATTTAATATAATTCTCCCGTATTTCCCAGTATTTAATATAATTCCATCTATATTACGCAGTACTTAATATAATTCCATCCATGTGATTTACAAGATGTTGAGAGGAATAGATAGGGTGGACTCTCAGAGACTATTTCCCAGGGCTGAAATGGTCAATACGAGAGGACACAGATTTAAGGTGCAGGGAAGCAAATACAGAGGGGATGTCAGGGGTAGGTTTTTCACTCAGAGGGTGGTGAGTGAATGGAATCGGCTGCTGTCAGTGGTGGTGGAGGCAAACTCACTGGGGTCTTTTAAAAGACTTCTGGATGAGTACATGGGATTTAATCGTATTGGGGGTTATAAATAGGTCTGTGGCTTCGTAGGTATAGATGTGATCGGCACAAATTGTGGGCCAAAGGGCCTGTTTGTGCTGTAGTGTTCTATGTTCATATTACCCAGTATTTAATATAATTCACCCGTATTACCCAGTAATTAATATAATTACACCTATATTACACAATATTTAATATAATTCCACCCGTATTATCAGATATTTAATTTAATTCCATCCATATTACCCGGTATTTAATGTAATTCCACTCGTATTCCCAGTATTTAATATAATTTCACCAATATTACCCAGTATTTTATATAATTCCACCCACATTATACAGTATTTAATAAAATTCCATCCATACCAGTCAGTATTTAATATAATTTCATCCATATTACCCAGTATTTAATATATTAATAGAATAATGCGTCCAGTTCTGGTTGCCTTACTACCGGAAGGTTGTGGAGGTTCTGGAGAGAGTGCAGAGGAGGTTTACCAGGATGCTGCCTGGTATGGAAGGTCTGAGTTACGAGGAGAGATTAGGCAAATTGGGACTGTTTTCCTTAGAAAGATGTAGACTTAGTAGAGATCTAATAGAGGTGTACAAGATTATGAAGGAGATAGATAGAATAAACAGGGTTAAGCTTTTTCCTAGGATGGACTCAAATAGCACGAGGGGTCACAGGCTTAGGATGAGGGGGATAAGGTATAATTTGGATGCTAAAGGGAGTTTTTTCACACAGAGGGTGGTGGAGGTATGGAATGCACTGCCAAGTAAAGTGTGGAGGCAGGTACTCGAGTTATTTGAGAGATACTTAGATGTGCACATGAACAGAATGGGAATGGAGGGGTATAGAAAACTGATTTAAAATAGGGATCATGAGCCTTGGGAGTCCCTGGGAAGTGTGTAAATAGATGATGATATTGATGTACTTGTTTTTATCCTACAGGTGCTTTGGTCCACCTTGTTGTCTAACAAGGGGCATACACGCGATGGGTCGTGAGAGGGCTGCTCTTGGATTTTTCGAGAGTATCCTAGTGCTTCACGTCGTTAGTGTACGCTTGACCTGGACCATTTGATGGGCAACACGACAGCTCAGTGACTATCGCTGTGCTGTGCAGATACATGGATTTGGGCCTGTGTCTGTGGGAGTTTGCACATTCTCCCCGTGCTTGCGTGGGTTTTCTCCGGGTGCTCCGGTTTCCTCCCACATCCCAAAGATGTGCTCTTAGGCTAATTGGCAAAACAAATTCTCCCTAAATTGTCTCAAATTTGGTTTTTAATCCATAGATCTATAAACATGGACAAGGATCACGGGTAGAGGTGGGAACATCGTGGTGTTGGCGCGGGTTCATTGGGCCAAAGGGCCTGTTTCCCGTGCTGGTTTGTTCTTTGTTATAATTCAACCCAGTATTTAATATAATCCTACCCATATTACCCCATATCTAATATAATTCCACACGGATTATCCAGTATTGTTTATAATATTAGATCTTTGATACCTGAGAAACTTTTTCTTGTTCTCAGTCCAGCAGCTGATGACTGGCCGCTGCTCGATCTGAGCGAGGAAGCATCAATCTGAAAATGAGAAACAATTACAATGTGAAAATTTTGTGATTTTGAACAGCTGCACAGACACTGGAGATGTGGTAGAGTGTGGCGGTGTGGTAGAGTGTGGCGGTGTGCTGGTATCCCAGGATTAGGGATACTGTTGGGTGGGGGGGCTCCCTCTGAGCGAGGCGGACTATGGAAGATTCAGTCTATGATGGGGAGGGTGGGAATGCCCCTCGAGGGGCTGATAAACACCAGGTGTGTTGGAGGGCAGAGGCTTTGGGGCAAAGACATTTTTGGTACCAGGAGAGGTGTAGTGGGAAATGGTCCTTGGGGGCTCCACAAGGTAGGGATGGAAGGGAGACAGTTTAGGGTCCCCAGTGTGTGGGCTGGGGTGGGGACATGCTTTCTCCTCAATTATTCTGATATTCACTGAGATTACGGTTGCTCTGTAGCTCAACGCCCCACATTTACTCAAAAGAACCTGACATCGTTATACAACAATCAGCCCCATATTAAATCTGAATAGACGCCAGCGTACGTGACGTTTTAGGGATAGGAACAGGAGGCCATTCAACTCCTCTAGATTGCTCTGCGAGTTATTTGCATCATGGCTGATTTGTATCTCAATTCCATCAATCTCCTGAATGCCATAACCATTTTTAACAAAAATTGATCACTTAAGTTTGAAATTTCAGTTGCCTGCCAAAGCCAACAGTCTGAATGTAGCAGAGTATTGCAAAATCCCAGTGTTCTGTGTGTAAGTGTTTCCTGAATTCATTCCTTGCTTTAAGATTACGCCACCCTTACTCTGGGCTCCCCAGAGCAAAGGAAATAGTTTCTTGCTATGTTTTTTTTGTTAAATCTCTTATCATTTTGAACAACTTCATTTGTTTACTCCTCTGCTGCCTAGACTCAAGTGATGGAGAACAGGTGACATTGATCTTTTGAAGAAAGATTAGAAGCTTCAGAAATATTAAATTGCACCCAATGGAGCTTTTCTATTGATAAAACTTCCTTGTTTCTGAATTAACAAGTTGGCTGTCAATAACTGACACTGCTCCAGACTCAACAGCAGAAGGAAACTTGCTCAATCCTTACACGTTTCAGTGCATATTTCTCCAAGTTCAGCAGCTTTCTCCGGTTGGCAAGTATGGTTTCTCGCTCTTTCTTATCTGTGGTGTATGATTTCTCCAGAGCGTCCAACTCAATCTTTACAGAGTGAAAAAGAAAGCATTAAAAAGCTTTACATGGCTGAAGATATCATTTCAAATATTTAATACATCTAGGTAGAGGAGGGACATTAGGACAATTGAAGCACATAGAGGAAAGTGTATGTGTAGTTTTACTCTGTATCTAACCCCGTGCTGTACCTGTCCTGCGAGTGTTTGATGAGGGGACAGTGTAGAGGGAGCATTACTCTGTATCTAACCCTGTCTGTACCTGTCCTAGGAGTGTTTGATGGGGACAGTGTAGAGGGAGCTTTACACTCAGGTTTATGCTTATTCTCTTATAACAGAGAATCAAATCTGACCACAGCAGCTGCTGTGGAATTTAAATGCAATTAATAAATCTAGAACTGAAAGCTAGTCTCAGTAATGGTGACAATGGAATTGTCATCAATTCTCATGAAAACCCATCTGGTTCATTCATATTCTTTAGCGAAGGAAATCTGCCATCCTTACCCAGTCTGACCTACATGGGACTCCAGATCCACAGCAATGTGAGTGACTCTGAAATGCCCTCAGAAATGGCTGTGCAAGACACTCAGTCCAAGGGCGATTAGGAATGGGCAACAAACATGAGTCCGGTCAGTGATCCCCACGTGCCATGAACAAATAATCCAGGGTATTCTTGGCATTGTCAGATTTCTGGTCCTTACCCACATGTTCTTCCGGGCTTCTGCAGCTTCTCGAGATACCTGAGCTAATGCGGTTAGCTCAGCTTTGTGTGCATCGACGATCGCACTGAAGCTATCTACTCTCTGAGGGATGTACGCTGCATCCTGCAAATGTGAAGGTAATGTATCAAGTCTGTAGCAATAAACAAAGATTCCCAGTAATCCAGGGCCCATGTACAGTTCTAACACAAATCTCCACTTTCACACCTGTAGCATCCTTACTGTCACAAGCAGAAGGAGTGATTCCCCCCAATCCCAGCGGTATCCAATGTGCAGGATCCGTGCTGGGTGTTGCAGCCATTGTAAATCGGCGGGGAAGTGCGTAAATAATGGAGAATTTCCCTCACTCCACCATTGGAACAAATGTGGGCAATCGGGCCCCCCCTCCCCTCCCCCAGAGGGTGGGATGGCAGGCGTGGTACTCCCTGGGCATGGGCACCTTGGCACTCTCCATCAGGCATGAAGCAATGCCAAGAGTGCAGGGTCTATGGGGGGATTGGGCCTAGTGGGCAGGGTAACTGGTGGGGATTCCCACCCTCACTCTACAAAGGGGATTAGTGGAAGAGCAAGGAAGGCCAGCGATAAGGGCTGCCTATTGGGATGGGATGGGGGTGTCAGTCTGCTGGGGGCATTGGGAGGGGTTTTAGGACTGCAGTGGGGGGGGGGGGGGCAAGGGTCAGTACTTCTTGATTAGTCTTTTGTGGCACTTTGTCAAACATCTTCTGGAAGTCCAGATATACCACATCCACAAGTTCCCCACTATCCATCCTGCTGGTTATAGAACATAGAACATTACAGCGCAGTACAGGCCCTTCGGCCCTCGATGTTGCGCCGGCCAGTGGACCCTCTAACCTAAACTATTCCAATATCATCCATATGCCTATCCATCGAACATTTGAATGCCCCCAAAGTAGGCGAGTCCACAACTGCTGCAGGCAGGGCATTCCACGCCCTCACCACCCTCTGTGTGAAGAACCTGCCTCTGACATCCGTCCTATAACTACCACCTCTTAATTTAAAGTTATGTCCCCTCGTGTTGGTCATCACCATCCGAGGAAAAAGGCTCTCACTATCCACCCTATCCAATCCCTTGATCATCTTATACGCCTCAATTAGGTCACCGCGTAACCTTCTTCTCTCTAATGAAAATAACCTCAGGTCCCTCAGCCTTTCCTCATAAGGCCTTCCCACCATACCAGGCAACATCCTGGTAAACCTCCTCTGCACCCTCTCCAATGCCTCCACATCTTTCTTATAATGTGGGGACCAGAACTGTACACAATACTCCAAGTGCGGCCGCACCAGAGTTATGTCCTCAAAAAAGCTCAAGCAAGTTTGTCAAGCATGATGTTCCCTTCATAAAACCGTGCTGACAATGGTGAATTCAGCTTTGCTTTTCCAAACATTCATTCATCTCCTTAATGACTGATTCTAGCAACTTCCCCCACCGCAGAGGTCAAGCTAACCTGCCTATAGTTTCCTACTTTTTGCCTCTGTCCCTTTTTGAATAAGGGTGTCACATTAGCGAGTTTCTAGAATCCCAGGAATTTTGAAATATCACAACCAATGCATCCACTATCTCTGCTACCACTTTCTTTAATACCCTAGGGTGCAATCATCAGGTCCCAAAGACTTATCTATCTTTAATCTCATTAGTTTATTCAATACCTTCTCCCTCATGATGGTTTTTGCACCAAGTTCCTCTGCATTAACAACAGTTTTTGGAAAATCTTCACTATTCTCTACCATGAAGACAGAGGCAAAATATTGGTTTAGTGCCTCTGCCATCTCAGTGTTCTCCCTTAATACCTCACCAGTATTATCTTTGAAAGGGTCATCATTTACTTTAGCTATTCTCTTCGTCTTTGCATACTTACAGAAACTTTTAATATCTGTATTTATATTTTCTGCTAGTTTCCTTTTGCAGTTCATTTAGTTCTTTTGACTCTATTTTTAGTAGCCTTTTGCTGAACCTTGAAGTTCTCCCAATCCTCCAGCTTATAGAATCATAGAACCCTACAGTGCAGAATGTGGCCATTCAGCCCATCAAGTCTGCATCCCATCCAGGCCTCATCCCTATAACCCAATACATTTACCCTAACTAGTCCCCCTGACACTAACAGACAATTCAGCATGGCCCATCCACCTAACTCGCACATCTTTGGACTGTGGGAGGAAACCAAGCACTCGGAGGAAAACCACGCAGACACAGTGATTGAACCTGGGTCCCTGGAGCTGTGAGGCAGCAGTGCTAACCACTGTGCATCGTGCTGCCCCTAGATTGCCACTGAATTTTGCAGTTTGGTGTGCCCTAGTTTTTGCCGTTGTTTCCTCTTTGACTTCACATTGGCACAGTGGCTAGCAGGGACCCAGGTTCAATTCCCTGCTCGAGTCGCCGTCTGTTTGAAGTTTGCATGTTTTCCCCATGTCTACGTGGATTTCCTCCAAGTGCTCTGATTTCCTCCCATTG
Source organism: Sphyrna mokarran (assembly GCA_024679065.1). NCBI lineage: Eukaryota > Metazoa > Chordata > Chondrichthyes > Carcharhiniformes > Carcharhinidae > Sphyrna > Sphyrna mokarran. The sequence continues at coordinate 44,403,787 of JAGIQG010000025.1, forward strand.
TCCAAAAATGTGCAGGTTAGTTAGATTGGCCATGCTAAATTGACCTTAGTGTCAGGGGTATTAGTAGGGTAAATGTATGGGGTTACGGGAATAGGGTTAGGGTGGGATTTTGGTTGGTACAGTCTCAATGGGCCAAATGGCCTCCTTCTGGACTGTAGGGCCTTCTACAAATCCTTGTCTAGGCATGGAATGTTTTTCTTCCTTTTACAATTCTTCCTCTCAGCAATTGAGGTATTTAATATCTCCCTCAACATCTGCCACTGTTCCTCAAGGATCCTGCCCAGTTCAGTTGGGCCAACTCTTCCTTCAGACCTGTATAATAATTCTGCCCAATGCGAAAACTCTAGTGTGGCACACTGCTTCCCCTCGGTCAGTCTGAAAATCGAGGATGCTGCGATCACTCTTTCCAAGAGGGTCTTTAACAACAAAACTATTTATCAACCCATCTTCATTACATAAAGTAAATATAAAATAGCCTGCTCCCTGGTTAGCTCCATAACACATTGCTCTAAGAAACAATCCCTCATACACGATTACCTTTGCCAGTTTGATTAATCCAGTCAATATGGATGTTAAAATCAGTCATGATTATCATTGTGCCTTTCTCACAAGCCTTCATTATTTCTTTGTTTATGCTATGGAAGCATTGCTCGGGGGCCTGCAAATTACTCTTACCAAGATATTTTTTCCTTTGTTTTTTATTTCTCCCCAGATCAATTCAACACGTTCACTCTTAGTGCCAGTGTCAAACAAAGAACAAAGAACAAAACAGCCCGGGAAACAGGCCCTTCGGCCCAACGAGCCCGCGCTACCATCTCAATGTTCCCACCTCTACCCGCGATCCCTGTCCATGTTTATAGATTTATGGATTTAAAACCAAATTTGAGACAATTTAGGGAGAATTTGTTTTGCCAATTAGCCTAAGAGCACATCTTTGGGATGTGGGAGGAAACCAGAGCTCCCGGAGAAAACCCACGCAAGTACGGGGAGAATGCGCAAACTCCCACAGACACAGGCCCAAATCCATGCATCTGCACAGCACAGCGATAGTCACTGAGCTGTTGTGTTGCCCATCAAATGGTCCAGGTCAATGCAGCCTTGGTATCATCTTTAACGAATAAAGTAACTCTGCTCCTGTCCCACCCTGTCTATCCTTCTGGAATACTGAGTACCCTTAAACATTCAATTCCCAGTCCTCCTCCAGCCGTGAGAGAATAATTAGGGATAGGATTTATAGTTATTTAGAGAGTAATGAATTGATTGGGGATAGTCAGCATGGTTTTGTGAAGGGTAGGTCGTGCCTTACTAACCTCATTGAGTTTTTTGAAAAAGTGACTAAGGAGGTGGATGGGGGTAAGGCGGTTGATGTGGTATATATGGACTTTAGTAAGGCGTTTGATAAGGTGGCCCATGGAAGACTTCTGCAGAAAATGCAGATGTATGGGATAGAGGGTGATTTAGCTAATTGGGTTAGGAATTGGCTAGCAGATAGAAGACAGAGGGTGGTGGTTGATGGGAGATATTCATCGTGGAGTTCGGTGACAAGTGGTGTACCTCAGGGGTCTGTTTTGGGGCCCCTGCTGTTTGTAATTTTTATAAATGATCTGGATGAGGGTATTGAAGGATGGATTAGTAAATTTGCAGATGACACTAAAGTCGGTGGAGTGGTAGATAGTGAAGAGGGGTGTTATAGTTTGCAGAGGGACTTGGACAAGTTGCAGAGCTGGGCCGAGAGGTGGCAAATGGAGTTTAATGTGGAAAAGTGTGAGGTAATGCACTATGGCAGAAATAATAAATGTGTAGAGTATAGGGCAAATGGTAGGATTCTTAGTAGTCTAGATGAACAGAGGGATCTTGGTGTGTATGTGCATAGATCCCTGAAAGTAGGCAGTCAGGTCGAGAAGGTTGTTAGGAAGGCATATGGAGTCTTGGCTTTTATTGGTAGGGGGATTGAATTTCGGAGCCGCAACGTCATGTTGCAACTGTACAAAACTCTAGTGCGGCCGCACTTGGAGTATTGTGTACAGTTCTGGTCCCCGCATTATAAGAAAGATGTGGAGGCATTGGAGAGGGTACAGAGGAGGTTTACCAGGATGTTGCCTGGTATGGAGGGCAGGTCTTATGAAGAGAGGCTGAGGGATTTGAGGTTGTTTTCGTTAGAAAGGAGGCGGCTAAGAGGGGACCTAATCGAAAATATAAGATGATTAGAGGTTTAGATAGGGTGGACAGTGATAGCCTTTTTCCTAGGATGGAGAAAGCTAGCACGAGGGGACACAGCTTTAAATTAAGGGGTGATAGTTATAGGACGGATATCAGAGGTAGGTTCTTTACCCAAAGGGTGGTTCGGGAGTGGAATGCCCTGCCTGCAGGGTTGTAGATGCGCCAAGTTTGGTGGCGTTTAAGAGGTTAGTTGATAAGTATATGGAAGAGAAGGGAATGGTTAGTTTGGAGGGGCATTGCTTTTTATATTGGTTGGCGCAACATCGAAGGCCGAAGGGCCTGGGAACTGCACACAATACTCCAAGTGCGGCCGCACTAGAGTTTTGTACAGTTGCAACATGACGTTGCAGCTCCGAAATCAATCCCCCTACCAATAAAAGCTAAGACTCCATATGCCTTCTTAACAACCTTCTCGACTTGACTGCCTACTTTCAGGGATCTATGCACACACCAAGATCCTCTGTTCATCTAGACTACTAAGAATCCTACCATTTGCCCTATACTCTACACATTTATTATTTCTGCCATAGTGCATTACCTCACACTTTTCCACATTAAACTCCATTTGCCACCTCTCGGCCCAGCTCTGCAACTTGTCCAAGTCCCTGGCAAACTATAACACCCCTCTTCACTATCTACCACTCCTCCGACTTTAGTGTCATCTGCAAATTTTACTAATCCATCCTTCAATACCCTCATCCAGATCATTTATAAAAATTACAAACAGCAGGGGCCCCAAAACAGATCCCTGAGGTACACCACTTGTCACCGAACTCCACGATGAATATTCCATCAACCACCACCCTCTGTCTTCTATCTGCTAGCCAATTCCTAATCCAATTAGCTAAATCACCCTCTATCCCATACATCTGCATTTTCTGCAGAAGTCTTCCATGGGCCACCTTATCAAACGCCTTACTAAAGTCCATATATACCACATCAACCCTACCCCATCCACTCCTTGGTCACTTTTTCAAAAAACTCAATGAGGTTAGTAAGGCACGACCTACCCTTCACAAAACCATGCTGACTATCCCCAATCAATTCATTACTCTCTAAATAACTATAAATCCTATCCCTAATTATTCTCCCAATACTTTGCCCACCACAAGTAAGACTCACTGGCCTATAATTCCCTGGAAGGTCTCTCTTCCCCTTCTTGAACAACGGGACCACATTCGCTATCCTCCAGTCCTCCGGAACCACACCGTAACCAACGACGACCTGAAGATCAGAGCCAGAGGCTCTGCAATCTCCTCTCTTGCCTCCCAGAGAATCCTAGGGTAAATCCCGTCCGGCCCAGGGGACTTATCCAACTTCAAACCCTCGAGAATATCTAGCACATCCTCCCTATCTACTTCGATACTTTCCAGTTTGCTACCCTGTACCTCAGTGTTCTCCATAACTACATTTACATCACCCTGCGTGAATACCGAAGAGAAATATTTATTCAGTACCTCTCCAATCTCCTCAGGATCCACGCACAACTTCCCACTGCTGTCTATGACTGGCCCTAATCTTGCCCTAACCAATCTTCTATTCTTAACATATCTAAAGAAAGCTTTAGGATTCTCCTTAATCCTATCAGCCAAAGTCTTCTCGTGTCCTCTCTTTGCTCTCCTCAATTCACTCTTTAGCTCCGTCCTGGCTAATCTATAGCTATGCATTGCACTAACCGAGCCTTCAATCCTCATCCTGACATAAGCCTCCTTTTTCCTTTTAACCAGCAAATCAACTTTTTTCGTATACCAAGGTTCTCTTACTCGACCATTTCCTCCTTGCCTGACAGGACATACTTATCAAGGACCCGCAGCAGCTGCTCCTTGAATAAGCTCCACATTCCAGATGTTCCCAGTCCCTGTAGCTTCCTAGTCCAATCTATGCACCCTAATTCTCTCCTGATGGCCTCATAATTACCCTTCCCCAGCTATAACTACAGCCCCCAGCTTCATGCCTATCCCTGTCCATCACTAAGGTGAACGTAACCGAATTGTGGTCACTATCACCAAAATGTTCACTAACTTCCAAGCCTAACACCTGGTCTGGCTCATTGCCCAGCACCAAATCAATGTAGCCTCACCTCTAGTTGGCCTATCTACATACTGAGTCAAAAAACCTTCCTGCACACTTTGTATAAAAACTGACCCCTCTAACAAGCTAGAGCTATAGCTATTCCAATCAATATTAGTAAAGTTAAAGTCCCCCATAACAATTACCCTATTACTTTCACTCCTGTCCAGGATCGACTTTGCAATCCTTTCCTCTACCTCTCTAGAACTTTTAGGAGGTCTATAAAAGACTCCCAACAGGGTGACCTCTCCTTTCCTGTTTCTAATCTCAGCCCATACTACCTCAACAGACAAGTCCTCATCAAACTTCTTTTCTGTCACTGTGATACAGTCTTTGACTAATAATGCCACTCCTCCCCCACTTCTACCTCCTTCTCTACTCCGACTAAAGCATTTGAACCCTGGAACCTGCAACATCCATTCTTGTCCCTGCTCTACCCAAGTCTCTGAAATGGCCACAACATCGAAGTTCCAGGTACTGGTCCAAGCTGCAAGTTCCTCCCCCTTATTGCGAATACTCCTTGCATTAAAGTATACGCATTTCAAACCATGCCCTACCCCACCCGTATGCTGCTGTGTTTTACAGCTTTCCTCTATGACCCCCTTACTCTCATCCCTCTTAGCACCCCAACTACTTAGGATCCCACCCCCCCCCCGAATCAGTTTAAAGCCCCCTGCATAGCCTTAGCAAATTTTCCCCCCAAGATATTAGTTCCCCTCTGGTTCAGGTGTAGACCATCTCTCTTGTAGAGGTCCCACTATCCCAGAATGAGTCCCAATTGTTCAGGAACCTGAACCCCTCCCTCCTGCACCATCCCCGCAGCCACGAGTTCAAACATTCCCTCTCTCTGTTCTTCTCTAAACTATCCCTTGGCACAGGCAAGAGTCCAGAGATAACCACTCTGCCAGTTTTGGCCCTAAGCTTCTACCCCAACTCCATAAATTTATGTTTAATATCCCCTTCCCTCGTCCTTCCTATATCATGTGTCCCTACATGAACTATGACTTGGGGCTGACTCCCCTCTCCCTTAAGAATCTTAAAAACCCGCTCTGCGACATCCTGGATCCCAGCCCCTGGGAGGCAACACACCAGCCCTGAGTCACTTTTATTACTATTTACTCTCCTATCTGTCCCTCTAACTATGGAGTCTCCAATTACCAGGCCCAATCTCTTATTTCCCCTACCCACCTGAGCATTCCCAGCAGGCTCACCCCCAGAGACCTGCTCCCTTTGGCCATCTCCAGTTGATTCTTCCTCAACTGTAGCCTCCAAGACAGAAAATTTGTTTTAGAGGGGAACAGCCCCAGGGGATTGTCTACCCGATTGCTTCTTACCCCTCCTCCGAATAGTTACCCAAGAATCACTTTTAGGAGTGACTATCTCTTTGTCACTCCTGCCAATATCCTCCTCAACCTCTCGGATTATCCTGCGTTCCTCTAATTCCAGCTCCAGCTCCTTAACACGATCCTCAAGGAGCTGCAAATGGGCACACTTCCTGCAGGTATAATCAGCAGGAACACTACTAGCGTCCCTCACCTCATACATACTGCAGGAGTTGCAACGGACTGCCTGCACTGCCATCCCTGATACTTTAATTTACTTTAAGGAGAGAGAGAAAAAAAAACTTCCCACACACTTTTATTATTAGGTTAGAGGAGGGTGGGATACTCTACCTGTGTAGAGTATCGGGTTTCCTCTCTGGACCAATTTATAGAGACAGAGAAAACTACAACTACCGGCCAGCCTCCTAATGACGACTTCCTATGTTTCTGAAATCCTCATCATATCCATTTGTCTTTGTGCTATCAACTCATTGACTCTATTTTAAATACTGTGTGCATTTAGGTGCAGGGTTTTTAAATAATTCCCTCCTGATTTTTTACCCCTTGCAATTTTTTTCGTGCATTATACTTTTCACATATTTTGACCTTTCTAATTTCTGATGATCGTTAGACTGACTTTGCCTGTTCATCCTATTAACCACTATTTACACCTCGCATACGAACCTGATGCTTTGGTTCCCATTAACCATTATTCTTTTATTAGTTTTACCCTCCCCCTCCCCGCTGCTCGCTTCCTAGTTTAAAATGCTTGTGACCATGTTATTTATCCTTTCTACCAGAGCACTGGTACTGGATCGATCCAGGTGAAATCCCAATGGTACAGATTCCTCCTGATCAAATCTTGTTGTCAATGACCAATGAAGTAGAACCGCCCTCTTTTCCACATCACTCCTTTAGTCACAGTTTCACTTCCCTAATTTTCTTATCTCTGTGCCAACTCACATGTGAAGTAATCCAGAGATGATAACCCTCGAGGACCTGTTCTTTCATTCAGTTCCTAGCTGTTGATAATGTCCAAACAGGTCCTCTTTCCCAGTCTTATCCATCTGGTTTGTCCTAGTGAGAACTACAACAACTGGATCCTCCCCTTCCCATTCCAATATCCAACAAGCTATTCAGAGATATTCCTCACCCTGGAACCAAACAGGCCACATATCATCATACGGGCCTTCGGAACTTGCAGCTGAATACCTGGGAGTGTGTATGAAGCCTGAATGCCCACAGAGATCAGAAGGAGGAGAAACATAGAAAATAGTGTGGATGTTAGGAAAGAGGATGTGTTAGACCTGTTAAATTCCATCAAGATAGACAAGTCGCCGGGACCGGATGGGATGTACCCCAGGTTATTGTGGGAGGTGAGGGAAGTGGTTGCAGAGCCCCTGGCGATGATCTTTGTGTCGTCCATGGAAACGGGAGAAGTTCTGGAGGATTGCGAATGTGGTTCCTATCTTTAAGAAAGGGAACAGGGATAGTCCAGGAAATTACCAACCGGTGAGTTTGACTTCAGTGGTTGGTAAGCTGATGGAGAGGCTTCTGAGGGATAAGATATCTGAACATTTGGAGAAGTTTGGACTGATTAGAAATAGTCAGCATGGTTTTGTCAAGGGCAGGTCATGCCTTACGAGCCTAGTTGAGTTCTTCGAAAATGTGACTAAACACATTGACGAAGGAAGGGCGGTGGACGTAGTGTACATGGACTTTAGTAAGGTGTTTGATGAGGCCCCCCCATGCAAGGCTTCTGGAGAAGGTGAGAGGGCATGGGATCCAAGGGGCTTTGACCTCGTGGATCCAGAACTGGCTTGCTGGCAGAAGGCAGAGAGTGGTTGTGGATGGGTCTTGTTCTGCATGGAGGTCGGTAACCAGTGGAGTGTCCCAGGGATCTGTTCTGGGACCCCTGCTGTTTGTCATTTTCATAAATGACCTGGATGAGGAAGTGGAGGGATGGGTTAGTAAGTTCGCCATCGATACAAAGATCGGTGGTGTTGTGGATGGTCTGGAGGGATGCCAAAAGTTGCAGCGGGACATAGACAGGATGCAAGACTGGGAGGAGAAGTGGCAGATGGACTTCAATGCAGATAAATGTGTAGTGGTCCATTTTGGCAGGAATAATGGGATGAAGGAGTACAATATAAGGGGTAGAGTCTTAGCTGTGTTGTAGAGCAGAAGGATCTCGGGGTCCAGGTCCATAGGACTCTTAAATCGGCCTCGCAGGTGGAGGAAGTGGTCAAGAAGGCGTACGGTGTACTGGCCTTCATTAATCGAGGAATAGCGTTTAGGAGTCAGGAGGTAATGATGCAGTTCTATAAGACTCTTGTCAGACCCCAGTTGGAGTATTGTGCGCAGTTCTGGTCGCCTCACTATAGGAAGGATGTAGAGGTTATTGAGAGAGTTCAGAGGAGATTTACAAGGATGCTGCCTGGATTGGGAGGCAGGCCTTATGAAGATAGGTTGAGGGAGCTGGGACTCTTCTCACTGGAGAGACGGAGGTTGAGAGCGACCTGATAGAGGTTTATAAAATGTTGAGAGGAATAGATAGGGTGGACTCTCAGAGACTATTTCCCCGAGCTGAAATGGTCACTACGAGAGGACACAGATTTAAGGGGCAGGGAAGCAAATACAAAGGAGATGTCAGGGGTAGGTTTTTCACTCAGAGGGTGGTGAGTGAATGGAACCGACTGCCGTCGGAGGTTGTTGAGGCAAACTCACGGGGGTCTTTTAAGAGACTTCTGGATGAGTATATGGAAAAGAATAGGATAGGGGGTTATAGATAGGTCTGTGGATTGGTAGATGTGATCGGCGCAACTCGTGGGCCAAAGGGCCATTTTGTGCTGTATTGTTCTATGTTCTATAGGAGTAGGGGCAGGCCATTCGGCCCTTTGAGCTAGCCATTCATTATGATCATTATGATCAAGCTTCAAAAGCCTGTATTGTGGCATGCCGCCTGCCCAGTGCCAGGGAGACGGGGGGCATCTCTGACGGGCTTAAAAGCATATTGGAGTGGGAGGGGGAAATCCTTTGTGGCTCTTGCTGATACACACACAGGACATTAGAAATTTGAGAGAATCCTACTCCATACTCACTCTCTGCAGACACTCCAGAATGTTCTGATACATCTGGTAAATCTGTTTCGCAACTTTGATTTTAGTATCCATCTTCTCAATTTTATTCTCAATCTGACGAATTATCTATAAATAAACAAATAGATTTTTGATGCTTCTTGTACAGTTTGTACGTGAGAACGAGGAGCAACTGGAGATCATGGAAAGTGGAAAAGTGGCCTGGAAAGCTGACAAGCCAGACTCCCAGGTGGCAGCACGGCGGATAGAAAGATTTGGAGAGGTTACCCAATTGACCACTTCTGTAATCATCTTCTGAATAATTCTTGTTCAGCAACCAGATGGGTAGATGGAGTTAAGATACAAATCAGCCAAAATCTCTTTAAACAGCAGAACAGATTTGACAGTCTGAGTGGACTATTTATATTACGATGATACTGATGCAATTGGTACAATATATTTGTTTAAGGAGACTATTTATAGACTGAACTCTATTCTGCAGGCAGTCGGCATGTCTGGAAAACAATTAGCTCAGATGCTGGGAGAGCAGGATAATTATTCATTTTAGCTATGCAGTGTTTCCATAGGATAGAGCTAATGGATATTTGTTCATAGATTAAGATTTCCCCTGGGGCTTTTGATTAGGGTGACTGACAAAATCACAATAATGTGATTAATGGGGGCAGTTAGATCTGTAGGAAAAAACAGCTTTTCAGTTCTGCCTAAGGTTTGTTTGAAGATGGAGTTTCGTAAGCTGCTCTGAAACACATTTTTGTTCTGAAAGTCTTCAAGTTTATATTCATTGTAGCAAGTAGATTTATGGGTGCTAACCGTACTTAAAGTGGCATTTAAGTCTGTAACAGGTATGTTATCTATTTGGAACTCAAGCAGTAGTAAGTTTGAAATTAAAGTTGTTTCCTTTAAAATATTGTTCAACTATTAATAATTAAGTTACTTTGTTTGTTAGAGCTATATTTCAACTGAAAAATTTTTTATCAAATAAAGTTTGTTTTACTATAAAAGATCCCTAATTTGTCAATGGAATTACCTTAGAGTCAAGTATCCTATCTTCATATTAATAACAAAAGTAGAAAAATTGTTGGTGTTTGTTTGACATCCTAATGTAATTAGGGGTTCTGCTCCAAGACCCTAGCAAAACTGGGGGCTTTTGCCACAATTAAATAGTATAATTCCTTGTTTGGCTTGGGATTATTGGATTCAAGACAGAGTGTGAGAAACTGGTGTTTTGTTTTAGCTGTTGCATTTGGTTAGTTTAAATCGGAAATACTTTGTGAAAATGGGTTTAGTGGTTAAAGATTGGTTTAAAAAGATTGGTTAAATGAAAACTTTTGAAATTGGCGAACCAGCTGAAGAAGTGAGGAAGAAGGAGATAGCATTTAAATTGCCGGAGACACAACATAAAGCATTGGGAATTGGCTAAAATTCAATTACAAATGGAACAGTTACACAAGAAAAGGATCTGATGCAATCGGCTAAAAGACTGACCAGCTTCAATTAGAGGCAAAGGAGAGAGAGAAGGTGGTAAAAAAAAGAGAATGGCAATGGCAGAGGAAAAGGAAAGAGAAAGGCAGAGCATTTAAACTTCAGAAATTTGAATTGCAAAGAGAATATCAACTGTAAACAGGTAGAAGCAAAGGCAGAAATTGAGTAAAGTGGTGCAGAGCAATCAATCCCTATTATTCAAAGGCTTAGTGGTGATATACTTAAATATATTCAAACATTGCCAAGATTTGATGAGAAGGATGTGGAAACTTTTTCTATTTCATTTGAGAAAATAGCTAAACAATTGAAATGATCACAGACCGTGTGGGTATTACTGATTCAAACAAAGCAGGTAGGGAGAGCTGGTGAAGTGATTGCATTTCTATCAGAGAAGGTAGCTAGGGATTATGATGAGGTGACAAAAACCATCTTAAGTGCATACGCACTAGTGCTAGAAACCTACTGACAGAAGTATATTCTAAAGAAGGAATCAGATCAGACATTTATAAAACCTGAAAGAATTAAACAAAATAACTTTGATAGGTGGACAAGAGTATTAAAAATAGACCAAATATGCTCTGAGGGAAACAGTTAGTTTGGAAGACATTAAAAATTCATTTCCTGCTGTAGTAGGAACTTTTGTGGAAGAGCAGAGGGTTAAAACTATGAGATTAGCAGCAGAAATGGCAGATGATTATATATTAGCTCATGGATCAATATTTGATTTTTGACATCAATCTCAATTTGTGAGGGAGGGAAACTGGGGAAAGGAGAAATCCTCACGTGGTCAGGACACTGCGTCTCAGGTTAAAAAGGAAATGTATGTAACTACTTCTCGCAGGGGATGGTGAATTTATGGAACTCGCTGCCTCATTGTGTGGTGCAGTCTGAATCATTGAATGGTTTCAAGGAGAGAATATATTTTTGATTTTAGAAAAGAGATAAGAGGATATGGGGAACAGAGAGTGAAGTGGATTTGAGTCCAGGGAGAAATCAGCCATGAACTGACTGAATGACAGAGCAGACTCACAGGGATGAATTTGCTTATTTCTGCTTCTAATTCTGATGTTACTATGACCGTGGAAGGAAAATAAGAAACCTGAAATACCTTCATTGCAATACTTTGCTGTACACAAAGTCACAGAGTTGGCTGCTTAAGAAAAGTACGGATGTGTTAAAACAGGATAAGCCAGTAGGGTTTGTTAAACTGACAAATAAAACCATAGTTGAAGCTAAAGAGGTGCAAAAGAATATACAGACATTAGTTGACAAGCAGGTATCAGATATTTTTAAAGATTTTATTTGTGTGGGTAAGGTTTACTCATATATACAAGGTGGAATAGGTAAATATGTTCAGATCTTAAGGGATACAAGAACAAGGCAAATTTTAATGATGAGAGATGAGGAGATATGTAATTTGGAAGCAGTATTGCTAGTAAAGCTGGTAGTATGTGGAATTAATGAAGGGAATAGTGTTCCATTATGTAAGACAAGGTTGGAGATTCCAGTGAAACGTGATGAAGTAGTGGTAGGAATAGTGGAGAATTATCTATTTCAGGGTCCAGTTTATCCCAGGAAATGATACAGCGAGATCATAAGTGGCAATGATGCCAACTTGGTCGAAAAGCCAGTGGAAAATCAAACAACTCAGGTGTTGCAGGAATTATATCCTGAGACATTTCTTGACTGTGTGTTAACAGGATCACAGAGCCTCAGGCTGAGGCAGGAGGAGGAGAAATCAGAGAATAAAGATAACAAAACTGAGGTTCAGTTATCAGAAACAATCTTTGATCTGATGGTTGGTAAAGAACAAGAGAAGGTGGGGGGATGTAGTGGATATCTTAGTTTCAGAAAGTTAGCAGGATTACAGCAGGAAGATGCAGAGATAAAGCAGTTGTATCAGAAAGCATACTCAGGAGAATCTAAGAATCATTACTAAAAATAATGTCCTAAGGAGGAAGTGGACACCTTTACATATTCAGGCAAATGCAAAATGGGCAGAAGTTAGAACATAGATGGTTTTATTACTGGTGGATTACAGAAAAGTATTTGCGGGTAGCGCACGAGGTTCAAGCTGAAGGTTACTTGGGAGCAAAGAAAACTCAAGAAAAAATATAAAAAACATTTCTATGGCCATGACTGCATCAGGATGAATTTTGCCATACATGTCACATGTCAGGTAATAGGAAACCCTGAAATGGTAATAAAACCAGTATCCTTAATACTTATTCCAGCATCTGAGAAACCATTTTTGGGGTCCTAATTGACTGTGTGGGACAGCTGTCTAGCAGAACTAGAGAGCACAGCCTCAAAATAAGGGGAGGGGCAGTTCAGAGCAGAGTTGAGGAGGAACTTCTTCACTCAAAGCGTGGTGAATCTCTGGAATTCTCTGCCCATTGAAGTGGTGGAGGCTTCCTCACTGAATATATTTAAGTCACGGGTAGATAGATTTCTGATAGACAAGGGAATTAAAGGGAGAAAGCGGGAAAGTGGAACTGATCCATTTCAGATCAGCCATGATCTTATTGAATGGCAGGGCAGGCTCGAGGGGCTGGATGGCCGACTCCTGCTCCTATTTCTTATGTTCTTTTAGACATTCCCATGTCTAAAATGAAACATGGGAATTAATATCTATTGAACATAATGAGGGTGTCTACTACATTTCCAGAGATCATTCCATTACACAAATTGTGGCTAAGAGAATTATAGAGGACTTAAAATTTTACCATATACAGGCTGCTCAAAGGAACCAATCGGATCAAGGATACAATCTTATGTTGAAGCTATTCAGGGAAGTTATGGATAGCTTAATCAGTAAAGTCTTTTAAATGAACACCACATCATCAAAAATCACAGGAGCATTAGAACTTGGCATCAAACTTTAAAAATAATATTGTGGGTTTATTGTCAGGATTATCCACAGGATTGAGTTAAAAGAATTTCATTTGTCCTTTTTAAAATTAGGGATGCACCAAGTGAAAGAAATAAATTCAGGCCATTTGAATTTTTTTTTGGTTGTGAGGTAAGTGGATCATTTAAATAGATCAAAGAGAAATTGGTGAGTCAGCATTCGTGGTAAACCACATTATTGGACTATGTGTCAAACTTTGGGGAGAGATTAATCAGAGTTGGTGAGTTGATTGGACAGCATTTAAAAGTAGCACAGCAGGGTGGCACTGTAGCACAGTGGTTAGCACTGCTGCTTCACAGCTCCAGGGTCCTGAGTTCGATTCCCAGCTCGGGTCACTGTCTGTGTGGAGTTTGCACATTCTCCTCGTGTCTGCGTGGGTTTCCTCCGGTTCTCCATTTTCCTCCCACAATCCAAAGATGTGTGCGTTAGGTTGATTGGCCATGCTAAAATTGCCCTTTAGTGTCCAGGGATGTGTAGGTTAGAGGGATTAGTGGATATAATATGTAGGGATATGGGGATAGGGCCTGGGTGGGATTGTGTTCAGTGCAGACTCAATGGGCTGAAGGGCCTCTTTCTGCACCATGGGGTTTTATGAAATAATCAGCACATTATGAAAAAGAAGCCAGTTAGAGATCAAAAATTGATAATTTTTTTTAAGTGGGGAGAAAATATTTGTAGTATTACCAATAGTAGGTGACCCATTAAAATCAAAGTTTAAAGGTTACACATCAAAAGAAAATTGAGTTTAATTATTTGGTTATAATGCCAGAAAGAAGGAAAATTGAGAATGTTACGTTAATATGCTAAAACAATATTTTGGTAGGGAAGGAAAGCAGAATAAGGTGTGTTAGTTGTTACAATTCAGAAGAAACAAATCCAGATGATTTGCGTGTGACATTCCTCAAGTTAAATTAGACAATGAGGAAGTAATCAGAAATTGGGGTAAATTACTGCATTACCTTCTGGATGAAAATTAAAATGATCTGAAACAGTTATTACAATCCCATCGAGCTATGGCAACAAACTGGGAAGTACCAAAGTAATTGGGTATGATGTAACCGTAGGAAAAATTGTTCCAATTAAACAATATCATATAAACTCAATCCAGTAAAATTAGCACAGGTTCAGGAGAAGATTGAAAGCATGGTTAAGAATGATCTCATTGCAGTCAGTTGGAACAGTTTAAGCTACCTATCATGGTGGTATCAAAATTACATGATACACAACGATAATATCAGGACTCCAGAGAGTCAGTGGTTCCTTGATTGGAAGACTGCATTGAAAAGGTGGCATAAGTAAATTTTATTGCTAAACTTTACTTACTTAAAGGATATTGATGAATACATTCATCAGAAAGAGCAAAGAATGTTTCAGCTTTTGTGATCAGTCTGTATCAGTTTAAAATCAGGCCATTTGGAGTGAAGAATGTGTCAAGACGGACCAACAAGGTCATTTCTGGACTAAATAATTGTGCAGCGTATATAGACAATCTGGTGGTTTTCAGTCAGATGTGAAGGAGCATTTGGAATATTTAAAGAAACTGTTTGTTTAACTACAGGCAGCAAGTTTAGTGATAAACTCAGCAAACAGTGAATTCACAAAAACCCAAGTTATGTTGTTCGGCCAAATGACTGGACACGGACAATTCGCCCCAGGGAATGTGAAAACAAAAGTTATTTGGGAGTTCCCAATACTGCCAATGAGAAGACAGATGCTGAGTATGAGTAGTTTTTTTTTTACAGAATATTTGTGCCAAAGTTTAGCAGAGTGGTTGCTCCACTAACTAAACTGCTGAAAATGCAAAGCAAATTTCAGTGGATACCTGAGTGTCAGAAAGCAGCGACAGTCTGAAACCACTGCACAGTGTCAATGTCATCAAATTGTGCAAAACCATTGATGCGAGATGTGGGCGATGGTACGGGACTGTTACAAGAAAATAATGAGGATAGAAAGACCGATTGGTTATTTTTCTAAAAAATTAAATATTCATCAAAAGAAATATTCAATCATTGAGAAAGAAACGTTATGTTTGGTATTGACATTGCAACATTTTCATGTTGCCAGCAATTCATCAGAGACAATTGTTTACACCGACAATAATCCATTGAAGTTTTTGGAGAAGTTGAATGATAAAAATGCAAGCCTGTTCATACGGAGTCTATTGTTACAGCAATTTCATTTGAAGATTATACACGTGGCAGGAAGAGAGAACATGATTCCAGAAATTATATCAGAACTTTGATGTGAAAGAATGAGGGAACATTGGGAAAGACCGAAGTGGACTATAATACTGGTAAATGTGTACAAGATTATGAGGGGTATAGATAGAGTAAACAGGGTTAAGCTTTTTCCTAGGATGGACTCAAATAGCACGAGGGGTCACGGGCTTAGGGTGAGGGGGGTAAGGTATAATTTGGATGCTAGAGGGAGTTTTTTCACACAGAAGGTGGTGGGGGTATGGAATGCGCTGCCAAGTAAAGTGGTGGAGGCAGGTACTCTGGGGTTATTTAAGAAATACTTAGATGGGCACATGAACAGAATGGGAATGGAGGGGTATAGAAAACTGATTTAAAATAGGGATCATGAGCTTTGGGAGTTCCCTGGGAAGTGTGTAAATAGATGATGATATTGATGTACTTGTTTTTATCCTACAGGTGCTTTGGTCCACCTTGTTGTCTAATAAGGGGCATACACGCGATGGGTCGTGAGAGGGCTGCTCTTGGATTTTTTCGAGAGTATTCTAGTGCTTCACGTTGTTAGTGTACGCTTGACCTGGACCATTTGATGGGCAACACGACAGCTCAGTGACTATCACTGTGCTGTGCAGATACATGGATTTGGGTCTGTTTCTGTGGGAGTTTGCGCATTCTCCCCGTGCTTGCGTGGGTTTTCTCCAGGTGTTCCGGTTTCCTTCCACATCCCAAAGATATTCTCTTAGGCTAACTGGCAAAACAAATTCCCCCTAAATTGTCTCAAATTTGGTTCTTAATCCATAGATCTTTAAACATAGACAGGGATCATGGGTAGAGGTGGGAACATCAGGGTGGCAGCACGGGCTCGTTGGGCCAAAGAGCCTGTTTCCCGTGCTGTTTTGTTCTTTGTAAATTTGCATGCTGTGATGTAATCAAGTATATACCTTAAACATTACTAATAGTGAGGGAAAAACTAAAGGGTTTTGAAAAATGAAGCCATCTTTTTATATTATTAGTTCATTTTAAGGGGGAGGTGTGATGATACTAGTGCAATAGATACTGATATAAGTATTATGTTTGTTTATGTGGAATGTTTAAAAATTCAGCTTTATTCTGCAAGCAGCTGGTTTGTCTGGAAAACATTTAGCTCAGATGCTGAGAAAGCAGGATAATTACCGATTTTAGCCATGTAGTGTTTATGCAGAATAGAACTAATGGAATTTGAAGTTTTGATTAGGTTGATTGACACAGATGGAGGGTTGGTCACATGGAGACACAGACTGAGGGTCAGTCACAAGCAGATACAAACTGACTGAGGATCGCTCCCACACAAATACAGACTGAGTGAGGGTCAGTCACATGACAACAGACTTAGTGAGGGTCAGTCACAAGGGAACACAGATGGTGTGAGGGTCAGCCAAATGGAGAGGCAGATTGAGTGAGGGTCCGCCATATAGGATATAGACTCGCTTCTTTATGTCTAGAAGATGGAGACAGTGACAAAATATTGCAAGTGTTAGGGGTACTGTTTTGTTCTTTGTTCTAAATCTCCAGGTCTGGATGTATTTTATCCCAATCTGCTGTGGGAGGAAGGGAGGAGATTGTAGAGACTCCGATCCAAATTTTTAATTCCACTCTGGTCACTGGGGAGATGCTTGAGGACTGGAGAACAGCTAATGTGGTTCTGCTACTTTAGAAGGATTGTAGAGATAAACCAGGGAACTACACACAGTGAGTCTCATATAGGCGCTGGGGAAACTATTAGAGAAACTTCTGGATGAGAGCATCCAACTCCACTTGGAGAGGCAAGGCTTAATCAGGGATTGTGAACATGGGTTCATTCGAGGGAAGTCATGCTTAACAAATTCGATTGAATTCTTTGTGGAGGTGACCAGCTGTGTAGATGAAAATAGTGTGATTGATGTAGTTTATATGGATTTCAGCAAAGCCTTTGACAATTCCTAGTCTGACATTAATGCACCTTTAAGAGTTTTTTTTAAAAAACATGATTTCCCCAGCTCTCAGCAGTGGTTTCTTAGCTCATGATGTCATTGTTGTTGGTTTGACTGGAAATATTCTTTTATTGTGACTGAGGTGGTTTAAATGGGGCTGTTTGTGTTTACTCTGGATCCCGCATTGCTTGGAGCTCAGTCATGTGTTTTTGGACAGTTTTTTTTCATTTTCAGTTTGGAGTTACAGGTTTGAGTTTTAGAAGGGACAGCAAGTAAAGAACAAAGAAAATTCCAGCACAGGAACAGGCCCTTTAGCTCTCCAAGCCTGCACTGACCATGCTGTCCAACTGAACTAAAACCCTCTATGCTTCCGGGGACTGTATCTCTTTATTCCCATCCTATTCATGTATTTGTCAAGACGCCCTTTAAAAGTCACCGCTGTATCCACTTCAACTATCTTCCCCGACAACAAGTTCCAGGCACTCACTACTTCCTGCATAAAAAAAAAATCAGCCCCATACATCTCCTTTAAACCTGTCCCCCTAAGTAATTAACTCTTCTATGTTGGGAAAAAGCTTCTGACTCTCCACTCTGCCTCTCATAATCTTGTAGACTTCTATCAGATTGTCCCTCAATCTCCATTGCTCCAGTGCGAATAATCTAAGTTTCTCCAACCTCTCCTCATAGTTAATGCCCTCCATACCAGGCAACATCCTGGTAAGTCTTTTCTGTACCCTCTCCAAAGCCTCCACATCCTTCTGGTATTGAGGCAACCAGAATTGAACACTACATTCCAAGTGCGGCCTCACTAAGGTTCTGTAAAGCTGCAACATGACTTGCCAATTTTTAAACTCAGTACCTTGGCCGATGAAGGTAAGCATGCCGTATGCCTTCTTGACTACCTTCTCCATCTGCATTGCCACTTTCAATGACCTGTGTACCTGTACACCCAGATCCCTCTGCCTATCGATATTCTAAAGGGTGCTGTCATTTACTGTATATTTCGTATCTGTACTGGACTTTCTAAAATGCATTACCTCACATCTGTCCGAATTAAACTCCATCTGCCATCTCTCCAACTGATCTATATCCTGCTGTATCCTCTGATGGTCCTCATCAGTACCCGCAAATCCACCAACCTTTGTGTCATCAGCAAACTTACTAATCAATCCAGTTAAGTTTTCCTCCAAATCATTTATATAGATTATAAACAACAAAGATCCCAGCACTGATTCCTGAGGAACACCACTTGTCACAGCCCTCCATTCAGAAACATATTCTTCCACTGCTACTCTGTCTTCTCTGACTGAGCCAGTTTTGTATCCATCTTGCCAGCTCATCTGATCCCAGGCGACTTCACCTTCTGCACCAGTCTGCTAGACCTTATGAAGTCCATGTAGACAACATCCACCTGCACCCCCAGGTCCCTCCTCAGGAGGGCCCTGCGGGTGTAGGTGAACAAGTCTCTCAAGGTGGCAGAGCAGGTGGAGAAGGTTGTGAAGAAAGCATATAGTATGCTAGCCTTTATAGGAAGGGGTATAGAGTTCAAGAGCTGGCCTTTAATGTTGCAGTTGTATAAAACGTTGGTTAGACCTCATTTGGAATACTGCGTCCAGTTCTGGTCGCCTTACTACCGGAAGGACGTAGAGACTCTGGAGAGAGTGCAGAGGAGGTTTACCAGGATGCTGCCTGGTATGGAAGTTCTGAGTTACGAGGAGAGATTAGGCAAATTGGGACTGTTTTCCTTAGAAAGACGTAGACTTAGAGGAGATCTAATAGAGGTGTACAAGATTGTGAAGGGGATAGATCGAGTAAACAGGGTTAAGCTTTTTCCTGTGATGGACTCAAATAGCACGAGGGGTCATGGGCTTAGGGTGAGGGGGGTAAGGTATAATTTGGATGCTAGAGAAAGTTTTTTCACACAGATGGAATGCGCTGCCAAATAAAGTGGTGGAGGCAGATACTCTGGAGTTATTTAAGAAATACTTAAATGGGCACATGAACAGAATGGGAATGGAGGGGTATAGAAAACTGATTTAAAATAGGGATCATGAGCCTTGGGAGCCCCTGGGAAGTGTGTAAATAGATAGAACATTACAGCGCAGAACAGGCCCTTTGGCCCTCAATGTTGCGCCGACCAATTAAGAAAAAGCAATGACCCTCTAACCTAAACCATTCCCTCTTCATCCATAAACTTATCCATTGACCTCTTAAATGCCCCCAAACTTGGCGCATCTACAACTGCAGCAGGCAGGGCATTCCATACCCTTACCACCCTCTGGGTAAAGAGCCTACCTCTGACATCCGTCCTATAACTACCACCCCTTAATTTAAAGCTATGTCCCCTCATGCTAGTTTTCTCCATCCGAGGAAAAAAGGTATCACTGTCCACCCTATCTAAACCTCTAATCATCTTATATGTTTCAATAAGATCTCCTCTTAGCCGCCTTCTAACGAAAACAATCTCAAATTCCTCAGCCTCTCTTCAAAAGACCTGCCCTCCATACCAGGCAACATCCTGGTAAACCTCCTCTGTATCCTCTCCAATGCCTCCACGTCTTTCTTATAATGTGGGGACCAGAACTGCACACAATACTCCAAGTGCGGCCGCACTAGAGTTTTGTACAGTTGCAACATGACGTTGCGGCTCCGAAATTCAATCCCCCACCAATAAAAGCTAAGACTCCATATGCCTTCTTAACAACCTTATCGACTTGATTGCCAACTTTCAGGGATCTATGCACAAATACACCAAGATCCCTCTGTTCATCAACACTATTAAGAGTTCTACCATTAGCCCTATACTCTACACATTTGTTATTTCTGCCAAAGTGAATTACCTCACACTTTTCCACATTGATGATGATATTGATGTACTTGTTTTCATCCTACAGGTGCTTTGGTCCACCTTGTTGTCTAACGAGGGGCATACATGCGATGGATCATGAGAGGGCTGCTCTTGGATTTTTTGAGACTATCCTAGTGCTTCATGTCGTTAGTGTACGCTTGACCTGGACCATTTGATGGGCAACACGACAGCTCAGTGACTATCGCTGTATTCATGTATCTGTGCAGATACATGAATTTGGGCCTCTGTCTGTGGGAGTTTGCACATTCTCCCTGTGCTTGCATGGGTTTTCTTCGGGTGCTCCAGTTTCCTCCCACATCCCAAAGATGTGCTCTTAGGCTAATTGGCAAAACAAATTCCCCCTAAATTGTCTCAAATTTGGTTTTTAATCCATAGATCTATAAACATGGACAGGGATCGTGGGTCGAGGTGGGAACATCAGGGTGGTGGCGCGGGCTTGTTGGGCCGAAGGGCCTGTTTCCCGTGCTGTTTTGTTCTTTGTTCTTTGTTTCTTTGTTCCATCCTCATCAATCATCATCTTCACTTCTTCGAAAAATCTGATCAAGCTCGTGAGACACAACCTCCCCTTCACAAAACTATGTTGCCTCTCACTAATACTTCCAAAGTGGGAATAATCCTGTCTCAAAGAATCCTCTCCAATAATTTCCCTACCACTGATGTAAGGTTCACCAGCCTATAATTACCTGGATTATTCTTGCTACCCTTCTTAAACAAAGAAACAACATTGGTTATTCTCCAATCCTCTGGGACCTTTCTGTTGCTAGTGAGGATACAAAGATTTCTCTGAAGGCCCCAGCAATTTCCTCCCTAGCCTCGCTCAGTATTCTGGGCTACATCCCATCAAGCCCTGAAGATTTATCTACCTTAAATGTTTCTCAAGAACCCCAATACCTCTTATAAGATCCTTGTCAGAACCCACATGGAGTATTGTGTGCAGTTCTGGTCGCCTCACGATAGGAAGGATGTGGAAGCTATTGAGAGGGTGCAGAGGAGATTTACAAGGATGTTGCCTGGATTGGGGGGGCAAAGGTTGAGAGAGCTAGGTCTCTTCTCCCTGGAGAGACGAAGGATGAGAGGCGACCTGATAGAGGTTTATAAGATGTTGAGAGGAATAGATAGGGTGGACTCTCAGAGACTATTTCCCAGGGCTGAAATGGTCACTATGAGAGGACACAGGTTTAAGGTGCTGGGGAGCAAGTACAGAGGAGATGTTAGGGGTAAGTTTTTCACTCAGAGGGTGGTGAGTGAATGGAATTGGCTGCTGTCAGTGGTGTTAGAGGCAAACTCACTGGGGTCTTTTAAGAGACTTCTGGATGAGTATGTGGGATTTAATGGGATTGGGAGTTACAGATAGTTCTATGGCCTGGTAGATACTGATATGATCAGCACAACATGTGGGCCGAAGGGCCTGTTTGTGCTGTCATGTCCTATGTTGTATGATTCTCCAACAGAACATCTTATCCATGCCTTATACCAGTAACCCCACTAATCCACACATCTTCAGGCAATAAGGAGACAATTTACCATGGACAATCAACCTAACCTGTACATGGCCTAGTAAGTATGGGTATGGTCGGCGCGACTTGTGGGCCAAAGGGCCTGTTTGTGCCGTAGTGTTCTACGTTCTATGTTCTAAAACGTCTTCTCCCTCTCTTCCTGTTGTTTTGGAAATTCTGTTTTTTTCCTGAAGGGGGGAAAATCTGTTGTTATTGGAGGCTGGACCAGAATCTCTCTGGTATTTGGGAAGCTGTTTTATCTTCAAACTGTTTGGAGTGAATCCAGAAAATTGCAGACTTCAACCAAAGGACTGAAGTTCCATTGTCACGTAAGCAGTAGACTTTGCTGTATTGAACCTGTTTAAAGGGTTTTTCCTATGGTTTTGTTTTAATTGGAATATATTAGCTATCTTTGTTAAAGGTTACATATTATTGTGGTTGTTTTGTTTCTTGTTTGTAATTGATAGAATTATTGCTAATTTTCTTTCCATCCATGTTAACTATGTTCTTAAATAAACTTTGTTTATAAAAACTCCCTCGTGGGTCTTTTGAATCACTCCTGAAGTAGAACACATCATGCTTATTCCAGCTAAATTCAAGAGGCAAAACTTATGATTCAGGCAGGCTTCATTCAACATTTGAGTTTCTAACCTGAACCATAACTGGGCAATCCTTTGGTAATTGTCTGCAGCATCTAACAAGCGAGATTACCTGTGAATGCTGATCAGTGAGTTTCAGTCTGGTATTACAGTCACAGCGATTAAAAAAGATGGATGGAGAGAGCAAGTTTATAAATATAAAAAGAGACGTACCTGAAGATCATTCTGCTCTCCTGCACCAAACTGTGTCTCCTTTTTAACAGCCTTCAGAGTTTGCATAAGGTCCATCAAAATCTTCTGTCGTTTCTTAACCTCATAGCAGTTCAGATTATAATGGTTTACTGTATCATACAGGTGTTTATTCAGCAGCTCTTTGGAACCCTGTTAGACCAAAAATACAGTGAGACAGAGAGCCAGAAAATGAGAAATATGGAGACATTCAAACAGTCGCAGGTTAAAGTAGAAATAAACCTCATTCCTTCTCTCCATTCTCACCACTTATTAATTCACAATTTGGTTTAATAAGTGTGCCCAGCGATTAAAGCACTTTGCA
Source organism: Sphyrna mokarran (assembly GCA_024679065.1). Classification (NCBI taxonomy): domain Eukaryota; kingdom Metazoa; phylum Chordata; class Chondrichthyes; order Carcharhiniformes; family Carcharhinidae; genus Sphyrna; species Sphyrna mokarran. Next base: position 44,426,551 of record JAGIQG010000025.1, read on the forward strand.
GATCAATGCCAACCCAGAGATGGTATAATATCACTGGAACCTTGAGTAAGGAATGGCTATGATTCACATTGTTGTAACGTTGCCCTGAATTTGGTTCAAATGCCAGGATCAACTCCTGGAATTTCCTGGCGAAAGGTGGTGGAGCGGTTGGCTGAAGATTATTGGCTCTGGCTGGGTGCATTCTTCAGATCTCATCACCTCAAACTGCCCGAACCTCCAATCCCACCATTGGCCTATTCTCTGGGTGAACTGCCTTCGCAGCAAGAGGTCTGACAACACCAGTTTTAAATCCAACCGATTTATTTGATGCTGTTGTCAGACCTCTTAACTGTGTTTACTCCAGTCTAACGCCGGCATCTCCACAACATGCACTGCCTTCCCACAACTAATTGAAATGGAGACACGCATTTTGTTTAGTCAAACAGGATTGTTTAAAGAACACTAGCTTGTTTAATGTGGTCCTGGTTTGCTGATAGCAATGCCATGATTTTCCATTCCTGGAAAATCCAAGACATCCCTGAAAGATTAGCAATGCGGATAGGGATACTCACCTGATTGCCACTGCAATAGAACATAGAACATATGCAATGGGCAGAGGGATATGGAGGATTATCGTGGGTAGGTAGGGGAACCACTCCTTCCCCCCAGGATATACTTGCTGCTGATCCAGAACGACATCCCAGCAATGTGAATTATTTCTGCCCTTTATAAAACCCCTAACACATCTGGCAGGATTTTTTGAAATCCTGTTAATTAGACACAGCATCATGAGGCGCAGTGATTCCTGCTGTTCCATAAACCAGTCTTTCTAAAGTACAAACATGAGACACATTTGCACAGGGCCCATCTGGAAGCAGCAAGGATGGAATTGCCCAGCTTTTCGGGCTATGGCAATATGTTATAGTCATTCCTTCTAATCTGAAGTTTTTACAGAAATCAAGGACCAAAAATGACAGAATTCAAATCCCCTGTAATTAAAATGGAGACAACTTTAAGGGCGTTCAAATGGTCAGTGGATCAGCATATGGATAACATTGGAATAGTTTAGATTAGAGGGTCATTAGATTGGTTCCACTGGTCGGCACAACATCGAGGGCCGAAGGGCCTGTACTGCACTGTAATGTTCAATGTTCTCTGGGTGTTTTACAATAAACTGGATGCCATAATCATATTAATCCATTTACTACAGGCTAAAAGAATTGACTCTTCCAGGCACAAGAAGTTAAGAATTGACAGGTTCAAAGAAACCAAAATATCCTATAATTAAAGTTCTCTTGTTCATTACTGCATGGACAAGTTTTTCCATTCTCAATGTAGATCAGAGCTAAATAGTCACTGAGCATTGTAGTTACACAAATGACTTTTCAACATCTCCCAAGGTAGATTGGGAAAGATGTGGGGAGTGTGTAAAACTCTTCATTAACAGACAGTGAAGGAAGTATCACAATCAGGTGACAACATTTTTGTTTGCTTTGAAGATCTTGTGGCATCACAACCATTTAACCCCTTCAGCATTGGCAAAGGCTATTAACAACTCCAAACAGAAGGGAAAACCAACTGACATGGGAAGGAAGGAGTTAACCTCAGGGTGGCTCCACACCTCAATAAAGCCTGGGTCTGTTTTAGATTCTCCGCAAGCTCCTCTCTCCATACTTAAGGAATAGTTTCTCGCTTTTTATCCTGTCAAATTCTTAATTACCTTCAACTCCTCTACTTAATCGCATCTTCTAAATGCATCCTCCATGGTCATGAGAACATTAATTTAGTTTATGTAACCTATCAAATCCTTTAATCATTTTCAACCTTAATCCAATTTAGCCCAGCAACATGAATCGTTGAGGAAGTGGAGAGGTTAGGAGAGTGGGCAACAAAGTGGTTGATGCAATACAATGCATGAAAGTGTGAGATTTGATGGGAAGAATAGAGGCAAAGCTACTTTCTAAATGAGGAAAGGTTTCAAAAGCACAAAGAGATTTGGGAGTCCTGGTTCAGGTTTACAAATTCAGTTGGTAGTTAGAAAGTCAGTTGGTAGTTAGAAAGGCAAATACAATCATTTCTAGAGGGCTCGAAATCAAGAGCAGGGATTTACTGGGGAGGCTGCAGAAGGCTTCGGTCACATGGAATACCGTGGACAGTTTTGGGTCCCATACCCAAGGAAGGACTTGCTGGCCTTGGAGGGGGTCCAGAGGAGGTTCATAAGAATGATCCCCAAGAATGAAAGGTTTGTTGTATGAGGAGCAGTTGAGGACTATATTCACTAGAATTTAGTGAATTCTATATTCACTAGAATTTAGAAGAATGAGAGGAAACCTAATTGAAATGTTTCCAATATTGACAGGACTGGATGCAGGAATATTGTTGGCTCTGGTTGGAGGTTCTAGAACAAGCGGTCAGAGTCTCAGGATAAGGGGTAGGCAGTAGGAGATGGGGAGAAATATCTACTACAGAAAGCTGTGCAGGCCAAACCATTAAATATATTTAGAACATAGAACATTACAGCACAGAACAGGCCCTTCGGCCTTCGATGTTGTGCCGACCAAAATAAAAAGCAATGCCCCTCCAAACTAAACCATTCCCTTCTCTTCCATATACTTATCAATTAACCTCTTGAACGCCACCAAACTTGGCGCATCTACAACAGCTGCAGGCAGGGCATTCCACTCCCTAATCACTCTTTGAGTAAAGAACCTACCTCTGATATCCGTCCTATAGCTCATACCCCTTAATTTAAAGCTGTGTCCCCTCGTGCTAGCTTTCTCCATCCTAGGAAAAAGGCTATCACTGTCCACCCTATCTAACCTCTAATCATCTTATATGCTTCAATAAGATCCCCTCTTAGCCGCCTCCTTTCTAACGAAAACAACCTCAAATCCTCCAACCTCTCTTCATAGTACCTGCCCTCCATACCAGGCAACATCCTGGTAAACCTCCTCTGTACCCTCTCCAATGCCTCCACATCTTCCTTATAATGTGGCGACCAGAACTGCACACAATACTCCAAGTGCGGCCGCACTAGAGTTTTGTACAGTTGCAACATGATGCTGCGGCTCCTAAATTCAATCCCCCTGCCAATAAAAGCTAAGACTCCATTATCTATTTAAAAAGGAAATAGATAGATTTCCATTCTTAGAGGGGGGAAATGGCACTGAATGAGAGAGAGGGGGGAAATGGCACTGAATGAGAGAGAGGGGGGAAATGGGCACTGAATGAGAGAGAGGGGGGAAATGGCACTGAATGAGAGAGAGGGGGGAAATGGCACTGAATGAGAGAGAGGGGGGAAAAATGATGAGAGAGAGGGGGGAAATGGGAATGAATGAGAGAGAGGGGGGAAATGGGAATGATGAGAGAGAGGGGGGAAAATGGGAATGAATGAGAGAGAGGGGGGAAATGGGAATGAATGAGAGAGAGGGGGGAAATGGGAAATGAGAGAGAGGGGGGAAATGGGACTGAATGAGAGAGAGGGGGGAAATGGGACTGAATGAGAGAGAGGGGGATGAATGGGAAATGGGAATGAATGAGAGAGAGGGGGGAAATGGGAATGAATGAGAGAGAGGGGGGAAATGGGAATGAATGAGAGAGAGGGGGAAATGGGACTGAATGAGAGAGAGAGGGGGAAATGGGACTGAATGAGAGAGAGGGGAAATGGGACTGAATGAGAGAGAGGGGGGAAATGGGACTGAATGAGAGAGAGGGGGGAAAGGAATGAATGAGAGAGAGGGGGGAAATGGGAATGAATGAGAGAGAGGGGGGAAATGGGAATGAATGAGAGAGAGGGGGGAAATGGGAATGAAGAGAGAGAGGGGGAAATGGGACTGAATGAGAGAGAGGGGGGAAATGGGACTGAATGAGAGAGAGGGGGGAAATGGGACTGAATGAGAGAGAGGGGGGAAATGGGACTGAATGAGAGAGAGGGGGAATGGGACTGAATGAGAGAGAGGGGGGAAATGGGAATGAATGAGAGAGAGGGGGGAAATGAATGAGAGAGAGGGGGGAAATGGGAATGAATGAGAGAGGGGGGATGGGAGAATGAGAGAGAGGGGGGAATGGAAATGGGAATGATGAGAGAGAGGGGGGAAATGGGACTGAATGAGGAGAGGGGGAAATGGGAATGAATGAGAGAGGGGGGGGGGAATGGGATGAATGAGAGAGAGGGAAATGGGAATGAATGAGAGAGAGGGGGGAAATGGGAATGAATGAGAGAGAGGGGGGAAATGGGAATGAATGAGAGAGAGGGGGGAAATGGGATGAATGAGAGAGAGGGGGGAAATGGGAATGAATGAGAGAGAGGGGGGAAATGGGAATGAATGAGAGAGAGGGGGGAAATGGGACTGAATGAGAGAGAGGGGGGAAATGGCACTGAGATCTTAGAAAAAGGAATTCTCCTCAATTCCTGTTTAATCCTGCAACCACTGATTTGAATCTATGCCCTCGGTTATTGCCATTTTTGCATCTCACTCGTACAATGTTTATGCTCCAAATGATCAAATTAATTAGATCAGCTCAACAATCGAGCAGTTTGAAGCATTCACTGATGTTGGCAAAGTTCTGTCACAGGACACCATAAACACTCGACTCCACCTTCGTAATGGACAATATTTAACCAGTAGAATTAATAATTCTTGCACGGTTTCTACTGTAATAGAGTCTGGTTTTCAGATATCGCTGAGATGATCTAATTGCTGCACCTGTAATCACTCACTGAATCGCAGGTGAAAGACTTTCTGTCCAGTCTGCAGAACGTGACAGCAAATTTGCACCATCTCACCAAAAGCTTAACTTCATTTGAAAGCACATCACTCGTGAAAAAAACTACTAATGAAATAATACATTTTCAAAATCTCAACACAATAACTGGATAACTTAAAAGTTACAGAATGCTGACAGCAAACAATCCCTTATCAAAGTAGTGACAAGTCAGTGATTACGGAGTATTTAGCATCTCCCCTGTCCCTTTGTGAAATGATGTGGAACGCTGATTTACGGACACCATTAAATTTTCCACACAGCCTATTTTTCAGCAGCACGCTAATTCCCCTCAGCCCCAGTGTACAAGTCCTGAGGGAATTCCAGGGATTTCTAAAAGATTGGAAAACTTCTGAGGAATTTCAGGCTTCCCTGATATTGGCGAAGAGTGATACACTGTGAGCAGTGAAGAAATGGTCTGAACACATCGAGCATCCCGGGAAGGACCATGAGAGGGAGCTCCTCCACATGGCCCAGAAGCTCCCTCCGATCCTCCACATGGCCCAGAAGCTCCCTCCGATCCTCCACATGGCCCAGAAGCTCCCTCCGATCCTCCACATGGCCCAGAAGCTCCCTCCGATCCTCCACATGGCCCAGAAGCTCCCTCCGATCCTCCACATGGCCCAGAAGCCCCCTCCGATCCTCCACATGGCCCAGAAGCTCCTCCGATCCTCCACATGCCCAGAAGCTCCCTCCGATCCTCCACATGGCCCAGAAGCTCCCTCCGATCCTCCACATGGCCCAGAAGCTCCCTCCGATCCTCCACATGGCCCAGAAGCTCCCTCCGATCCTCCACATGGCCCAGAAGCTCCCTCCGATCCTCCACATGGCCCAGAAGCTCCCTCCGATCCTCCACATGGCCCAGAAGCTCCCTCCGATCCTCACTGTGCCGGAGAGACCAGTAATCACACCCGCTGGCCTCTTTGGAACATTTTTGGCTGGTGACAGGGTGATCACTCCCAGATGCTTGCAGCAAGCTTGCTTTGACTCCTAATCGATACTTCAGTGATTCCCCAATGGAAGCTGGAGAAATGATGCTGTCAGAGATTCTCAGAGGATCAGAAATTGAGCTAATGTAGCAGGCCCATTGATCAGATTCAAAAATCTGAACACCAACACTTCCTCATTGGCAAATAGAGATGGGTAATATTTACCGCTGGCCTTGCCCATATAGAACATAGAACACTATGGCACAAACAGGTCCTTCGCCCCACAAGTTGTGCCAATCATACCCCTACCTACCAGGCCTATCTATAACTCTCAATCCCATTAAATCATTTCGGGAGAAAGAATGTAGGGGGGAGGTATATGATAAAGGGTAGGCCTATTAAGAGTATAGAAACGCAGAGGGCCTTGCGGGTGCAGGTGAACAAGTCTCTGAAGGTGGCAGAGCAGGTGGAGAAGGTTGTGAAGAAAGCATATAGTATGTTAGCCTTTATAGGAAGGGGTATAGAGTACAAGAGCTGGCCTTTAATGTTGCAGTTGTATAAAACGTTGGTTAGACCTCATTTGGAATACTGCGTCCAGTTCTGGTCGCCTTACTACCGGAAGGACGTGGAGACTCTGGAAGAGTGCAGAGGAGGTTTACCAGGATGTTGCCTGGTATGGAAGGTCTGAGTTACAAGGAGAGATAGGCAAATTGGGACTGTTTTCCTTAGAAAGACGTAGGCTTAGAGGAGATCTAATAGAGGTGTACAAGATTATGAGGGGTATAGATAAACAGGGTTAAGCTTTTTCCTAGGATGGACTCGAATAGCACGAGGGGTCACGGGCTTAGGGTGAGGGGGGTAAGGTATAATTTGGATGCTAGAGGGAGTTTTTTCACACAGAGGGTGGTGGGGGTATGGAATGCGCTGCCAAGTAAAGTGGTGGAGGCAGGTACTCTGGAGTTATTTAAGAAATACTTAGATGGGCACATGAACAGAATGGGAATGGAGGGGTATAGAAAACTGATTTAAAATAGGGATCATGAGCCTTGGGAGTCCCTGGGAAGTGTGTAAATAGATGATGATATTGATGTACTTGTTTTTTCCTACAGGAGCTTTGGTCCACCTTGTTGTCTAACGAGGGGCATACACGCGATGGGTCGTGAGAGGGCTGCTCTTGGATTTTTCGAGAGTATCCTACTGCTTCATGTCGTTAGTGTGCGCTTGACCTGGACCATTTGATGGGCAACACGACAGCTCAGTGACTATCGCTGTGCTGTGTAGATACATGGATTTGAGCCTGTGTCTGTGGGAGTTTGCGCATTCTCCCCATGCTTGCGTGGGTTTTCTCCGGGAGCTCCAGTTTCCTCCCACATCCCAAAGATGAGCTCTTAGGCTACTCGGCAAAACAAATTCTCCCTAAATTGTCTCAAATTTGGTTTTTAATCCATAGATCTATAAACAGGGAGAGGGATCGCGGGTAGAGGTGGGAACATCAGGGAGGTGGCGCGGGCTCGTTGGGCCGAAGAGCCTGTTTCCCGTGCTGTTTTGTTCTTTATAATCGTTGATCTTTGTTAGTACGCACTATGAGAGATGCTGGCAAAATAAATTGAACCCAAAGCAAAATACTAATCTGAAAATCCCTGAAATGGTGAGACTCTGTTCCCTCAATAGCATCTCACAATAAGTGACAGGAGAATTGGATCAGATAGATAGCTGAAATGCAAAGAAAGAGCAGAGAATGGGGGTGTTCATGTCTGGTTCAAAGAGAAGTTACAGGTATAATGCAGAGATTGAGTGTCTTCTGTTGTGTGATTCTGTGCGAGTTCAGATTGAAATGGGAAAACTGGGGAGTTATTATACCATCTCAGAATCATAGAATCCCTTCAGTGCAGAAGGAGGCCATTTGGCCCATCAATCCTGCTAACCCCCTGAATCATTTCATTGTGCCTTATTCTCAATTCTCCCACTTTACTAAATACTCACTGCAACAGTGACAAGGAGCACCCGTAACAACTCCCCTCCCCTCATGCTCTCTTCTCCAAACTGTACACCTTGCAAGGAAGGTCCTACCCTCGGTGTATGGTCTTTGAATTGTCATCGGAACAACTGCACGTCTGCACTCGTGTGTGGAATCAGATTATTGGCTTTAAATACCTCGATAGTTGCTTTTGCTAAGCACAGTTTCAAATCCTTTCGATCTTCACATTCTCGAGCAATTATGTTCTCAACTGCCTGTGGGAAAAGTAGACGGGATGAGACAAAGGGCAGGCACGTGCTTAAAACTGCCTCAAACTTATCAAACATAGCAAAGATTCACGACCATTAAAAATGGAAAAACCCACAGATATGCTATTAAATACACCAAATACTTCCAGTCCCCCATTGGAATCATTTCAATGTGCTGCTTATGGCTTTAACAGCACACTGCAACACTGAGTTCATTGTCCCAACTGAGCCTGGGCAATGGAGTCCAGTATCTCTCCTGGATAGAAACTTGACAAGTATGAGAAGGTAAGCAGGGCTGGGAAATCTAGCTTGGTGCACTGAACCAGGCGATGCCATCACAGAGGAAACAGTGGTAGCTGTGATTGACTGGAATGGTTCGGACTGACAGGGTTCTTTTTCCTGCCTGTAACATGGATAGAGAAATGGCAAAAGCCACAGCGTAGGGCAAAGGGAATTTTCTTTGATTGGAGTGTTGTGGTGAGGATCTTCCCTCGAGCAAAGAATCGCATCTGTACATTCTACAAGTTCATTTTGATTTTGTATATTCCAAAAATATGCTTTATTTATAAAATTTGTAAAACTACATCACAATACATTTCAACTTACAAATTACAGAAAGTGCAATAAAACCTGACTTGTCTCCATACAGTCTATCACTCTGAGCTGTCTCTATACAATTGTCTTTCTCTTGATATTTTCACGATACATTCCGCATCAGGTATATCGCCTGGGGGAAATAACTTCAAATTGAAACATTGCAGGAAGTGCAACAGAATTCTACTTTCCTTCACACAGTATGTTTCTCTCTGAGGTGCCTCGATGCAATGGCAATAATTTAATATTCATATTTAACATTAGGTATACAATTCAAGGGATTAGACAAGCTGCTCGATGTACTATCTCTGAAAGATCTTAGACAGCAACCTTTTCCCATAGCACCCCTGAAGAGTCTGCCCCAATCTTCAGAGTGTCCCTCAGCATGTAGCCCTGGGTTTTGGAATGTGCCAATCTGTAACACTCAGTGGAGGACAATTCTTTGCACTGGAAGATCAACAGGCAGACCAAAGAGTCTCTTTCACCAAGTTGATGATCCTCCAGCAGCTGCTGTTATTTGTCTCAGTGTGTGTTCCTGAGAACAGTCCGTAAAGCACAGAGATTTGCACAGAGAGCTGCTTGGGATGAACCTCGACAAATACCCACTGCATTCACGTGAGTACTGGAAAGTGTGTTACCAACCACCTCACTCATTAGAGTATTGCACAGACTGCTGATTTCAGTTTCAGTTTGGACTCTGTACAGGCAAGAAGTCCCAGAATAAATCTGTTGTTGTTAGTTTGAATCTACATGTACAAACTACAGCCTTTTCTTTAAAACTCATAACTTCTAACATAGGACATGACAAAGTGGGCAAGAGGAATGGCGGATATGAGAGGGATATGTCTAGATGGGATTGAAGGATATGGGGAGAGGGTGTGTAGGTGGGACTGAGAGACATGGGAGAGTGGATAGGTGGGATTCAGGAAGATGTGGAGAAAATGGGTCAGTGGAATTGATTTCGTACAAAAGAGGCACTTGCTGAACATCATCATCTTTTCCCCTTCCTAAAAAGTCTTACGTGGCTATTGAACTCACACGATCAGCTTTTTGGAACTTGATTGTCTCCTGCATCACCTCCTTGCGCATTTGCCCGATCTTCTCGGCATTTTGTGCTATCTCTTTCTCTGCTGATTGGTAATAAGCATTCTTGTATTTCTCTGAAAATCAATTCAACAGCACAAATCGATCATCTCACCAAATGTGGAAAGATCTAGAATGGTCTATCCCATAATAACGTGAAGCAAAAAGGTTAATCTAATACACTTATCAAATACTACACTTTAATAAATCAGACAATTCTGCTCTGTTTACAAGGCATTGCCCCCTCACAGTGAATGGATATCAAAAAGCTAACATGAGAGTAAAAAATACAATAGCAATTGTGTAAATTAATTAGAACCAGGAGAGATTGATGTTATAATGTGTGTACAATGACACATGGTGTAATCAGGAAACAAAGAACAGAACAGCACAAGAACAGGTTCTTCAATCTGCCAAACCTGTATCAATCACATTGTCCTGTCTAAACCAACCGCCTGGATCCCTCTATTCCCTGTCTGTTTCTCGTGTTTATCTAGATAAATCTAAAATATCATTAACGTATCTATCTCAACTACCTCACTTGGCAGTGCATTCCGTGCTCCCATCAACCTCTAAAAAAAACCACTCTCAGCGCATCTCCGCTTAACCTTTCCCCCGTACATTGAACTTGTAATTGTAATTTCTATCCTGGGAAAAGGTTTCCAGCAGCTCACTCTACCTATATCCCTCAATTTTATAAACTTTGTTCCTCAGTCTCTGTTTTTCCAGGGAGGATCCCTTCTCATAGCTAACACCCTCCGTACCAGGCAACATTCTGGTAAACCTTGTGTACTCTCTCTCCAAAGTCCACATCCTCTAGTAATGGGGTGACCAGATTGGACATAGTTTTTTAAACGTGGCCTAACCAACGTTTTCTATCACTATAACATACTCTGTCAATTTGCTGTGATGTTCTATGATGCCCTGGCTAATGAAGGTGAGCATGCCTTATACTTTCTTCAGCACCTTTTCTAGCTGAGCTGCCATCTTTTGAGGATTTGTGAAACTGCAAGCCCAGATGTGTGTCTATGCTCCCGATGGGTCTGCCATTTATTTTATAATTCCCACCTGAATTAGATCGACCAAAATGCATCACCTCACATTTGTCCAGATTGAGAGAGAGGAATTAAACTGTGTGTTAAATCTGAGCTTGAGACTGTGGTAATGGAGGTTTGAATGTAGGATGTGAGCAACAAAGACTGAGGAATGAGATGTTTTAAATGGACAGCAGATGACCAGTAGAGAGAGTGTGAGGGGATAGTGACACTGTGATTGGAGATTATGCAGATGGTCAATGCACTTTCAACCAGGAAAATGATCAGACTGCCTTGGGTTTTTCATGAGTTGGTGGTAGATGAGGAACACTCCCTGCCAGTGGCAAGTTTCGTAGAATCCCTACAGTGCAGAAGGAGGCCATTTAGCCCATCGAGTCTGCATCAACCATAATCCCACCAGACCCTATTCCCATAACCCCACTTGTTTACCATGCTAACCTCCCTGACACTAAGACACAATTTAGCAAGGCCAATCCACTTAACCCTCACAATCTTTAGACCGTGGGAGGAACCTGGAGCATCCAGTGGAAACCCACACAGACATGGGGAGAATGTGCACACACCACACAAACAGTCACCTGAGACTGGAATTGAACCTGGGCCCCTGGCACTGTGAGGCAGCAGTGCTAACCTCTGTGCCACCCATGTTTGAAAGTTAAAATCAAGGAATAAAGAATACTTCTTGACAGTGATCCTTATTGACTTCATTTTGTTAATGTGTCTCAATTCAAACACCCATTCCAGCCAGCTCCTGAGTCACATCCTGCTCTCATCCACATTTTCCAAACAGTTAATTGGCAATGGCCAGTAGCTGAGACCCACTGATTTTCACAATTAATGCAACTAGGATAACCACTGAGAAATAGGCATGAAGCTGGGGGCAGTAGTTGTAGCTGGGGGAAGGGTAATTATAAGGCCATAAGGAGAGAATTAGGGTGTGTAGATCGGACTAGGAAACTATAGGGACTGGGAACATCTGAAATGTGGAGCTTATTCAAGGAGCAGCTGCTGTGAGTCCTTGATAAGTATGTCCCTGTCAGGCAAGGAGGAAATGGTCGAGTAAGGGAACCTTGGTGTACGAAAAAAGTTGATTCGCTGGTTAAAAGGAAAAAGGAGGCTTATGTCAGGATGAGGCTTGAAGCCTCGATTAGTGCAATGGATAGCTATAGATTAGCCAGGAGTGAGCTAAAGAGTGAGTTGAGGAGAGCTAAGAGGGGACACGAGAAGACTTTGGCTGATAGCTTTAGGATTTTCCTTAATCCTTTCTTTAGATATGTTAAGAGTAGAAGATTGGTTAGGACAAGATTAGGGCCAGTCATAGACAGCAGTGGGAAGTTGTGCGTGGAGCCTGAAGAGATTAGAGAGGCACTGAATAAATATTTCTCTTCGGTATTCACGCAAGGAAATGTAAATGTAGTTATGGAAAACACTGAGGTACAGGGTTGCAAACTGGAAAGTATTGAAGTAGATAGGGAGGATGTGCTAGATATTCTCGAGGGTTTGAAGTTGGATAAGTCCCCTGGGCCTGATGGGATTTAGCCTAGGATTCTCTGGGAGGCAAGAGAGGCGATTGCAGAGCCTCTGGCTCTGATCTTCAGGTCCTCGTTGCTTACGGGTATGGTTCCGGAAAACTGGAGGATAGCGAATGTGGTCCCGTTGTTCAAGAAGGGGAAGAGAGACCTTCCAGGGAATTATAGGCCAGTGAGTCTTACTTCTGTTGTGGTCAAAGTATTGGAGAGAATTATTAGGGATAGGATTTATAGTTATTTTGAGAGAAATGAATTGATTGGAGATAGTCAGCATGGTTTTGTGAAGGATAGGTCGTACCTTACTAACCTCAGAGTTTTTTGAAAAAGTGACCAAAGAGGTGGATGGGGGTAAGGCAGTTGACGTGGTATATATGGACTTTAGTAAGGTGTTCAATAAGGTGGCACATGGAAGGCTTCTGCAGAAAATGCAGATGTGTGGGATAGAGGGTGATTTAGCTAATTGGATTAGGAATTGGCTAGCAGATAGAAGACAGAAGGTGGTGGTTGATGGGAGATATTCATTGTGGAGTTCGGTGACAATGGTGTACCTCAGGGGTCTGTTTTGGGGCCCCTGCTGTTTGTAATTTTTATAAATGATCTGGATGAGGGTATTGAAGGATGGATTAGTAAATTTGCAGATGACACTAAAGTCGGTGGAGTGGTAGATAGTGAAGAGGGGTGTTATAGTTTGCAGAGGGACTTGGACAAGTTGCAGAGCTGGGCCGAGAGGTGGCAAATGGAGTTTAATGTGGAAAAGTGTGAGGTAATGCACTTTGGCAGGAATAATAAATGTGTAGAGTATAGGGCTAATGGTAGGATTCTTAATAGTGTTGATGAACAGAGGGATCTTGGTGTATTTGTGCATAGATCCCTGAAAGTAGGCAGTCAAGTCGAGAAGGTTGTTAAGAAGGCATATGGAGTCTTAGCTTTTATTGGTAGGGGGATTGAATTTCGGAGCCGCAACGTCATGTTGCAACTGTACAAAACTCTAGTGGGGCCGCACTTGGAGTATTGTGTGCAGTTCTGGTCCCCACATTATAAGAAAGATGTGGAGGCATTGGAGAGGGTACAGAGGAGGTTTACCAGGATGTTGCCTGGTATGGAGGGCAGGTCTTATGAAGAGAGGCTGAGGGATTTGAGGTTGTTTTCGTTAGAAGGAAGGCGGCTAAGAGGAGATCTTATTGAAGCATATAAGATGATTAGAGGTTTAGATAGGGTGGACAGTGATAGCCTTTTTCCTAGGATGGAGAAAGCTAGCACGAGGGGACACAGCTTTAAATTAAGGGGTGATAGTTATAGGACGGATGTCAGAGGGAGGTTCTTTACCCAAAGGGTGGTTCGGGAGTGGAATGCCCTGCCTGCAGCAGTTGTGGATGCGCCAAGTTTGGTGGCGTTTAAGAGGTTAGTTGATAAGTATATGGAAGAGAAGGGAATGGTTTAGTTTGGAGGGGCATTGCTTTTTATAGTGGTCGGCACAACATCAAAGGCCGAAGGGCCTGTTCTGTGCTGTAATGTTCTATGTTCTAAATTACACACTGCATCACTTTTGTAATAGGCAGGCAGGTTTAGTGTGTGCAAAGTGCTGTCCTGCAAAAGTATGTAGTCCTTACATTGATCAGCACTGTGTAACTGTCATTATTTTATAGTGGGGGGTGGGGCTTGTTAGCGCTGATGTCCCCAGGCTGTGAATTCACCTCATCACCGCACATGGCCTCTGAGGAAGCCAGTTACCTTCCAGGTAGATTTTGTTCCGCAATTGCATTATCTGGTCGCGGCTGTTCCATTGTTTGAAACACTCCATCCTCACACAGGGAAGATTACAACAAGCTGCTCTCTATTACACACAAATCCAAACACACCGCTCCTCTGCCCCAGGCTGAATAACAGACTGGAGCCTTCCGCCGTCTTTTATACCCATGCGCTACCTCACAGCCCGCATTGTGAGCTCACAATCAACCAGCCACCAATAGAAGCGCGACAGGGCGGGGCTCGGAGGAGGTGCGTCCCGCGGGATGGAACTCTGTGGAGGTGGGGTCCCAGGGCGGGGCTCAGGGGGCAGAGCTCCGGGGGCAGGGGGTGGAGCTCCTGGGGCAGGGGGTGGAGCTCCTGGGGCAGGGGGTGGAGCCCCAGGGCAGGGGGTGGAGCCCCGGGGCAGGGGGTGGAGCTCCTGGGGGCAGGGGGTGAGCCCCGGGGGCAGGGGGTGGAGCCCCGGGGGCAGGGGGTGGATCCCCAGGGGCATGGGGTGGAGCCCCGGGGGCAGAGGGTGGAGCTCCTGGGGCAGGGGGTGGAGCCCCGGGGGCAGGGGGTGGAGCCCCGGGGGCAGGGGGTGGAGCCCCGGGGGCAGGGGGTGGAGCTCCTGGGGCAGGGGGTGGAGCTCCTGGGGCAGGGGGTGGAGCCCCGGGGGCAGGGGGTGGAGCTCCTGGGGCAGGGGTGGAGCTCCTGGGGTAGGAGGTGGAGCCCGGGGGCAGGGGGTGGAGCTCCGGGGGCAGGGGGTGGAGCTTCTGGGGTAGGAGGTGGAGCCCCGGGGGCAGGGGGTGCAGCTCCGGGGGCAGGGTGGAGCCCTGGGGGGAGTGCAGGTGCCTGGGGAGCGGGTGTCCAAGGGTTGAAGCTCATGGGGGGAGGGGTCCCAGGGCAGGCCTTGGGGGCAGAGTTCCTGGAGCAGGGGGGTGAGGCTTGGCTCTGTGGGGTGGAGGGGTCCCAGGACAGGACTCAGGGGGACGAGCTCCTGGGAGGGGTTGGCTCGGAAGTTTCAAAGACGGAGTTGGGGTGAGGGGCCATGTCCAGGCCCAAGGGGCAGGTCATGACTCCTGGGCCAGGGCTGTAGGGTCAGCACGTGGGAAGGCCATTCGGCCCTTTGCTGCTGTTTACAAGACCAGTTGAGCCTACTGCCATTTCTCATTCTATAGCCCTCTCAGGAAACAGACATTATTCCTTGATTTTCAGATAGTGAAACACACGGGGTTTGAACACACCCCGCTTAGAAAGGATAGCAGAACTAGAGGGCATAGCTTCAAGATAAGGGGGAGCAGTTGAGGAGGAACTTCCTCACTCAAAGGGTGGTGAGTCTTTGGAATTCTCTGCTCATTGAAGTAGTGGAGGCTTCCTCACTGAATATATTTAAGTTACAGGTAGATAGGTTTCTGATAGACAAGGGAATTAAGGATTACTGGGAGAAGGCGGAAAGTGGAACTGATCCACTTCAGATCAGCCATGATCTTATTGAATGGTGGGGCAGGCTCGAGGGGCTAGATGGCCTACTCCTGCTCCTATTTCTTATGTTCTTATGTGAAACAATTGCCTTCAGAAAGCAGGGATTGAATCTAACTCCAGCCCATTCTCAGGCAAAACATGTTAGAACTTGCCAAATTAGCCGTGATCAGTTTGTAAGAATTCATTTACAGGATATGCACATCACTGTCTGGGCTAGCATCTATCAGCCATCCCACATTGTGAGCTGTCTTCTTCGACCACAACAGTTCCTGGGGTGTAGGTACACCCACAGTGCTGTCAGGGACCAGGATTTTGACCCTGCCACTGAAGGAACAGCCAATATATTTCCAAATCAGGATGATGAGTAGCTTAGAGAACTCCCAGATGGTGGTGTATTCAAGCCTCAGCTGCCTTTGAACTTTGACTGGAGGATAGCAAATGTAGTACCGTTGTTTAAAAAAGGTCAGAGGGATAACCCAGGGAACTATAGGCCGGTGAGCTTGACTTCAGTTATAGGTAAGCTAATGGAGAGGATCCTTAGGGACAGGATGTATGAGCATCTGGAGCGCTGCGATCTGATCAGGGATACGCAGCATGGCTTCGTCAAGGGGAAGTCTTGTCTTACAAATCTAGTGGAATTTTTTGAAGAAGTGACAAAAACAGTTGATGAAGGACATGCTGTTGATGTCGTCTACATGGATTTCAGTAAGGCGTTTGACAAGGTTCCTCATGGTAGACTGATAGAGAAGGTGAAGGCGCATGGGATACAGGGCCAGGTATGTAGATGGGTCGAGAACTGGCTCGGAGGAGGAGACAGAGGGTAGTAGTGGAAGGCTCTTTTTCCAACTGGAGGTCTGTCACTAGTGGAGTGCCACAGGGCTCAGTACTAGGTCCTCTTCTATTTGTGGTTTACATAAACGACTTGGAAGTTGGGGTAGGTGGTGAGATCAGCAAATTTGCTGATGACACTAAGATGCTTGGATTGGCAGGTACAGAGGAGCAGTGCCAGGTAATACAACAGGACATAGATAGCTGGTAGACTGGGCAGATAGATGGCAAATGGAATTTAATCCGGATAAATGCGAGGTGATGCATTTTGGCCGAAAATGTAGAAGAGAGTTATAGGATAAAAGGTAAAACTATTCGGAGTATAGAGACGCAGAGAGACTTGGGGGTGCAGGTTCACAAGTCTCTGAAGGTGTCTTCACAGGTGGAGAAGGTGATAAAGAAAGCGTATAGTATGTTAGCTTTCATAGAAAAGGGTATAGAATACAAGAGTAGGAGTTTGATGTTGCAGTTGTATAGAACGTTGGTTAGGCCTCACTTGGAATACTGCGTCCAGTTCTGGTCGCCGTACTATCGGAAGGATGTGGAGTCCTTGGAGAGAGTGCAGAGGAGGTTTACCAGGATGCTGCCTGGTATGGAAGGACTGTCTTATGAGGAACGATTAAATAGACTGGGGTTGTTTTCCCTTGAAAGACGTCGGCTTAGAGGGGATCTAATAGAGGTGTATAAGATTATAAGGGGTATAGATAGAGTAAATGGTGGTAAACTTTTTCCACCTTCAGAAATGGATAGGACGAGGGGTCATGGCCTTAGGGTGAGGGGGGCTATGTATAAGACGAATATTAGAGGGCAGTTTTTCACACAAAGGGTAGTGGGGGTGTGGAATGCACTGCCGAGTAAGGTGGTGGGAGCAGGCACGCTAGGGCTGTTTAAGGGTCTCTTGGACAGCCACATGAGCGGTATGCAGATAGAGGGATATAGTAGGACTGTTTAACTATGACTTTTTTTTTCCACAGGTAATTCGGTCCAACTTGACCAACAAGGAGCATGCATTCGGCAGGTGGTGCGAGGACAGCTCTTGGATGTTGATTCATGGGTTGCCTGGTGCTTCATGTTGTAAATGAGTGCTTTATCTGGACCATCTGAAGGGCACCATGACAGCTCGGTGACTATCGCTGTAGCTGTGCAGACACTTGGAATTGGGCCGGTGTCTGCGGGAGTTTGCGCGTTCTCCCCGTGGTTGCGTGGGTTTTCTCCGGGCGCTCCGGTTTCCTCCCACATCCCAAAAATTCGCTCTTAGGCTGATTGGGAAACAAATTGACCCTATATTGAGATTCTTCCATATTAGGAATAACCTAAAATTAGGATAAGAAAATGGAATTGTTACTATAAAGTTATGACGGCGGTGCGGGCTTGTTGGGCCGAAGGGCCTGTTTCCCGTGCTGTGTTGCTCTTTGAAATTTCTCTTTGAAAAACTTCTAGATGGTAGGTGTTGCCCAAGGAGAGCATGGTGATTGGCACTGCTGTCTCACAGTGCTAGGGACCTGGGTTCAATACCACCTTGGGTCACTGTGTGGATTTTGCATGTTCTCCCCATATCTACATGGGTTTCGTCTGGTTGTTCAAGTTTACTCCCACATTCCAAAGATGTGCAGCTTAGTAGATTAGAGAAACTGGCTGAGAAATCTATTCAGGAACTGTGTTGATGTACTGGAGAGGCATTTTGCAGCAAAACCACTTTAGATTGCAGAGCGTTTCCGCTTACACAGTAGGATCAGTTAAAGGGCATGACCATCACTTAACTCATGTCTACTCTAAAAAGATCAGCAGAACATTGTAGATTTCAGAGTTTGTTTCGGAATACTGCGGGATAGTCTTGTGATCGACCACTAACAGATATCAATTCAGCGAAGACTACTGGCAGAACCGCAATTGGAACTTAAAAAGGTTCCGGAAATTGCAATCTCAATGGAATATGCCACCAAGACCATTTGGCAGACCTGCCGAGATTTTCCAGCATTTTGTGTTGTAGTTTTCAATTCCAGCATCCACCAGTATTTTGGTTTAGTTGAATTAGCTGCCTTGTCCCGAATAGTGTCAAACTTGAGTGTTGTTGAAGTACATCCATTAGGCAAATGGAGATGATTCCATCACACTCCTAATTTGTGCCTTGTAGATGGCGGATAGACTTTGAGAGCCAGAGGGTCAGTTATTCACTGCAGTATTCCTAGCCTCTGACCAGCTCTTGTAGCCACAGTATTTATATTGCTGCACCAGTTTCTCGTCAATAGTAACTTGCAGAATGTTGACAGTGGAGGTCTCAGTGATAGGCAATGGTAATACCATTGAATATCAAAGGACGATGATTAGATCCTCTCTTATTGGAGGTGGATGTTACTTGCCACTTGTCAGCCTAAGCCTGGATATTGTCCAGATCTTGCTGTATGTAGACATGGACTGCTTCACTCTCTGAGGAATCACTTATGGTGTTGAACATTGTGCAATCATCAGTGAATGCCCCTGTTTCTGACTGTACGATGGTGAGAGTGTCATTGATGAAGAGTTGAAGATGGTAGAGCAAGAACACTATCCTGGGGGTCTCCTGCAGTGATACCCTGGAGCTGAGATGATTGACTTCCAATCACCACAACCATCTTCCTTTGTGCTGGACATGGCTCCAACCAGCAGAGTTTGCCTCCTAACTCACATTGATTCCAGTTTTGCTAAGGCTCCCTTATACTACATGTGCTCAAATGCTGCCTTGATGTCATTCCCACCTCATCCATATTGCAGGAGAGCAGGATTATTTGATCTTCTCATGCTCCCATTTCTTATGTTATCTACTTGCTGCGTAGAAAGGTTTTCTCAGGTCATTGTTGCTTAGTTTGCTTATCACCTTAAATCTGTGTCCTTTGGTTCTTCCATCTTATACACGAGGTAAAGAAGTTTATTTTATGGGATATGGGCAAATTATTACCCATTTCCTTCCCTGAGAGGCATTCATGAAGCAATTTTCTTTTTTAATGGTAATCATAACTAATATATTTTAATATTAATTTCCCCAATTAGAGGAATTTGACATCAGACCCACAGATCATTATTAGTCAGATCTTATGTTTATTAGCTCAATATCATAACCACTGTGCTATCATATCCCAACGAGGAAGAGGTTAAATTAATTTAGAACTAAAAAGATTAAGACTGAAAATCAGGAAAGGCTTCCTCACATGCCTGGGAAGAGCTGCCCTACAGCAAGGTAATTCCACTTTATTCATCACTTGGTCAAAGTACTTTTTTAAAAATGTGTGCTGAGTCACATTTGTGCAAATATTTGCCATTCTTCCCTTTACATTCATACAGTCACAGCCCAGCTACACTTGCAAAGGGAGCATTCTCTGAACACTACCAGCTCAAACCTCAGACTTAACAACACTGGTAGGCATGGATTGGTGATTAAAGCTGTTAGGTAACTCCAGGATTTCGGCACATGATGAAGGAATAGTGATGCATCTCCAGTTAGGAAACATGTGGAACGTAATGGGTTGGTGACCCACTTTTACACATTATGGCACCTCCCACCTGAATAGAAATCGATATATTCTCAGGGGAAATTGCATCAAGATCAATTTCCCTTGAAATTGTTTTGATGACACAAATCATTTCTCATGAATGTCCCGAAACCTTTGCCCACGTCCTGTCTGAATTTGGACAAGGTAAAAGTGGCTGCCCAATATTGGAGTGACTGTAGAAAAGCTTCCTTCGGAGATTGTATTCAATACTCTTATTTGGGAATTTGATAGAAATTCCAAATTCTAGACACAGAGGGCACAATCTTATCAGCTCACCATACCAGCTGATTAGTGTGGCAGAACCAACTTGCAAAAGGACTTATGGGTACTTACAGAATAAATTCTCCCTAAAGTGCCTCAAATTTGGTTCTAAGGGATCATGGGTAGAAGCGGCAACATTTAGATGGCGGTGTGGGCTCATTGGGCCAAAGGGCCTGTTTCCCTGCTGTTTTGTTCTTTACCTCCTCACCAATGACACCAAGCCAGTGAGAATCACTATTGCTGTACATTAGTGGGGAACACAGGCCATTTTGAAGTCCCTAGGGTGGCTGGAAAGTGCCCACCTGACAACCCAGCAGTGCCCAGTTGAGGGCCATATGTGCTAGAACAACGTCCAAGGGGTGAGCCCTGAGTGTGGGTGTAGGGCTATGATGGTGGGGGGTTATTAAAATGGAAGCTCTGCAAGGGCGGGGGGGGGGTGGTCGGTAATGGGGTTACGCAAGTGCAAGCTTCATGCAGAGGTGGACTGGAGAGGGGTCATTACAAGGAGGGGGGGGCAGCATGACACACATCTGCCAGTCTCATCTGAGAGATCCTGATGCCCCGATACCAGCGACCTGTGTCGATGCAGGGAATTGCATTCTGCTGATGGTGTGGGTGAAGGTGGGGGCAGCGGTGCGAGGGAGGATTAGTGTGGGAGGGACGGCGCCCAAGACACTAGTAGATTGGGACACCTGGCATAATGGGACACAAGTGCTCTGCAGCCAGCTTCCCTGCTATCCTCAGGCTATAATGTGGAGACATTGGCGTTGGACTGGGGTAAACACAGTAAGAAGTCTCAAAACACCAGGTTAAATCCAACAAGTTCACCTGATAGCAAATCCACAAGCCCCCAGAACGCTGCTCCTTCATCCTGAGGAAGGGTCAGCGCCCCAAAAGCTCATGAGTCCACCTCAAACAAACTCACTGGACCTTAACCTGGTGTTGAGACCTCCCACTATGCTGAGTGTTTGGGCTAAAGTTGCCCAGAAGACCAGTGTGGAACACTCCTGCTGATACTCCAAATTGTTTTGGTAAAATTCCACCCATTGAATGCAGCTATCGGTTTTGCTTAGTCACTCCAATAATTTTATTAATGAACGAATCCAGTATCAGCAACTTTTATTAGAAAATACAAGATTTTTCTTCTGCCCTATCTTACATTAATATATCCTAGCAAACACGAAAATGTCATTTTCAAAATAAATTAGGTTAGCCCAACAGTGAAAAATTCCGAGATAAATTTCCAATGTTTTATACCTGAGCTACACTATCCTTACATTAGTATACTCTCACTTTTTATACATCCTTGTCATGATGTAAATACAGCGCTGTTCTATTTTCCATCGTTTAGGTCAGAGATTGTATCTGGTTTATAGAACATAGTTTGTCGTGGAAGTTTCACCCTTTATCTCTTCATGGTTCCTCAGGTCAGCACTCTGCTACAGTACTTCTATACCCAGAATTACCACACAAAATAGTTTATACAATTCTCATCTAGGGACTTACTGCCCACAGGAAACATCTTCAGTCTTGCTTTCCTTGTTTATTCTGCAAATAAATATTTTTGGTACACACTGTACTATCTATATTGGTTAACATACTTCATGTCAGCTTCTCTGATACTTTTCTAATCTTAATCAGTCTTACACTTACACGATAGGGAGGTCATACCCTCTTTACAGTCTTGCAGTAGGTATAATGCAGATTCACCAAAAAGATACCAGGACTTATTGACAAGTTGCATATATTTGGGTAGAATTCCATTGATTTTGAAGGTGATCAAACTGATTAAATTATTTAATAGGATAATGAAAAACTGGTACCATTTGGGTGACAAAGTGGTTAGCATTGCTGCCTCACAGAGCCAGAGACCCACATTCAATTCCAACCTCGGATGGACTTTGCGAAGTTTACGTCAGTGTGGAGTCTGAATGTTCTCTACATGTCTGTGTGGTTTCTTCCAGATGTTCCAGTTGCTTTTCTCAGTCGAAAGATGTACAGAGTAGGTGGACTGACCATGCTAAATTGCCCCTTAACTGTGCCAGGATGTGTAGATTAAGGGGATTAGTGGAGTAAGTGTGGGCCTAGTTAAAATGTTGGAAATGTCTGTCAGAGAGTTGGTGCAGACTCAATGGGCTATATGGCCTCCTTTTGTACTCTAGGGGTTCTTTTAACTTACTTCAGCGAAGAGCTAGTAGTCAGCAGATATAATCCTAAAATTAGAGCCAGCTGTTTAGAATTATAGAATGATGACAGCACACAAACCAGACATTTGGCCTGTTGCACTTATGCTAGCTTTCTCTGGAGTGCAATTTACTCAGTTCTATTTCCCTATGTTTCTCTGTAACCTTAGTCTTAGGTAGGAGGAGGATTGGAATGAGGCACTCACTGAATGTTAAAATGGGTGGCACGGGCTTGTAGGTCCCAAGGGTCTGTTTCCTCTGCTGTGTTGTTCATAATCCAATTTTTTTTTTTGAAAGTCACAATTAAATCTTCATCCTCCATTCTCAAAGACAGTACACATCAGACCCTAACCACTCACTTTGTGAATCTATCTCCACCACCCTGACAGTACATTCCAGACCCTAACCACTCGCTGTGTGAATCTGTCTCCACCACACTCTCAGATAGTACATTCCAGATGCTAACCACTCACTGTTTTTGAAAGTTTTTCCTCTTGTCACTGTCCTGTTGCCAATGACTTTAAATCTCTATCTTCTGTTTCATGATCCTTCCAGCATGAATGCCTCAGTGATTATATTTTCCAGGATTTCCGGGGGAATTTTCTAGGGTGAATTCATTCCTTGCCCTTACATAGAACATAGAACAATACAGCACAGAACAGGCCCTTCGGCCTTCGATGTTGTGCCGACCAAAATAAAAAGCAATGCACCTCCAAACTAAACCATTCCCTTCTCTTCCATATACTTATCAACTAACCTCTTAAACGCTACCAAACTTGGCGCATCTACAACAGCTGCAGGCAGGGCATTCCACTCCCTAATCACTCTTTGAGTAAAGAACCTACCTCTGATATCCGTCCTATAACTCATACCCCTTAATTTAAAGCTGTTTCCCCTCGTGCTAGCATTCTCCATCCTAGGAAAAAGGCTATCACTGTCCACCCTATCTAAACCTCTAATCATCTTATATGCTTCAATAAGATAATACATATTTTGAATCCTGACTAATATACCAAAATATGAGTCAATATTTTCAGGAAAGGACAAATAGAAGGACAGGAATGAAAGTGAAATGAAAACTATGCAGAGTTTGAGCTGGTGTGGCACAGGGAACATTTTCTGCTCCTGCACATTGCTCAAATAAACTGAAGTATGACAACTCAACATAGCATTTAATCCATGACATCTCCATACTGAGTTTTCCTTCCTCCAGTCTCAGTGTTTTCCGCAGGATCAGCCTTCTGATTCTCCATACCTGCAAACAGAATAGAATTATAGAACCATAGAGCACAGATCACCATTTGACTCATCCAGCCAGGGTCAGCTCTTTAAATGAGTTACATAATACTAGGAATGTCACGGAGATCAGTGCCAAGGCTTCAACCATTTACAATCGATATTAATGACTTGGGTGCGGAACAAGGTGTACTGTATCCAAACTGGCTGATGATACAAAGATAGTTAGGAAAGCAGGTTACGAGGATATAAAGAATCAATCTACAATAGGTTCAGTGAGTGCGGGGAGGGGGGATGGGGTATAGTGTGCGAAAATGTGAGATTGTCAACTTTGACAGGAAGAATAAAAAAACAAATAACTTAAATGGAGAGTGCAGAATGCTGTGTACCGAAGATGTAGCTGTTCTCACGTACGAATCACAAAAATAAAATCAGCATGCAGGTACAGCATATAGTTACAAAGGCAAATAGAACCTTCACCTTTTTGTAAGGGGAGTTTAGTATTAACGTCTTTCTAAAACTGTAGAGTTTTGGAGAGACCACACCTCCAGTGCTACATGAGCTTTTGACCTCCTTATGTTATATTTGCACTGGGAACCGGTCAGAGGTTTACTAGACTGATTCTTGGCATGAGGTTAGGTGGAGAAGTTAACAGGTTAGACTTGTACTCTTGGGAGTTTAAGAGAATGAGGGGTGATCTTATGAACCATGGGAAGGGGGAGTTTGACAAGATAAATGCTGGGAATATATTTCCTCCCCAGGGGGGAATCTAGAACTAAAGGATAGTTTTACAATAGAGGATCTTCCATATAAGATCTTCCATATAAGATCTTCCATATCCCTCAAAGAGTGATTAGGGAGTGGAATGCCCTGCCTGCAGCTGTTGTAGATGCGCCAAGTTTGGTGGCGTTTAAGAGGGTAGTTGATAAGTATATGGATGAGAAGGGAATGGTTTAGTTAGGAGGGGCATTGCTTTTTATTTTGGTCGGCACAACATCGAAGGCCGAAGGGCCTGTTCTGTGCTGTATTGTTCTATGTTCTATGTTCTATAAGGTAGAAAGGAAAAGGAATTTCAACAGAGGATTGTGTGTGTTTGACCCAGCCAGCAATGGGGGACTGGACCATCGCATATATTCAAGGCTGAATGAAAGAGATTTTTGATTGACAAGGGAATGGGAGTCAAGAGTTAAAGGGAAGGGGGAGGTGCAGACAGGGAATTGAGTACGTAATCAGACCAGCCATGATCTTATGAGTGCTGGAGAAGAGTTGAAAGGCTGAATGGCCCTACTCCTCCTAATTCTTACATTCTCTACATTTCGGTAAACAATTATGTTTTAAAAATTACTTTCAAGGCAGTGCATTCTGGATCTTCATAACCTGCTGCATAAAACATTTCTAATCTTCTCTCTGACGCTTCTGTGCATTGCCTTAAATATGAACTGAAATCAAATGTCCCCTGTGCATGGGCCCTTTAGCTAAAGGGTCTATGCACAGGGCTCAAGGCTGATGATTTGCTGCAGAAATTACAAGATTGCTGTACAGGATTATTACTTTTTCCCCCTTTGTGATCTCCCAGAGGCACTAACTTGTACTGATGATGAGCTACCCACTCCCACAACCAGAGATTATTCACCCTTACCACTAATCCCAGTTAGCAGGTGAACTCTGCCCCACTTCTCACAGCTGTTGTATTACACAGAACAGTTCAGCACAGTACAGTATTCTTGATTTATGTTGAGTTAGCTGTTGCAGGTAAGGCTGATGCAATTGACCTTGGTATTCCTTGATTAGGCAGAGGGAAATAAAATTCCAATCTTAATTGCTGTACAGTGATCCACACAAACAATCAGCACCTCTGATTCCCCCATAGAAATCCCTACAATGCAGAAAGAGGCCATCCAACCCATTGAGTCTGCACTGACTCTTCGAAAGATCACCCAACCCGGCCCTTCCCTCTGCCCTATCCCTGTAACCTCATGATTTACCATGGCTAATCCACCTAACCTAAACATTTTTAGAAAGTGAGAGAAAAGCAGAGCACCCAAAAGGAATCTATACATGGGGAGAATTTATAATCACTGTGCTACTTAACAGCCAGTCAACATGATTCAACTCTGGGTGAACAAATATTGTGATCTGAAGATATTTACAGAAACTTGGTTTTGTTAATTGAAGAAGTTCACATTTCCTTTAACTCAACTTCTACAAGTTTGTGAAATTGCCCAAAAGAATGGGATTGTATCAATTTGAACCTTCAAACAAAAAAAAACTCCTCCACTTTCCAAAGAGGAATAAAGCCCAGGCTTGACTATAATCATTTTTAGACAGTTTCTTTTCTTTTACTTACATTGCTTTTTTGATTACTCATGTTGAATGATGTAATTGCTGGGACTGGATTAATTTAAAAAATCCAATGCAAACATCACATAATTCCAGGGTCAACAGAGAATGCCTTACATATAAGGTACAGTTCCCACTACACTATCAAACAGTCCCAAGACAGGTAGAGCATGGGATTAGATTGAATCAAAATTCCTCTACACTGTCCTTCATCAAACAGTCACTAGACAGATACAGCACGGGGTTAGATACAGAATCAAGTTCTTTCTACACTGTCCCCCATCAAACACTCCCAGGACAGGTACAGCACGGGGTTAGATACAGAGTAAAGCTCCCTCTACACTGTCCCCACATCAAACACTCCCAGGACAGGTACAGCATGGGGTTAGATACAGAGTAAAGCTCCCTCTACACTGTCCCCCCCATCAAACACTCCCAGGACAGGTACAGCATGGGGTTAGATACAGAGTAAAGCTCCTTGCACACTGTCCCCCCCAAACAGTCCCTGGTCCCTGCATAGAGTTAGATAAGAGTAAATCTCCTTCTACATTGTCCCCACCAAACACTCCCAGGACATATACAGTGCAGGGTTAGTTAAAGTTCCAGCTACTCTGCCTCAGTATGTCACAAACTGAATTTCAAAACACCATCCATTCTAAAAAGTATAAGATCAGAAGTACAAAATCATGTCAATAATGACATTCTGCCCAAACTACTCAATGTGAAATGTTACCCACACCCCAACAGCAAGTTGTAAACAAATGGAGGGTCTGTTAATGGTAACAGGGAGGAGGGAATCTATACTTCAGAACCAAAGTGACACTATTCTAACTCACTACATTGTGAATTTTAAGAGCTTTGCTTTTGGTTATCTCTTGTGCAGATTCTTATCAAATGCATTTTCCATACTCACATAGATAACATTCCTTACCTACGTAACGTGAATTCAGAAACATTCCACTGGACTAGTCAGACGTAACTACCCAACATTTCTCAACACTGACTTTCTAATTAGTTCAGACTTGTCCAAATGTTTTTAGTTTCCAGAAACTTTGCCAAAACCAACACGAAACTGATAAGTCTGCAGGTTTTTGGTTTCTCCCTCCCTTGTCTCGAACATACATCATGGAGAGGAAAGGCCAGTCCTTCACTCACTGTAGCACCCAAGCCTCTCTCAGATTCAATTTTGTTCAGAAACATCTTTTCTTTTCATTCAGCAAACGAAATGTTCTGCTCCTCCTCCCTGTGGGGATGACTTTGCCAATATTTCAGTTTCAGACACTGACACAGGTATGTTCATTCACGTGCTTTTCTTCTGGGTATTCTCACCTTTATCAGGTTTCGATGGCATTGCTCCAGTCTCCAGGTAAACCCACAGGTTTGAGCATTTCTGTGTCTCCGTTCGTGTCACTACATAACTCATCAACGACCCTGTCACTGTATCAGAGGGAGCAGTTATTGTGAAGTGCTAAATAATATCTCAATCATGAATAAAGTCCAGTCTAGAGATGAAGGGATTGGACACAGCCAAATCAGCAGGTTAAGAGATTGGAAAAGACAGTTACTACTTTACACTTTGTCAATCATCAGGTGAAAGCCAATTCCTACAAATCAAACTTTTTGCACACTCCACAACCTTTCCCATGAGCTAAGTTTTTGGAAAGAATTATAAGGGATAGGATTTATAAGCATCTAGAGAGAAATAAATTGATTAGGGATAGTCAGCACGGTTTTGTGAAAGGTAGGTCGTGCCTCACAAACCTTATTGAGTTTTTTTGAGGAGGTGACCAAAGAGGTAGATAAGGGTAAGGCAGTTGATGTAGTGTATATGGATTTTAGCAAAGCGTTTGATAAGGTTCCCCATGGTAGGCTACTGCAGAAAGTGCAGATGCATGGGATTGAAGGTGATTTAGCAGTTTGGATTAGGAATTGGCTAGCTGATAGAAGACAGAGGGTGGTGGTTGATGGGAAATATTCAACCTGGAGTGCAGTTACAAGTGGTGTACCTCAAGGATCTGTTTTGGGGCCACTGCTGTTTGTCATTTTTATAAATGACCTAGATGAGGGTGTAGAGGGTTGGATTAGTAAATTTGCTGACGATACCAAAGTGGGGGGAGTTGTAGACAGCGAGGATGGATGTTACAGTTTGCAGAGGGACATAGATAGGTTGCAGAGCTGGGCCGTGAGGTGGCAAATGGAATTCAATACGGATAAGTGTGAGGTGATTCACTTTGGTAGGAATAACAGGCATATGAAATATAGGGTTAATGGAAGGACCCTTAATAGTGTTGTCGAGCAGAGGGATCTTGGGGTACAAGTACATAGCTTTTTGAAAGTTGGCACCCAGGTTGATAAAGTTGTTAAGAAGGCGTACGGTGTGTTAGCTTTTATTGGTAGAGGGATTGAATTTAGGAGCCGTGAGGTTATGTTACAACTGTACAAAACTCTGGTGCGGCCGCACTTGGAGTATTGCGTACAGTTCTGGTCGCCGCATTATAAGAAAGATGTGGAAGCATTGGAAAGGGTGCAGAGGAGGTTTACCAGGATGTTGCCTGGTATGGTGGGAAGGCCTTATGAGGAAAGGCTGAGGGACCTGAGGTTATTTTCATTAGAGAGAAGGTTACGCGGTGACCTAATTGAGGCGTATAAGATGATCAAGGGATTGGATAGGGTGGATAGTGAGAGCCTTTTTCCTCGGATGGTGATGACCAACACGAGGGGACATAACTTTAAATTAAGAGGTGATAGTTATAGGACGGATGTCAGAGGCAGGTTCTTTATACAGAGGGTGGTGAGGGCGTGGAATGCCCTGCCTGCAGCAGTTGTGGACTCGCCTACTTTGGGGGCATTCAAATGGTCGGTGGATAGGCATATGGATAATATTGGAATAGTTTAGGTTAGAGGGTCCGTTGGCCGGCGCAACATCGAGGGCCGAAGGGCTTGTACTGCGCTGTAATGTTCTATGTTCTAAGTGGTAAATCTGACTACTGCAAATTGGTGATTTGTGTTCTGGATTGGCTGGGTGGCTGATATGTGCCTGTTGAGTGCCTGGTACTTCTACGGTACACAACTCAAATGTCAGCCATAGTTCAATGTCTTTGTTTCCAAGACATTGTCTGCAGATATTGAACATACATTTAAACGATAGTTCCAGTGCAGCACTGCTGGGGTTCCTGCTGTTCTGAGGAAAACTGCCAAACCGCCGCCATGAAAAGCAGGGCTATTCTCCTAGTATGCTGTTCAACATCTCTCCCCTCACCAAAATTCCTAAACAGAGGATATCAATCATTTATCAAATTGCTGTTTGTGGGAACTTTCAAACTTTCCCAAAAAACAAATGAATAGCTGTCAAAATTATTTCATTGACTCTGAAATTATTTGGGAAATTCTGACTTTGTGAATTCTGTTATTGCGCTATAATTATGTTACTGCTAACTCAAGGGGACATAGCTTTAAATTGAGGGGTGGTAGTTACAGGACTATAGTTACCTAATATAGTTAGGTTTATAAAATGTTGACAAGAATAGATAGGGTGGACTCTCAGAGACTATTTCCCCGAGCTGAAATGGTCACTACGAGAGGACAGAGATTTAAGGTGCAGGAAAGCAAATACAGAGGGGATGTTAGGGGTAAGTTTTACACTCAGAGGGTGGTGAGTGAATGGAATCGGCTGCCGTTGGTGGTGGTAGAGGCAAACTCGCTAGGGTCTTTTAAAAGACTTCTGGATGAGTATATGGGAACTAATGGGATAGAGGGTTATAGATAGGTCTGTGGCTTGGTAGGTATAGATGTGATCGGCGCAACTTGTGGGCCGAAGGGCCTGTTTGTGCTGTAGTGTTCTTTGTTCTAGGACGGATGTCAGAGATAGGTTCTTTACTCAGAGGGTAGTAAGGGTGTGTGGGATTCCTGCCTGCAGCAGTTGTGAACTGCCAATTTTAAGGGCGTTCAAATGGTCAGTGGATAGGCATATGGATAACATTGGAATAGTTTAGGTTAGAGGGTCATTAGATTTGTTCTATAGTCAGTGCAACATCAAGGGCCGAAGGACCTGTACTGCGCTGTAATGTTCTATGTATTGTTATGGCCAATATTTTTGAAATGTAGTTAGTACTATATCGTGGGAAATGCAGCAGCCAATTTGTGTTCCACACAGTAAGATCCACATATCAATAAGATATCAACCAAATAATCAGCTTTAATGTTGTTGGTTGAGGGACAAACGTGGAACTGGAAGCTCAAGAACTGCCTCAGCATTGCACTGAAGAGAATTTCTACTTGTATTGTTGACCAGAACAAGCCAAATTCCTTCCTGAAGCTGCAAGGCTCATTTGGAATAATTATATGGGATGAGTTACAAATTACCATTCTCCCTTTGTCCATGTCATTCACAGGGGACGACTAGAGGAAGGTCAGAAATTTAATGTTACAAAAAGTTAATTTATAAACTTGTGCAACATGGTAGAACATTAAAAAATGTACTGACCTACTGACAACAAAATATTCCACTGCAATGGGAAAGGGAGCTTTTTATTCAGCAGCCTCTGCATAACAAATGCAGCACTGGTACCTGGAGAGTTTTGTTTTAAAAAGAAAATTGCAAAACTATTAAACCAGGGTCTCTAAAAGATTACATCTTCAAACATGGAAACTACACACGTTACCTAATACAAACGTGCCAATCCCCTTCATAAATGCACATGACTGGCAAGCAGCATACTCCGGGAGACCCTGCAGAGTAGAGAAGAAAGATAATGCTCCAACCCAAACCGGCTGACACGCCAACCCAATACGCTTAACATCCTGATCATAAAATTGGGTACGCAGAACGCTACAGCACAAACAGACCGCGCAGTAGGAGTGAGCGCCGCGCGGTAGTGAAACTGCAGCATATCCCCCAGCTCTGATCAGTATAAATTCAACATGCGGGGTGGGGGAGGTGGGGGGTGAGGGGAGTGGGCGGGTGGGGGGTGGGGGGGGAAGATTCCCAAAGATTCAATGAGGGGGGAAAAAAAACTTCAATCTCCACCATCACATAGAAAATCTCTGAGTTTATAAAACCGTGTTCTAGATTACCCCCCCCCACCCCAGGGGAAACATCCTGTACCGTGTAGATCTATCACAGACCGCCTCTCATTCCTCTAAACCCCATACAGATTGGCTCAAATCTTGTCAACCTTTCCTCATAAAACAATCTGTTCATCCCGAGGAATCACCAAGTCAACTGTTTATTTCCAATGAAAGTCTAGCCCTCCTTACGTAAGGAGAACAAAACTGTACACAAATTCTCTGGGTGCGGTCTCACCTTTATGGTTGTACTTCATCTTTGCAATAGCCATCCTCAAAAAATTTTATCTCTCCTCTCTCTAGCGGAATCACAACCTTGTTGTAATGCTTCCCTTAGACTCTACACATTTGACATCATTCCTGCTGGCAGGAAAATGAAGCTTATTTAAAGGAGGGAAGAAATCAGACAGATGAAGCTGTTGTGCATTCTCCTGCTCCTCATATTGATACTTGAAGATGCCTCAGTGAGGACCCTCTGCATCTTATTGGCTGGGAAATGGTGGATTGTGATCATAAAGATGAAGATGCCGGGGAGAAATGTCAAATGATGGGGGTCGGGGAGAGCCTGTAAAAGCTTTTAGTATTCTGCTCCTTAAATAACAATCACGTGGCTCAAAAACAGACATTACTGGAAATGCATAACATGATACATCAGCAAGAACTGAGTAAAGTTTAGATGTAAACGTTTGATCAGAGACGTGTTAAGGTACACGTGTTAAGATACTTTCCATTGAAACTATTATGCTTTTGTGGAAAGTAGGGAGGAGATCTACCAGCAAACTCTCATAATGATACTTAAAACTGAACAATTGTGCATTAGAACATAGAACAATACAGCACAAACAGGCCCTTTGGCCCACAAGTTGCGCTGATCACATCTACCAATCCACAGACCTATCTATAACCCCCTATCCCATTCGTTTCCATATACTCATCCAGAAGTCTTTTAAAAGACCCCAGTGAGTTTGCCTCAACAACCTCCGATGGCAGTCGGTTCCATTCACTCACCACCCTCTGAGTGAAAAACCTACCCCTGACATCCCCTCTGTATTTGCTCCCCTGCACCTTAAATCTGTGTCCTCTCGTAGTGACCATTCTTTCATGAACATTATTTTTCCTGCTGCGTTTTGTGTGAAACAATAAATGGGGGTTTCTAACAACACAAAGCTGCTGGGGGGGCTGAAAGTAGAATCATCAGGCAGGGCTGTTAATCTCACGTATTTTTGATGTGATTTATTACTGTAACACGTATTAGCATACAATAAAAAGTATTTTTCTTCTGTGCTATACAGACAAAGCATACATTCGTAGATGAAGGAGAGAGTACAGAATGTAGTGTTGTCCAGTCATAGCTAGAGTGTAGAGAAAGATCAATTTAATGCAAGCTAAGTTAATTGATGGTAGCAGGGAAGAAACTGTACTTAGAATTATAGAATCCTACAGTGCAGAAGGAGGCCATTTGTGGCATCGACACATTGGCCACAATCCCACTTAGGCCCTATCCCCATAACCCCATGCATTTAAATCAGCTAGTAGCAATTTAGCATGGCCAATCCATCTAACCCGCACATTTTTGGACTGTGGGAGGAAACTGGAGCACCCGGAGGAAACCCACACAGACAAGGGAGAATGTGCAAACTCTATACTGACAGTGACCATAACGGGCATTGAACCCGAGTCCCCGGCACTGTGAGACACCAGTGCTAACCACTGTGCCACCGTGCTGCCTCTTAAGTCGGTTGGTATGTGTCCCCAGACTTTTGTATATTTTTCCTGACAAAGGTGAAAAAATGTCTATGGTCCATGGGGTCTTTAATTATGCTGACTGCTTTTCTGAGAAAGCAGGAAGTGAAGACAATCAATGGATGGAAAGCTGGTTTGAGTATGAATTGGGTATGTGATGAGTTCTTCATTCTTTTGATAGAATTTCTGAGATACAGTTCTGATCAGACCAGGATACAACATTAAAGGATAGGACTGTGAAGCAATGCAGGAAAACAGGGACCTATGGATAGACGTAGATAACCTATAGAAAGTAGCAGGAAAGGGTAAGTAGTTCAAAAACCATGCGTATCTTGTGATTTATAAACACAAATTGAGTATAAGAGAAGTTAAGAAGGAGGTTTATACATTTTTTAGGGGGAAGGGCCATGAGATTTTTTTGGAGGGACTGTAGTTTTGGAGGTCTTGGTTTCGGAATATTTTGTGGCTGCTGAGGCCTCTGCATGGGATTTAGAAGGGTGGTTGTTTATGGGGCTTTCTGTGGGTTTGGGGGGATGAGGTTTCTTTTGGAGAGTTGGTTTTTGGAGGGGTTGAGGTTTTCAAGAATTAGTTTTTTGGGGAGTTGGGAGTTTAGAGGGGTTGTTTTTTGGGAGGGTTGGGGGTTTTTGGGCAGTTGGTTTTTTTAGGAGGGTTGGGGGTTTTTGGGCAGTTGGTTTTTTTGGGGGGGCTTGGGGGTTTTTGGGCTGTTGGTTCTTTTGGGGGTTGGGGTTTAGGGGAGTTAGTTTTTTTAGGAGTTTAGGGGAGCTTTTTGGGGGGTTCGGGGTTTTTGAGCAGTTTTTTTAGGGATTGGGATTTTTGTGTAGTTGGTTTTTTTGGGAGTTGTGTTTTGGGAAGGTTGGGGGCTTAGGGGAGTTGGTTTTTTTGAGGGGGTTGGGGGTTTTGGGGAGTTTTTTAGGCGATTGTGGGTTTTGGGGGAATTGGCTTTTGGGAGAGTTGGAATTTTAGAGGAGTGGATTTTTTGGAGGTTTTGGAGAGTTGGAATTTTAGAGGAGTGGATTTTTTGGAGGTTGGGGTTTTGGGGAGTTGACTTTGGGGGGTTGAGTTTGGTTTTGTGGAGAGTTTTTTGGGGGTTCTGTTTTTGGGGAGGATTGGGAGTTTGGTTTGTGGCGAGCTTTTTTGGAGTTTTTTGGTGGGTTGGGATTTGGGGAATTGGTTTTAGTGGAGAGTTGGATTTGGGGGTTTTGATGTGTTGAGTTTTTGGAGTGATTTGGGAGTGTGGTTTTGCTTTCTGCGGGATTGGGATTTATGAGGAGTCTGGATTGGGATTTATTGGGAGTCTGGGTTGGGGAATGGGATTTATTGGGGTCTGGGATTGAGATTTATGGAGGGTTTGGATTGGGTTTTATTAGGGGTCTGGGTTGGGGATTGGGAATTAAGGGGGTCTGGATTGGGATTTATTGGGAGTCTGGGATTTATGGGGTGTGGGTTTGGGATTGGGATTTATGGGGGGTTTGGGATTGGGTTTTATTGGGGGTCTGGATTGGGGATTGGGATTTATAGGGAATCTGGTTTAGGGATTTATAGGCTCTGGGTTGGGAATTGGGATTTATAGGGAATCTGGTTCAGGGATTTGTAGGGAATCTGGTTCAGGGATTTGTAGGGAATCTGGTTCAGGGATTTATAGGGAATCTGGTTTAGGGGTTTATTGGGAATCTGGTTCAGGGGTTTATAGGGAATCTGGTTCAGGGATTTCTTGGGAATGTGGTTGAGGGATTTCTCGAGAATCTGGTTCAGGGATTTTTAGGGAATCTGGTTCAGGGATTTTTAGGGAATCTGGTTCAGGGATTTATAGGGAATCTGCTTTAGGGATTTATAGGGAATCTGGTTCACGGATTTATAGGAAATATGGTTTAGGGATTTATAGGGAATCTGGTTTAGGCATTTATAGGGAATCTGGTTCACGGATTTATAGGGAATCTGGTCCAGGGGTTTATAGGGAATCTGGTTGAGGGATTTATAGGGAATCTGGTTTAGGGGTTTATAGGGAATCTGGTTTAGGGGTTTATAGGGAATCTGGTTTAGGGGTTTATAGGGAATCTGGTTTAGGGGTTTATAGGGAATCTGATTTAGGGATTTATAGGGAATCTGGTTTAGGGGTTTATAGGGAATCTGGTTTAGGGGTTTATAGGGAATCTGATTTAGGGATTTATAGGGAATCTGATTTAGGGATTTATAGGGAATCTGGTTCAGGGATTTATAGGGAATCTGGTTTAGGGGTTTATAGGGAATCTGGTTTAGGGGTTTATAGGGAATCTGATTTAGGGATTTAAAGGGAATCTGGTTGAGGGATTTCTCGGGCATCTGGTTGAGGGATTTCTCGGGAATCTGGTTGAGGGATTTCTCGGGAATCTTATTTAGGGATTTATAGGGAATCTGATTTAGGGATTTCTTGGGAATCTGATTTAGGGATTTCTTGGGAATCTGATTTAGGGATTTCTTGGGAATCTGGTTTAGGGGTTTATAGGGAATCTGGTTTAGGGATTTAAAGGGAATCTGGTTCAGGGATTTAAAGGGAATCTGGTTGAGGGATTTCTCGGGAATCTGATTTAGGGATTTATAGGGAATCTGGTTCAGGGATTTATAGGGAATCTGATTCAGGGATTTCTCGGGAATCTGGTTGAGGGATTTCTCGGCTCTGTGTTGGGGAGCAGGCCCAGCCTCTCTCAGGCCCGGCCTCCGCCCGCTCCGAGGTCCCGCCCCAGCCTGGCTACAGCTTCCGACCATCCGAGTGCGGCTCCGGGTGAGTGCGGGGCCCGGGGGAGGGGGGCACTGAGGCCGGGAACGACACCTCTCCCCGGGTCCCTGAGAAACCGGAGAGGGGAGAGGGGGGAACAGGCCGGGAGGAGGGGGACAGCCTGAGGGGAGGTGGGCAGAGAGAGGGAGGAGAGCCCGGGGGTGGGGGTGGGGTGGTGAGGGGGGGGGGGGGAGCCCGGGGGTGGGGGTGGGGTGGTGAGGGGGTGGGGGTGGTGAGGGGGGGGGGGGGGGAGAGAGCCCGGGGGGTGGGGGTGGGGTGGGGGGGGGGGGGGAGAGCCGGGGGGGTGGGGGGGTGGTGAGGGGGGGGGGGGGAGAGCCCGGGGGTGGGGGTGGTGGGGGGGGGGGGGGGGGGGGAGAGCCCGGGGGGTGGGGGTGGTGTGGTGGGGGGGGGAGAGCCCGGGGGGTGGGGTGGTGGTGAGGGGGGGGGGGGGAGAGCCCGGGGGTGGGGGTGGTGAGGGGGGGGGGGGAGAGCCCGGGGGTGGGGGGGTGGTGAGGGGGGGGGGGGGGGGGGGGGGGGGGGGGGAGAGCCCGGGGGTGGGGGTGGGGTGGTGAGGGGGGGGGAGAGGGGCCCGGGGGTGGGGGTGGTGAGGGGGGGGGGGGGGGGTGGGGGGGGGGGGGGGGGGGGGGGAGAGCCCCGGGGGGGGGGGGAGGGAGGCGGAGGCTGGTGTGACAGACGGAGATGTGGTGGTACACACATTAGAGATTTGAAGAAGATTAAAGTGAAAGCAGACAATGAGGAAGGTTGCCCATGTGTAGACAGTGAGAGAGAGAGACAGCTCCGGATCTGCGGCCTGGATTCACACCGGGGCTTTAAAGCTGAGCTCAGGCTGAACACTCATATCCTGAATAGCCGCTGCGGTGCCTTCATCCTGACCCTCAATTCTCCTTCTGTTTTAACAAAGCGACTCTCAGACTGGGTGTTGGAGAAGGAAACTGTCTCCACAAACAAAGGGTGAGTGCTTCATCTCATCAGTATATCTGAGGGATCACACACCCTGTCCTGGGAGTGTTTGATGGGGACAGTGTAGAGGGAGCTTTACTCTGTATCTAACCCCGTGCTGTACCTGTCCTGGGATGTTTGATGGGGACAGTGTAGAGGGAGCTTTACTCTGTATCTAACCCCATGCTGTACCTGTCCTGGGATGTTTGATGGGGACAATGTAGAGGGAACTTTACTCTGTATCTAACCCCCGTGCTGTACCTGTCCTGGGAGTGTTTGATGGGGACAGTGTAGAGGGAACTTTACTCTGTATCTAACCCATGCTGTACTGTCCTGGGAGTGTTTGATTGGGACAGTGTAGAGGGAGCTTTACTCTGTATCTAACCCCGTGCTGTACCTGTCCTGGGAGTGTTTGATGGGGACAGTTTAGAGGGAGCTTTACTCTGTATCTAACCCCGTGCTGTACCTGTCCTGGGAGTGTTTGATGGGGACAGTTTAGAGGGAGCTTTACTCTGTATCTAACCCCATGCTGTACCTGTCCTGGGAGTGTTTGATTGGGACAATGTAGAGGGAACTTTACTCTGTATCTAACCCCATGCTGTACCTGTCCTGGGAGTGTTTGATGGGGACAATGTAGAGGGAACTTTACTCTGTATCTAACCCCATGCTGTACCTGTCCTGGGAGTGTTTGATTGGGACAGTGTAGAGGGAGCTTTACTCTGTATCTAACCCCGTGCTGTACCTGTCCTGGGAGTGTTTGATGGGGACAGTGTAGAGGGAGCTTTACTCTGTATCTAACCCTGTGGTGTACCTGTCCTGGGAATGTTTGATTGGGACAGTGTAGAGGGAACTTTACTCTGTATCTAACCCCATGCTGTACCTGTCCTGGGAGTGTTTGTTTGGGACAGTGCAGAGGGAGCTTTACTCTGTATCTAACCCTGTGGTGTACCTGTCCTGGGAGTGTTTGATTGCGACAGTGTAGAGGGAGCTTTGCTCTGTATCTAATCGTATGCTGTACCTGTCCTGGCAGTGTTTGATGGGGGACAGTGTAGAGGGAGCTTTACTCTGTGACCCTGTGCTGCACCTGTCCTGGGAGTGTTTGGGGACACTGTAGAGGGAGCTTTACTCTGTATCTAACCCTGTGCTGTACCTGTCCTGGGAGTGTTTGATGGGGGATGGTGTGGAGGAGCTTTATTCTGTATCTAACCCCATGCTGTACCTGTCCTCAAGTGTTTGAAGTGGACAGTGTAGAGGGAATTTGAGTCTGTGGCAGAAAGCCCATTGAGACACAGAGAAAATGTGTAAACTCTACACAAGCGGTGCCCCGAGCCCAGAATTGAACCCAGGTCCCTGGCACTGAGGCATCTGCGCTAACCACTGTGCTGCCTTCTCACCTTGGAGAGGAATGTAAGCTTGGAGAGGGGCTGATAATTCTCAAGGTAACAGGTATAGATAATATTTCATTGGGAATTGGATTTTGTAGGGCAGAAACAGGATGTTTCTGAACCATAGAAAATCACAGCTCAGAAACAGGCCTTTTGGCCCTTCTTGTCTGTGCTGAACCATTTTTTTGCTTACTCCCACTGACCTGCACTTGACCATATGAGTGAGGATATATGTCCAAAGTTGTGCAGGTTAGGTGGATTGGCCATGATAAATCGCCTCTTGGTGTCAGAGTCTAGTAGGATAAATGTCTCTTTTGTAGAGAGACTTGGATAAGTTGCAGAGCTGGGCCGAGAGGTGGCAAATGGAGTTTAATGTGGAAAAGTGTGAGGTAATTCACTTTGGCAGGAATAATGAATGTGTAGAGTATAGGGCTAATGGTAGGATTCTTAATAGTGTTGATGAACAGAGGGATCTTGGTGTATTTGTGCATAGATCCCTGAAAGTAGGCAGTCAAGTCGATAAGGTTGTTAAGAAGGCATATGGAGTCTTAGCTTTATTGGTAGGGGGATTGAATTTCGGAGCCGCAACGTCATGTTGCAACTGTACAAAACTCTAGTGCGGCCGCACTTGGAGTATTGTATGCAGTTCTGGTCCCCACATTATAAGAAAGATGTGGAGGCATTGGAGAGGGTACAGAGGAGGTTTACCAGGATGGTGCCTGG
Organism: Sphyrna mokarran; assembly: GCA_024679065.1. Lineage (NCBI taxonomy): Eukaryota > Metazoa > Chordata > Chondrichthyes > Carcharhiniformes > Carcharhinidae > Sphyrna > Sphyrna mokarran. The sequence goes on from JAGIQG010000025.1 coordinate 44,464,943, forward strand.
TATGGAAGGCAGGTCTTATGAAGAGAGGCTGAGGGATTTGAGGTTGTTTTCATTGGAAAGAAGGCGGCTAAGAGGAGACCTTATTGAAACATATAAGATGATTAGAGGTTTAGATAGGGTGGACAGTGATAGCCTTTTTCCAAGGATGGAGAAAGCTAGCACGAGGGGACATAGCTTTAAATTAAGGGGTGGTGGTTTTAGGACAGATGTCAGAGGTAAGTTCTTTACCCAGAGGGTGGTAAGGGTATGGAATGCCCTGCCTGCGTCAGTTGTAGATGCGCCAAGTTTGGTGGCGTTTAAGAGGTTAGTAGATAAGTTTATGGATGAAAAATGGTTTAGGTTAGAGGGTCATTGCTTTTTCCTAATTGGTCGGCGCAACATCGAAGGCCGAAGGGCCTATTCTGCGCTGTAATGTTCTATGTCCCAAATATATTGGGTTACAGGGATAGAGTCTGGGTGGGATTTTTGTGTGCCGACTCGATGGGCCAAATTGACTCCTTCCTTCTGCACTGTCTGAATTCCATTATTGTATGGAACTTTTACCAATCTCACCTATGAGAGCTCGGAAAGGGACTTTATACAGAAAGGAGATTAGCAAAGTAAATAGAGAGTTTCCTGGAACAAAGATTTTGGAGCATTTGGGAAGGTAAAGAAAGAGGGGAAGCTGAAAAGTGTTGGTACAGGATTGAAATGGGTTGAGAGGGTTTGGGGACAGTTGTGTGTCGTAGATCAACAGGGTCTTTCTGATCTTTGAACAAGGTTCAGGATGAGATTTGTTTATGTTTGCTGAAATCAGAGAACCAAAGGTGGTAAGAAGCTTTAATTGATTCACTGGGACTGGACGGAAGAGAACAGTTAGGTTAGAAATGGCAGAGATGTCAAGACTGATGGAAGAGCAAAAAAACAAATATTTAATAAGTGAGAATAATGCAAGAGCTGGGGCAATTTTTTCTGTAGGATATGATTATAAAAGAAATTGGATGTGGGAGGAAAGGGAGATGGGATTACTTACCAGGAACAAGACCTCTGAGAGGGGCTGTGAGGATGACTGCTGTTTTGCAACATTATGTGTTAAGATGGGGTTGCATTGAGGTAGTGTTTTGTAACAAGAGTCAATCTGGGAAAACACGCAGTAATTGCTAAGACTGCAAGGTAATAATTGATTTTAGCTAGGGATAAAGTTTTTAAAATTTATTTATTAGTGTCACAAAAAAGGTTACATTAGAAATCATTGTAGAAATCCTATAGTACAGAAAGAGGCCATTCGGCCCATCTGATCTCCACCAAGTACAATCCCACCAAACCCTATCCCCATACCACTACATATTTTATCCACTAATCTCTCTAACCTACACATCTCAGGACACTAAGGGGCAATTTTTAGCATAGCCAATCAACCTCACCCGCACATTTTTGGACTGTGGGAGGAAGCTGGAGCACCCGGAGGAAACCCACCCACTGTGATAGTTGCGATCACATTTCATGCGTTTGTATGCACTGTGGAGTGGGTGCATGTTGGAACTAATCTTGGTGATTACTGATCTGTTGCAGTACTCTCCATTTGCACTGGTGTGTCACTGATCTGAGACACAGCATGGATCTATAGCATTCTCTTTGAAATTAATAAGAAATTTTCTCTGATAGTGTTTTCTTCTAATCTAATTGCATTATAATAGTTTACAATGTTTTATTTCTTCTCCCCTCTTCAGAAAAGCTGCATGGTGTAAAGCTTATAACACATGGCAGCAAGGAGTGAGAGGAGCCCACCAAACTCCTTAGAATCTCAAGCTGCGGGGAATCACACTGGTTTTCCTAAAGAAATTTTGGCAACGAAAGTTGAAGGAAAGTACCTGTGCTTTGAGTGCCACGGGATCCTGAGGAGACCATTCCAAGCACAATGTGGTCACCGTTACTGTGCATCCTGCTTGAAGGCAATTGTCAGGTAAGTGACTGTGAGCTGACCATTCTCAAACCTGCATCACTGAAAACAAATTGCACATTCTTGCAATTTATAAAAAAAAACAACCCTGCTATTTTCTTTCCTCCTCCTAATCCCTGCTTACCTCTTGTTGGATTAAAATTTCACTGATGTTGACACCTGCTGACACCAGTGGATGTGGTGTTTTTAGATTTCCAAAAGGCGTTCAATAAGGTACCTCACAAAAGGTTGCTGCAGAAGATTAAGGTACACAGAGTTGGGGGTAAAGTGATAGTGTGGATTGAGGATTGGTTATCTAACAGAAAGCAGAGAGTTGGAATCAATGACTGTTTTTCTGGTTGGCAGTTGGTGACTAGTGGAGTGCCACAGGGATCAGTGCTGGGGCCTCAACTATTTATCATTTACGTAGACGATCTGGAGAAGGGGACTGAGTGTAGGGAAATAAAGTTTGCTGATGACACAAAGATGAGTGGAAAGCAAATTGCGTGGAGGACTTGGAAAGTCTGCAGAGAGATCTGGATAGGCTGAATGAGTGGGCCAGGACCTGGCAGATAACGTTGACAAGTATGAGGTTATCCACTTTGGAAAGAATAATTCTAAAATGGACTATTACTTTAATGGTGAAAAATTACCACATGCTACTATACAGAGGGACCTGGGGGTCCTTGTGCATGAACCACAAAAACTCAGTCTGCAGGTGCAGCAGGTGATCAAGAAGGCAAATGGAATATTGGCCTTTATCGCGAGGGAGATAGAATATAAAAGCAGGAAGGTCTTGACTGTTGTACTAGGTACTGATGAGGCCGCAGCTGGAGTACTGTGTGCAGTTTTGGTCCCCTTATTTGCAAAAGGATATATTGGCCTTGGAGGGAGTACAGAGAAGATTCACCAGGTTGATATCGGAGATGAGAGGTTAGCTTATGAGGAGAGATTGAATAGACTGGGTCTGTACTCGTTGAAGTTTAGAAGGCTGAGGGGTGATCTTATAGAGACATTTAAGATAATGGAGGGGTTGGATAGGGTAGGGGTAGAGAGATTCTTTCCACTTAGAAAGAAAAAAAGAACTAGAGGACACAGCCTCAAAATAAGGGGGAGTCAGTTTAGAACAGAGTTGAGGAGGAACTTCTTCTCAGAGGGTAGTGAATCTTTGGAATCTCTGCCCATTGAAGCGGTGGAGGCTACCTCGTTGAATATATTTAAGTCACGGGTAGATAGATTTCTGATCAAAAAGGGGATTAAGGGTTATAGGGAGCAGGCGGGAAAGTGGAACTGATCCACTTTCAGATCAGCCGTGATCTTATTGAATGGTGGGGCAGGCTCGAGGGGCTGGATGGCAGACTCCTGCTCCTGTTTCTTATATTAAGAGCTCCTCTGTGATCCAGACATCTTTGACACTCTGAGTTGAGCTCCTGTTGAGCTGCCTCCCATTGGGCCATCTGTGTAACTTTTCTCAAAATGAGAATGTATAATTTTCATGCTGAGGAATGAAAGTAATGATCTGGATACCTGGTGTTAGCAGCAAGCTCACCCAAATCAGGGTTTCACTGGGGTTTTTCTGTCTTCCACACCAACGAAACATTTTTCTCCAAACTCTGACAAATATCCTTCCCACTCGTTTTTTCCATTTCTCTCACCAGCCATCACATAGTTTCTCTTATTATCTCTCTGACCCTGTTCAGATGTCTCATCATTGCATCTAACTAAAAATCTTCACTTCTCAATTATCAGGAAGTGTTGCAAAAATTGCAGGTTTGCTGGCAACTGTGGAGAGAGAAACAAAGTTAATGTTTTGAGTCCAATATGACTCTTCACAACTGAAGAGAGGGAAATAAGGATTTTGTGCTGTTTAAAAGAGTGGAGCAAAAAGGAAGATTGGGGAAGATTAGAGAGCGGGAGATTAAATGGCAAAGATATCATGGAACGAAAGACAAAAGAAGGGAAGAGAAGGGAATGGTTATGGAATGGTTTATGGAAGAGAAGGGAATGGTTTAGTTTGAAGGGTCATTGCTTTTTTATAATGGTCGGCGCAACGTCGAAGGCCGAAGGGCCTGTTCTGCGCTGTCATGTTCTATGTTCTAAAAGAACTGATAATGTTAAAAGTAAAGGAAAAAAAATTAGAGCAGAGTAGGTGTTAATAGCAGAATAAAGGTCAGCACTGTCAGAAAGGAAAACATCAGAACGAGATACAGGTCGGCACCGGGGTGGGGGAAATACAAAACAGAGGACAGTTCATAGTCTGAAGTTATTGAACTCGATGTTAAATCAAAAGGCTTAAGCAGAAGATAAGGTGCTTTTCCTGCAGCTTGCATTGAGCTTCAGGATGGTAGTGGCACAATGGGCAGCACAGTGGTTAGCATTGCTACCTCATAGTACCAGGGACCCAGGTGTGATTCCGGCCTTGGGTGTCTGATTGGAATGCGATGTTCTCCCTTGGTCTGCGTGGGTTTCCTCCGATGCTCCGGTTAGGTTGATTGGCTATGCTAAGTTGCAGCTTAGTGTCCCATGATGTATAGGTTAGGGGCCTTAGCAGGGTGTAATGATTCAGGAAAATCGACTTGAAAGGAACCTAGTTTATTTCAGAATGCAAAGTAAAACCACTACGGTGGTGTACACATGCTAGTCGCTGGGACTAGCCTTATAAAAGGCTATTAAATTCCAGCTAGGCAGGCTACTGCCTGTTATCGGGGAGACTTGTAGTCAATGAGCCCCTAAGGAAGATCAATCAGTGATTCCTCATGGATCTTGTGAGGGTTATCACAGCTCTCCAAGTACAAGGGTCCTGCCTTGCCCCCATAACAGTTGACATTGTTTGTTGCTTGTGGCATCATCTCCAGTGCTTGTAGGGTCTGGTTGTGTGTGGTGGTGGTGGGGGGTAGGGGGTGCGGGGAATGGTATAATCAGTTGGTGAAAGCCTCTTTTGTGCAGAGTGCTGAAGAACCACTGCAGGAGATTCTTCCTCAGTGGTGACCTCTGATGGAGTTTCTGCCGCCTCTCTCTTCATATCTGAGTTAGAATCATTAACATCCTGAAGACAGGTTCTTGAGATTTTAGTGGGTGGAAAATCCCTTCCACAGAATGCTGTGAAGGATGCCAATGGTGACATGCCCATAGAATCCATTGTCTCTGCGGAGAGTTCCGTGCGATGGAGGTGATCTATGTCCTTCTTTAATGTCTTCTTCCTGGTTTGCATCTCATATGACTCTTGGAATCCTCAGAGAGCCAAGGCTCAAATTCTTCACATGGACCATATGTCTATGAACACTCTATCTGGTCTAAGACCATAGATCATAGAAAAACTACAGCACAAACAGACCCTTCGGCCCACAAGTTGCGCTGATGATATCCCTACCTACTAGGCTTACCTATAACCCTCAATCCTATTTAATCCCATGTACTCATCCAGAAGTTTCAAAAGACCTTATCGAATTTGCCTCCACCGCCGGCAGCTGATTCTACTCACCCACTACCTTCTGAGTGAAAAACCTATCCCTGACATCTCCTCTGTACCTACTCCCCAACCTGTGTCCTCTTGTAGCGACCATTCCAGCCCTGGGAAAAAGCCTCTGAGAATCCACCCGATCAATACCTCTCAATGTCTTATACACCTCTATCAGGTCACCTCTCATCCTTTGTCGCTCTAAGGAGAAAAGACTGAGCTCCCTCAAACTATCCTTGTAACGCATGCCACCCAATCCAGGTAGCATCCTTGTAAATCTCTTCTGGAAGCTCTTTCAATAGCTTCCACATCCCTTCTGTAATGAGGGCACCAGAACTGCTCACATACCATCACGGCCCCTTTTCTGGGTTTCTTGTTTCAACACAACTTTGCCGCCCAAGTTTGGGAATGTCAGACTAAGCCTAATCTAAAGGCATCTGCCCATCAGTAACACAGTAAGAAGTCTCACAACACGAGCTTAAAGTCCAACAGGTTTATCTGGTAGCAAAAACCCCGAAAGCTAATAGTATTTGCTATCAAATAAACTTGTTGGACATTAACCTGGTATTGTGAGACTTCTTACTATGTTTACCCCAGTCCAACGCTGGCATCTCCACATCAGTAGCACTGCCAGGGCTATTCCCATCAGTATATGTGGCGTAGTCCTGTCGTTAATCAGAAGACGTGCGAGCTTTGTTTCAAGAGAACCTGTGGCTTGTTTCTTTTTGAATGTCTGATTTCTGAACGCCCACTCAGCCATTTGAGGCCAGGTGGTAGAGTGCATGTGGATTTGCCTCACTCCGTTTGTACTCGCAAAGTCAGAAAGTCTCCACTGATAAATGGGCTCCCATTCTGTTGTGAGAATCTTAAGTATGCCATACTGAAAGATTAACAGAGTTTCTCCATGGTATTGTAAAAGGTAGTAGGGACCATTCAATGTACGTTGATCCATTTTGAATGGCTGTTGAGAACAAGGATGGAGCCCATAAGTTGTCCTGCACGCTCTGCATGTCCTTGCACACAGGGTCTCCGCAGCCATTCCTAAGGGTGCAATGAAAACTGTGGCCAAAACTTCTTTTTTGATCTGGACAGACTTCCTCTTTGCATTTGCTATGTTTGTGATGGTGTACGCGATTGAACTTTCTGTCCCATTGTCCCAATGATGTGACATTGCTGCTCCTGTCTCTGAGGTGTCACAGGTTACAATGAGTGCTCTCAGGGGGCCGTAATTGACTAATATATTTGTTGACAGCAGTTTTTGTTTGACTTTTGCAAATGCTTCCTCTTGCAGCATTTGCCACGACCATTTCTGATTTTTTTTTTAACACAAAGATATGAGGGGCCTGCTGGGCAGAGTTGATTGGAAAGGGAGCTTAGGAGGCAAGACAGTGGAACAGCAATGGCAGGAGTTTTTGGAGGTTATTCGGGAGGAACAGCAGAAACTGATCCCAAGGAGGAGGAAACATGCAAAGGGGAGGACGAGGCATCCGTGGCTGATGAGGGAAATCAAGAAAGAAAAAGAGAAAGCATACAAAGTGCTGGGGATTAGCGGGAAGCCAGAGGATTGGGAAGCCTTTAAAAGCGAGTAGAGGACAACTGAAAAAGCAATAAGGAGGAGAAGATGAAATATGAATATAAGGTAGCTAGTAATATAAAAGAAGATAGGAAAAGTTTTTTTTTACAATATATATTGCTAATATTGATTGGAATAGCTATAGCTCTAGCTCGTTAGAGGTGTCAGTTTTCGTACAGAGTGTGCAGGAAGGTTTTTTGACTCAGTATGTAGATAGGCCAACTAGAGGTGAGGCTACATTGGATTTGGTGCTGGGCAATGAGCCAGACCAGGTGTTAGGCTTGGAAGTTAGTGAACATTTTGGTGATAGTGACCACAATTCGGTTACGTTCACCTTAGTGATGGACAGGGATAGGCATGAAGCTGGGGGCTGTAGTTATAGCTGGGGGAAGGGTAATTATGAGGCCATCAGGAGAGAATTAGGGTGCGTAGATTGGACTAGGGAACTACAGGGACTGGGAACATCTGGAATGTGGTGCTTATTCAAGGAGCAGCTGCTGAGAGTCCTTGATAAGTATGTCCCTGTCAGGCAGGGAGGAAATGGACGAGTAAGAGAGCCTTGGTGTACGAAAAGAGTTGATTTGCTGGTTAAGAAGAAAAAGGAGGCTTATGTCAGGATGAGGCTTGAAGGCTCAGGTAGTGCAATGGATAGCTATAGATTAGCTAGGAAGGAGGTAAAAAGTGAATTGAGGAGAGCTAAGAGGGGACACGAGAAGATGTTGGCTGATAGGATTAAGGAGAATCCTAAAGCTTTCTTTCGATATGTTAAGAATAGAAGATTGGTTAGGGCAAGATTAGGGCCAGTCATAGACAGCAGTGGGAAGTTGTGCGTGGAGCCTGAAGAGATTGGTGAGGCACTGAATAAATATTTCTCTTCGGTATTCACGCAGAGTGCTGGAAATGTAGCTGTGGAGAGCACTGAGGTACAGGGTTGCAAATTGGGGAGTATTGTAGTAGATAGGGAGGATGTGTTAGAAATTCTCGAGGGTTTGAAGTTGGATAAGTCCCCTGGGCCGGACGGGATTTACCCTAGGATTCTCTGGGAGGCAAGAGAGGAGATTGCAGAGCCTCTGGCTCTGATCTTCAGGTCCTCGTTGGTTACGGGTGTGGTTCCGGAGGACTGGAGGATAGCGAATGTGGTCCCATTGTTTAAGAAGGGGAAGAGAGACCTTCCTGGGAATTATAGGCCAGTGAGTCTTACTTCTGTGGTGGGCAAGGTATTGGAGAGAATTATTAGGGATAGGATTTATAGTATTTATTAGAGAGAAATGAATTGATTGGGGATAGTCAGCATGGTTTCGTGAAGGGTAGGTCATGCCTTACTAACCTCATTGAGTTTTTTGAGAAAGTGACCAGAGAGGTGGATGGGGGTAAGGCGGTTGATGTAGTATATATGGACTTTAGTAAGGCGTTTGATAAGGTGGCCCATGGAAGACTTCTACAGAAAATGCAGATGTGTGGAATAGAGGGTGATTTAGCTAATTGGATTAGAAATTGGCTGGCAGATAGAAGACAGAGGGTGGTGGTTGATGGGAGATATTCATCGTGGAGTTCGGTGACGAGTGGTGTGCCTCAGGGGTCTGTTTTGGGGCGCCTGCTGTTTGTAATTTTTATAAATGATCTGGATGAGGGTATTGAAGGATGGATCAGTAAATTTGCAGATGACACTAAAGTCGGTGGAGTGGTAGATAGTGAAGAGGGGTGTTATAGTTTACAGAGGGACTTGGACAAGTTGCAGAGCTGGGCCGAGAGGTGGCAAATGGAGTTTAATGTGGAAAAGTGTGAGGTAATGCACTTTGGCAGGAACAATAAATGTGTGGAGTATAGGGCTAATGGTAGGGCTCTTAATAGTGTTGAGGAACAGAAGGATCTTGGTGTATGTGTCAATAGATCCCTGAAAGTAGGCAGTCAAGTGGATAAAGTTGTTAAGAAGGCATATGGAGTCTTAGCTTTTATTGGTAGGGGGATTGAATTTAGGAGCCGCAGCATCATGTTGCAGCTGTACAAAACTCTAGTGCGGCCGCACTTGGAGTATTGTGTGCAGTTCTGGTCGCCACATTATAAGAAAGATGTGGAGGCATTGGAGAGGGTACAGAGGAGGTTTACCAGGATGTTGCCTGGTATGGAGGGCAGGTCCTATGAAGAGAGGTTGAAGGATTTGAGGTTGTTTTCGTTAGAAAGGAGGCGGCTAAGAGGGGATCTTATTGAAGCATATAAGATGATTAGAGGTTTAGATAGGGTGGACAGTGATAGCCTTTTTCCTAGGATGGAGAAGCTAGCACGAGGGGACACAGCTTTAAATTAAGGGGTATGAGTTATAGGACGGATATCAGAGGTAGGTTCTTTACTCAAAGAGTGGTTAGGGAGTGGAATGCCCTGCCTGCAGCTGTTGTGGATGCGCCAAGTTTGGTGGCGTTTAAGAGGTTAGTTGATAAGTATATGGATTAGAAGGGAATGGTTTAGTTAGGAGGGGCATTGCTTTTTATTTTGGTCGGCACAACATCGAGGGCCGAAGGGCCTGTTCTGTGCTGTATTGTTCTATGTTCTATGTTCTATAAAAGATAAGAGAGAGGCAAAAATAGACATTGGACAAATGGAAAATGAGGCTGGAGAAGTAATAATAGGAAGCAAGGAAATGGCAGATGGAATACAATGTGGAAAAGTGTGAGGTTATGCATTTCGGAGGAAGGAATGGAGACATAAAAAATTTTCGAAATGGAGAAATGCTTAGGAAATCAGAAGCACAAAGGGATTTGGGAGTCCTTGTTCAAGATTCTCTTGAGCTTAACGTGCAGGCTGAGTCAGTAGTTAGGAAGGCAAATGCAATGTTAACATCATATCGAGAGGGCTAGAAATGTACTTCTGAGGTTGTATAAGACTCCATTTGGAGTATTGCGAGCAGTTTTGGGGCCTCGTATCTAAGAAAGGATATGCTGGCCTTGGAAAAGATCCAGAGGAGGTGCACAAGAATGATCTCTAGAATGAAAAGCTTGTCATTTGATTTGATTTATTATTGTTACATATATCATCATACAGTGAGAAGTATTGTTTCTTGTGCACTGTACAGACAAAGCATGCTGTTTATAGCAAAGGAAATGAGAGAGTGCAGAATGTAGTGTTACAGCCACAAAGATCAACTGAATACAAGGTAAATCCATTCAAAAGACTGAAGCAGCAGGAAGAAGCTGGTCTTGGGTTGATTGGTACTTGATCTCAGATTTTTGTATCTTTTTTCCAATGGAACAAGATGGAAGAGAGAATGTCCGGGGTACATGGGGTCCTTACTTATGCTGGCTGCTTTGCCGAGGCAGTGGGAAGTGTGGACAGAATCAATGGATGGGAAGCTGGTTTGCACGATGGATTGGGCTATGTTCACGACTTTTTGTAGTTCCTTGCAGGCTTGGTATGTCTTCTGCTCTGCCCAAGCTGTGATACAAGCAGAAAGAATGCTTTCTATGTTGCTTCTAGAATCGCTACATGCAGAAGGAGGCCATTTGGTCCATTGAGTCTGCACCAATCACAATCCCATGCATTTATCCTGCTAATCCCCCTAGTAGTAAGGGGGTGAATTTAGCATGACCAATCAACCGAATCTGCACATCTTTAGACTGTGGGAGGAAGCCCACGCAGATATGGGGAGAATGTGCAAATTCCATACAGACAGGGACTCAAAGCCAGAATTGAACCTTGGACCCTGACGCTGTGAGATGGCAGTGCTAACCATTGTGCCACTGTGCCACCCTCAACGCATCTGTAAAAATTGATGAGAATTGTAGCTGACATGCTAAATTTCTTTAGTCTTCTGATTGGTGAGCTTTCTTCACTATAGTGTCAGCATGGGGGATCAGGACAGGTTTTTGGTGATCTGGACACCTAAAAACTTGAAACTCTACTTTCTCCTTCATCCCTGTTGATGGTAGACGTGGGCACGTTCGCCTATAGGTTTCCTGAAGTCGATGACAGTCTCCTTCGTTTTGTTGACATTGAGGGAGAGATTATTGTTGCCACACCAGTTCACAAGATTCTGTATCTTATTCCTGTACTCTGTCTCATCATTGTTTGAGGTCCAACCCATTACAGTGATATGAGGAATGGTTGAGAACACTGGGTCTGTGCTCATTGGAGTTTAGAAGGATGAGGGGAGGATCTTGTTGAAACATACAGGATACTGTGAGGCCTGGATAGGGTGGACATAGGATGTTTCCACTAGTAGAAAAAAACTAGAATCAGAGGGTACAACTTTGGGCTAAAGAGACAATTCTTTAAAACAGATGAGGAGAAATTTCTTCAGCCAGAGAATGGTGAATCTGTGGAACTCTTTGCAACAGAAGGCTGTGGAGGCCAAGTCATTGAGTGTCTTTAAGACAGAGATAGATAGGTTCTTGATTAATAAGGGGATCAGGAGTTATGGGGAAAAGGCAGGGGAATAGAGATGAGAAAATATCTCATGATTGAATGGCGGACAACACCTGATGTGCCGAGTGGCTGAATTCTACTCCTATATCTTATAGTCCTACATGGAGGTGTGCCAGCAGGTTATCAAGTTCATTATCAGTTTTCTGTAATAATTTGTGAGACCAAGGAAGGACTTCAACTCCGTTCCTTGGAGTCAAAGCCCATTTTATGGCCTTCGTCTTTTGAACAGGATGTAATCCATCCTTGTCAATTCTGTACCCAAAGTACATCCTAGGATGGAGAAAGCTAGCACGAGGGGACACAGCTTTAAATTAAGGGGTATGAGTTATAGGACGGATATCAGAGGTAGGTTCTTTACTCAAAGAGTGATTAGGGAGTGGAATGCCCTGCCTGCAGCTGTTGTAGATGCGCCAAGTTTGGTGGCGTTTAAGAGGTTAATTGATAAGTATATGGAAGAGAAGGGAATGGTTTAGTTTGGAGGGGCATTGCTTTTTATTTTGGTCGGCACAACATCGAAGGCCGAAGGGCCTGTTCTGTGCTGTATTGTTCTATGTTCTATGTTCTACATTACCTTGTTGACTTGGAACACAAAATTTACCCTTTTCAATCAGCCGTCAATATCAGAAAATCACCATAAGACTCCTCCAAACTCTCTAAAACTTCCTTTGCAATAGCTCCTGAGAATAAAATGTCATCCATGTAAACTGCCACCTTGGGCACTCCTTGAAGGATGTTCTCCATCACTTTGAAAAAATGGCACAAGTCAAAAGCATTCTAAAGGATAAAAAGGCAAAATGAGAAAATAATATTATTCAAACATACAAAATTCCTACAGGACTCGCTGAAGTAACATAGTTACTTCCTGGATGGAAGGGTGTCTCAAACTAGGGGACACAGTTTTAGAATAAGGGGTAGGCCACTGAAGATTGAGTTGAAGTAGAATTCCTTTACTGACGTTGGTGAATCTTTGCAATAGTGGAAGCAAAATCATTGAGAACGTTCAAGACTGAGATTGATAGATTTCTACACATTAAAAGCATCAAGGAATTGAGTTTAGGAGTCGGGAGATAATGTTGCAGCTTTATAAGACCCTGGTCAGTCCCCACTTGGAGTACTGTGCTCAGTTCTGGCTGCCTCATTACAGGAAGAATATGGAAGCCATAGAAAGGGTGCAGAGGAGATTTACAAGGATGTTGCCTGGATTGGGTGGCATGCCTTATGAGGATAGGTTGAGAGAGTTCAGTCTTTTATCCTTGGAGAGATGAAGGATGTGAGGTGACCTATAGAGGTTTATAAGATGATGAGAGGTATAGATCGAGTGGATTCTCAGAGGCTTTTTCCCAGGGCTGAAATGGCTGCCACAAGAGGACACATGTTTAAGGTGCTGGGGAGTAAATACAGAGGAGATGTCAGGGGTAAGTTTTTCACTCAGAGGGTGGTGGAGGCCGGCTGTGGTGGTGGAGGCGGATTAGAACATAGAATGTTACAGCGCAGAGCAGGCCCTTCGGCCCTCGATGTTGCGCCGACCAATTAAGAAAAAGCAATGACCCTCTAACCTAAACCATTCCCTTTTCATCCATAAACCTATCCACTGACCTCTTAAACGCCCCCAAACGTGGCGCACCTACAACTGCAGCAGGCAGGGCATTCCATATCCTTACCACCCTCTGGGTAAAGAACCTACCTCTGACATCCGTCCTATAACTACACTCTTTAGTTTAAAGCTATGTCCCCTTGTGCTAGCTTTCTCCATCCTAGGAAAAAGGCTATCACTGTCCACCCTATCTAAACCTCTAATTGTCTTGTATGTTTCAATAAGGTCTCCTCTTAGCCGCCTTCTTTCTAACGAAAACAACCTCAAATCCCTCAACCTCTCCTCATAAGACCTTCCCTCCATACCAGGCAACATCCTGGTAAACCTCCTTTGTACTCTCTCCAATGCCTCCACATCTTTCTTATAATGCGGGGACCAGAACTGTACACAATACTCCAAGTGTGGCCGCACTAGAGTTTTGAACAGTTGCAACATGATGTTGCTGCTCTGAAATTCAATTCCCCCTACCAATAAAAGCTAAGACTCCATATGCCTTCTTAACAACCTTATCAACTTGATTGCCAACTTTCAGAGATCTATGCACGTATACACCAAGATCCCTCTGTTCATCAACACTACTAAGAGTCCTACCATTAGCTCTATACTCTACACATTTGTTATTCCTGCCAAAGTGAATTACCTCACACTTTTCCGCATTAACTCCATTTGCCACCTCTCAGCCCAGCTCTGCAACTTGTCCAAGTCTCTCTGCAAACTATAACACCCCTCTTCACTATCTACTACTCCTCCGACTTTGGTGTCATCCACAAATTTAGTAATCCATCCTTCTATACCCTCATCAGAAAATCACCATAAGACTTATCCAAACTCTCTAAAACCTCCTTTGCAATAGCTCCTTATGAGCCCAGTTGAATTCTTTGAAAATGTGATTGTACACGTTGACGAAGGAAGAACGGTGGATGTGGTTTACATGGACTTCAGCAAGGCAATTGATATGGGCCCCCGTGCAAGATTTCTTGAGAAGATGAGAGGGCATGGGACTTTGGCCTTGTGGATCCAGAACTGGCTTGCCTGCAGAAGGCAGAGAGTGGTTGTGGATGGGTCTTTTTCTGCATGGAGGTCGATCACCAGTGGAGTGCCCCAGGGATCTGTTCTGGGACCCTTGCTGTTTGTCATTTTCATAAATGACCTGGATGAGGAAGTGGAAGGATGGGTTAGCAAGTTAGCTGACGATACGAAGATTGGTGTGTTGTGGATGGCCTGGAGGGATGTCAGAAGTTGCAGTGGGACATAGGTAGAATGCGAGACTGGGCGAAGAAGTGGCAGATGGACTTCAACGCGGATAAATGTGTGGTGGTCCATTTTGGCAGGACCAATGGGATGAAGGAGAATAATATCGAGGGTAGGAGTCTTAGCAGTGTTGAGGAGCAGAATGATCTTGGGGTCCGAGTACATAGGACTCTCTTAAATTGGCCTCGCAGGTGGAGCATGTGGTCAAGAAGGCATATGGTGTACTGGCCTTCATTAATAGAGGAATTGAGTTTAGGAGTTGGGAGGTAATGCTGCAATTTTATAAGACCCTTGTCAGACCCCACTTGGAGTACTGTGTGCAGTTCTGGTTGCCTCACTATAGGAAGGATGTGGAAGGTATTGAGAGGATGCAGAGGAGATTTACAAGAATGTCGCCTAGATCGGGAGGCATGCCCTATGAGGGTAGGTTGAGAGAGCTAGGTCTCTTCTCACTGGAGAGACGAAGGTTGAGAGACGACCTGATAGAGGTTTATCAAACGTTGAGAGGAAAAGATAGAGTGGATCCTCGGAGGCTATTTCCCAGGGCTGAAATGGTCATGGGTTTAAGGTGCTGGGCAGCAAGTACAGAGGGGATGTTAGGGGTAAGTTTTTCACTCAGAGGGTGGTGAGTGAATGGAATCAGCTGCCATCGGTGGTGAAGGCGAACTTGCTGGGATCTTTTAAAAGACTTCTGGATGAGTACATGGGATTTAATGGGATTGGGAGTTACAGGTAGTTCTATGGCCTGGTAGGTATGGGTATGATCAGCACAACTTGTGGGCCGAAGGGCCTGTTTGTGCTGTTATGTTCTATGCTAATACCATCCCCACTTACATTGCATCTTTAAGACTTGAATAGCAGATTAGGTGTAAAGACTTGCATTCTAATCAGTATTCTGCAAACTGTGTGACTTTATATACCTTTCTCTGATCAGAACCTTCCACACACCTGATGAAGGAATACTGTTTCTGAAAGCTTGTAAGATTACTATCAAATAAACTGGTTGGACTTTAGCCTGGTGTTGTGAGACTTCTTACGGTATTTACCCCAGTCCAAGGACGGCATCTCCACATCATGTCATTAAGCAGCCCTGGGTAACAGGAAAATGAGAAACAGTATCATCCAATTAGAAAGGATTATATCAAGGCAAAGAGCAGTAGAAATCCCCCAGACTGAGACAGATAGAAATGAAGTAGCACTTGATGGACGGGATAAGTAATTGGGCACTGATCTAGACATGCAGATGACCAATACATGATGAATGTGAGTTATGATGGAATTATAAATTGGCGTTAACCAGTGGTTCAGCCTCAACTGAACTCAGTTCAGCCTCAACTCAGGCTTGGAAGTTAGTGAACATTTTGGTGATAGTGACCACAATTCGGTTACGTTCACCTTAGTGATGGACAGGGATAGGCATGAAGCTGGGGGCTGTAGTTATAGCTGGGGAAGGGTAATTATGAGGCCATCAGGAGAGAATTAGGGTGCGTAGATTGGACTAGGGAACTACAGGGACTGGGAACATCTGGAATGTGGTGCTTATTCAAGGAGCAGCTGCTGAGAGTCCTTGATAAGTATTTCCCTGTCAGGCAGGGAGGAAATGGACGAGTAAGAGAGCCTTGGTGTACGAAAAGAGTTGATTTGCTGGTTAAGAAGAAAAAGGATGCTTATGTCAGGATGAGGCTTGAAGGCTCAGGTAGTGCAATGGATAGCTATAGATTAGCTAGGAAGGAGGTAAAAAGTGAATTGAGGAGAGCTAAGAGGGGACACGAGAAGATGTTGGCTGATAGGATTAAGGAGAATCCTAAAGCTTTCTTTCGATATGTTAAGAATAGAAGATTGGTTAGGGCAAGATTAGGGCCAGTCATAGATAGCAGTGGGAAGTTGTGCGTGGAGCCTGAAGAGATTGGCGAGGCACTGAATAAATATTTCTCTTCGGTATTCACGCAGAGTGCTGGAAATGTAGCTGTGGAGAGCACTGAGGTACCGGGTTGCAAATTGGGGAGTATTGTAGTAGATAGGGAGGATGTGTTAGAAATTCTCGAGGGTTTGCAGTTGGATAAGTCCCCTGGGCCGGACGGGATTTACCCTAGGATTCTCTGGGAGGCAAGAGAGGAGATTGCAGAGCCTCTGGCTCTGATCTTCAGGTCCTCGTTGGTTACGGGTGTGGTTCCGAGGACTGGAGGATGGCGAATGTGGTCCCATTGTTTAAGAAGGGGAAGAGAGACCTTCCAGGGAATTATAGGCCAGTGAGTCTTACTTCTGTTGTGGGCAAGGTATTGGAGAGAATTATTAGGGATAGGATTTATAGTTATTTAGAGAGAAATGAATTGATTGGGGATAGTCAGCATGGTTTCGTGAAGGGTAGGTCATGCCTTACTAACCTCATTGAGTTTTTTGAGAAAGTGACCAGAGAGGTTGATGGGGGTAAGGCGGTTGATGTAGTATATATGGACTTTAGTAAGGCGTTTGATAAGGTGGCCCATGGAAGACTTCTACAGAAAATGCAGATGTGTGGAATAGAGGGTGATTTAGCTAATTGGATTAGGAATTGGCTGGCAGATAGAAGACAGAGGGTGGTGGTTGATGGGAGATATTCATCGTGGAGTTCGGTGACAAGTGGTGTGCCTCAGGGGTCTGTTTTGGGGCTCCTGCTGTTTGTAATTTTTATAAATGATCTGGATGAGGGTATTGAGGGATGGATCAGTAAATTTGCAGATGATACTAAAGTTGGTGGTGTGGTAGATAGTGAAGAGGGGTGTTTTAGTTTACAGAGTGACTTGGACAAGTTGCAGAGCTGGGCCGAGAGGTGGCAAATGGAGTTTAATGTGGAAAAGTGTGAGGTAATGCACTTTGGCAGGAACAATAAATGTGTAGAGTATAGGGCTAATGGTAGGGCTCTTAGTAGTGTTGAGGAACAGAAGGATCTTGGTGTATGTGTCAATAGATCCCTGAAAGTAGGCAGTCAAGTGGATAAAGTTGTTAAGAAGGCTTATGGAGTCTTAGCTTTTATTGGTAGGGGGATTGAATTTAGGAGCCGCAGCATCATGTTGCAGCTGTACAAAACTCTAGTGCGGCCGCACTTGGAGTATTGTGTGCAGTTCTGGTCGCCACATTATAAGAAAGATGTGGATGCATTGGAGAGGGTACAGAGGAGGTTTACTAGGATGTTGCCTGGTATGGAGGGCAGGTCCTATGAAGAGAGGTTGAAGGATTTGAGGTTGTTTTCGTTAGAAAGGAGGCGGCTAAGGGGGAATCTTATTGAAACATATAAGATAATTAGAGGTTTGGATAGGGTGGACAGTGATAGCCTTTTTCCTAGGATGGAGAAAGCTAGCACGAGGGGACACAGCTTTAAATTAAGGGGTATGAGTTATAGGACGGATATCAGAGGTAGGTTCTTTACTCAAAGAGTGATTAGGGAGTGGAATGCCCTGCCTGCAGCTGTTGTAGATGCGCCAAGTTTGGTGGCGTTTAAGAGGTTAGTTGATAAGTATATGGAAGAGAAGGGAATGGTTTAGTTAGGAGGGGCATTGCTTTTTATTTTGGTCGGCACAACATCGAAGGCCGAAGGGCCTGTTCTGTGCTGTATTGTTCTATGTTCTATGTTCTATGTTCTAACTCTATTAGTGTCTGGTTCTGGGCCCCACATATTAGGAAGAATGTGAAGGCATTAGAGAGGCTACAGATTCATAAAAATTACTTTAAGAGTGAAGGGTCAGTCATGGTGAGAGGCAGAACATTCAGAGGAATCTGAGGAAAAACATTTTTTTACCCAGAGAGTGTTGATGGTCTGGATGTACTGCCTGGGAGGAAGGTAGAAACAGGTTGTCTCACATCCTTTAAAAAAACACCTGGCTCAGCTCTTGGCATGTCATAACATTCAGGTTATCCAGATGGGATTAAGTAGAAGCTCAAGTGTACCTCACGTGTTGATGCAGACTTATGTGCTGAAGGGCCTCTTCTGCACTGTATGATTCTTTGAGAGTATTCAGTGATGTAGATAGACTGGAGAAGCTGGGGCTTTTCTCCTTGGAGATGAGAAGGTTGAGAGGAAATTTGATAGAGATTTTCAAAGTCGCAAAGATTTGGACAGAATAAAGTGAAATTGCTCTCATTGGTGGAAGGATCAACATCCATAGCACACTACTTTAAAGCAATACCTTTGAAGAAGAATGATTAGAATCTGAATACTCTGCTTGGGAATGAGGCAAAGACAGCTGAAGGGGAACAATTTGTTCAGCTACTGGGAAAAGGATGGCATTAATTGAATTACGCTTGCAGAGTGCCTGTACAGATATGTTGGGCTGAATGGCCTCCTTTTGAACCACAACCATCCTGGGAATCTATAATAGCAGAAAGAAAACCAAACAAAACCATGAGCAGCATTGCCGTTTTTACAAATATATTAAAAGGGAAGCGGCTGAAAGTACTGCATAAGCTTTACAGACAGGTGCTGCTGAAAGCAGGAAATGACAGACTTCGGAAATAGTTACTGTACATATTGGTCTTTGCAGTCGAGGATGAGGGTAGTATAGAGAGATATGAGGAAAACTGAACATAAATCAATAGCAGGAACTAAGCAGATGTAATTGAAAAACACAGGTGATAGAGAAGCTAGCTTGGATCACTGTCTGTGTGGAGTTTGCACATTCACTGTGTGGGTTTCCTCTGGATGCTCCAGTTTCCTCCCACAGTCCAAAGATGTGCAGGTTAGGTTGATTGGCCATGCTAAAATTGCCCCTTAGTATCTAGGGATGCATAGGTTAGAGGGATTAGTGGGTGTAATATATGGTGATAGGGCCTGGATGGGGTTGTGTTTGGTACAGACTCGATGGGCTGAAGGGCCTCTTTCTGCACTGTAGGGTTTTACAATCTATTAAGCTACTGAGATTAGAGAAAAACAAAGCTCAGGAATTAGTCTATTAGCTCATTTTTACATGGCAAATAAAACTGAGTAATTTAGGGCAGCCTGTACTAAGGGATGGTGGAAAGCTGTATGGCTTAGAAGGATGTGGAGATGCCGGTGTTGGACTGGGGTACACACAGTAAGAAGTCTCACAACACCAGGTTAAAGTCCAACGTGTTGTGCTACCAAACAAACCTGTTGGACTTAATATGGTGTTGTCAGACTTCTTACTAGCTTAAAAAGAACATTGCCATCTAAAGTATTAAAAGAAATAGGTGAGAGTTGATGCTTTAGTGACAATCTTCCAGGCATCCACGCTTCAGGAATTGTCCCCGTGAATTGGAAAATCATCGATATCTCTCCAGTGTTTTCTAGTAGAAGAGAATACTACTGTGCAGAAGGAAGCCATTTGACCCATCGAGTCTGCACCAACCACAATCCCATTCAGGCCCTATCCTGTAACCCCATGTATTTACCTTGCCAATCCCCCTGACACTATGGATCAATTTAACATGGCCAATCAACCTAACCCACACATCTTTTGACTGTGGGAGATAACCCACGCAGATACAGGGAGAACATACAAACTCCACACAGACAGTGTGGAATTCGAGGCTGGAATTGAAGACAGATCTCTCTAACTGAGAGGCAGTAGTGCTAATCACTGTGCTGCTGTTTTAAGAGAAGTAAGAGTGAGGAATTGGGAAATCAGACCCTGGTAACCTCAGATCAGTTGTGGAATAGTTACTGCAATATATTGAGAACAGAGTGAATGAACTATATGCATAAGGTGAGTATGATTTGATCACAGGGAGTGAGTGTAGATTTGTAAAAGGGTAATTCATGTCCAGTGAAGCAAATTTATGTGAAGACTTTCTACAAGTTGCCATGCCAGAAACTGTGAATTCAGAACGGAGATTGCACAGTTTGAGGCAGCCAGTTGGTTGGGACACAGGATTATTTCACGGATAGGAGACAGAGAGTGGGGTTAATTGTCAAGGTGCAACTGGTGATATCCCCTAGGGCCATGGTTCCCACCTTTTTATATGTTGTGGCACACCTTTATACTATAGAACACTATGAGGTACACCTCCTATTTTCTCCAGCTCAACTGCTTTCAAAAACCTCCTAAAAACAAATCAAGTCATCATCTAACACCATTTCCACTTGTTTAAGAAGTTTCCAATGAAATAGCTTTATCACCAGCTGCATTCCCGTTACAAAATGTTTTATTGAAAATGTGCACAATTTATGTGCAAGATTTCAATTATTTACAGTTTTAAGTCTGTAATTCTCAATGGGAAAAAAGATAAGTGCAGGAAATGCTGTGTGGATATCTTATTGGCAATGTTATCGTGACACTTGGGCCTGCCTCTGTGAGTAGATTCTCTTGATCTGGAGAGGAAGTGATAATACTGCAGCTCTCAGCAGGTCTTGTTCCAATGACTGGTTCTCCCTTAGCCAGTAACGAGAATGCATTGTGGGCAATGGTAAGAGTATTGCGATAGCACAGTCTGTAACAGAGGGAGATTCTTGTTCCAAAATCAATCAAAATATGCCCAGAAGTATCCCTGCAAACTTTAAATTTTGTACGTGATCCAACCTGACCACTGAGAATTTCTCCTGTTCTTTTAATGACCTTGTGTTTAATGATTCAAAAGAAAGAAAATTAAGTGGATCGCGTACCCAGCCAAAGTCTTCCATACTTGTCGAGAGAAAGCAGCATTCGGACTTTACTAATAGTGTTTTAAGATGTGTGGAGATGAGCTTGAGTATAGTTTTTGCCAGCAGGATTTGCAATTTGAACATCTCAATCCAGCCACTTCCATTTTTTCCTGCCAAACAGCCAGATTGATCTTAAACTATAAAGCCTACCTGTGGCAGTCAGAATAGTCTTGCTTTTCCCTCGACATTGAGTTCATTCAGATGACTGATTATATCCAAAAGACATGCAGATTTGGCACACCAAGAATCATCATATATTAGTATTATGTTTATGTGGCAATTCATGCAAATCTGAAAACACTTTCAGCATTTTATAGAGTTCATAAACGAAAAAAAATCTCCCAGAGACAGTCATTGAACATCTGAGGCACTGAACAAATATTTCTCTTCGGTATTCACGCAGGGAGATGTAAATGTAGTTGTGGAGAACACTGGGATACAGGGTTGCAAACTGGAAAGTATTGAAGTAGATAAGGAGGATGTGCTAGATATTCTTGAGGGTTTGAAGTTAGATAAGTCCCCTGGGCCGGACGGGATTTACCCTAGGATTCTCTGGGAGTCGAGAGAGGCGATTGCAGAGCCTCTGGCTCTGATCTTCAGGTCGTCGTTGGTTACGGGTATAGTGCCGGAAGACTGGAGGATAGCGAATGTGGTCCCATTGTTCAAGAAGGGGAATAGAGATTTTCCTGGGAATTATAGACCGGTGAGTCTTACTTCTGTTGTGGGCAAAGTATTGGAAAGAATTATTAGGGATAGGATTTATAGTTATTTAGAGAGAAATGAATTGATTGGGGATAGTCAGCATGGTTTTGTGAGGGGTAGGTCGTGCCTTACTAACCTTATTGAGTTTTTTGAAAAAGTGACCAAAGAGGTGGATGGGGGTAAGGCGGTTGATGTGGTATATATGGACTTTAGTAAGGCGTTCGATAAGGTGGCACATGGAAGGATTCTGCAGAAAATGCAGATGTATGGGATAGAGGGTGATTTAGCTAATTGGATTAGGAATTGGCTAGCAGATAGAAGACAGAGGGTGGTGGTTGATGGGAGATATTCATCGGGGAGTTCGGTTACAAGTGGTGTACCTCAGGGGTCTGTTTTGGGGCCCTTGCTGTTTGTAATTTTTATAAATGATCTGGATGAGGGTATTGAGGGATGGATCAGTAAATTTGCAGATGATACTTAAGTTGGTGGTGTGGTAGATAGTGAAGAGGGGTGTTTTAGTTTACAGAGTGACTTGGACAAGTTGCAGAGCTGGGCCGAGAGGTGGCAAATGGAGTTTAATGTGGAAAAGTGTGAGGTAATGCAGTATGGCAGGAATAATAAATGTGTAGAGTATAGGGCTAATGGTAGGATTCTTAATAGTGTTGATGAACAGAGGGATCTTTGTGTATTTGTGCATAGATCCCTGAAAGTAGGCAGTCAAGTCGATAAGGTTGTTAAGAAGGCATATGGAGTCTTAGCTTTTATTGGTAGGGGGATTGAATTTTGGAGCCGCAACGTTATGTTGCAACTGTACAAAACTCTAGTGCGGCCGCACTTGGAGTATTGTGTACAGTTCTGATCCCCGCATTATAAGAAAGATGTGGAGACATTGGAGAGGGTACAGAGGATGTTTACCAGGATGTTGCCTGGTATGGAGGGCAGGTCTTATGAAGAGAGGCTGAGGGATTTGAGGGTGTTTTCGTTAGAAAGGAGGCGGCTAAGAGGGGACCTAATCGAAACATATAAGATGATTAGAGGTTTAGATAGGGTGGACAGTGATAGCCTTTTTCCTAGGATGGAGAAAGCTAGCATGAGGGGACATAGCTTTAAATTTTTTTTAGAGCAACACAGCACGGGAAACAGGCCCTTCGGCCCAAAGAGCCCGCGCCGCCGTCATAACTATATAGTAACAATTCCATTATCCTATTCTTATTAATTAAGGGGTGGTAGTTATAGGATGGATATCAGAGGTAGGTTCTTTACCCAGAGGGTGGTAAGTGTATGGAATGCCCTGCCTGCTGCAGTTGTAGATGCGCCAAGTTTGGTGGCGTTTAAGAGGTTAGTAGATAAGTTTATGGACGAAAAGGGAATGATTTAGGTTAGAGGGTCATTGCTTTTTCATAATTGGTCGGCGCAACATCGAAGGCCGAAGGGCCTGTTCTGCGCTGTAATGTTCTATGTTCTATCTGTGTGCATGAGTAAACTCTGGTATTTGCCTCCCATCTCTTCAGGCAAAATAATAAACAGCACAATCTCAAATTACGTGACTTCATGTAAATCAAGATTTTCACTTTTCTGTTTAACACTGCACTCAACACAGACAGCATTGTTTTGGCAACAAGGACTTCACAGCACAAAATACGTTGGCTGACCTGAAAGTCAGGATTCTGCTCTTTCATCTTACTTATGAGTCCTTTGAATTTCCCCATCATGTAAGCTGCTCCGTCAATGCAGATGCATTGGTCCAGTTAAGATGATTTTCCTCAAGTTATGTAGTTGTGACACAAAAGATTTCAAAGAACAAAACAGCACAGGAAACAGGCCCTTCGGCCCAACGAGCCCGCGCTGCCACCCTGATGTTCCTACCTCTACCCGTGATCTCTATATATATTTATAGATCTATGGATTAAAAACCAAATTTGAGACATTTTAGGGAGAATTTGTTCTGCGAATTAACCTAAGAGCACATCTTTGGGATGTGGGAGGAAACCGGAGCACCCGAAGAAAACCCATGCAAGCACGGGGAGAATGCGCAAACTCCCACAGACACAGGCCCAAATCCATGTATCTGCACAGCACAGCGATAGTCACTGAGCTGTCGTGTTGCCCATCAAATGGTCCAGGTCAAGCGTACACTAACGACGTGAAGCACTAGGATACTCTCGAAAAAAATCCAAGAGCAGCCCTCTCACGACCCATCGCGTGTATGCCCCTCGTTAGACAACAAGGTGAACCAAAGCACCTGTAGGATAAAAACAAGTACATCAATATCATCATCTATTTACACACTTCCCAGGGACTCCCAAGGCTCATGATCCCTATTTTAAATCAGTTTTCTATACCCCTCCATTCCCATTCTGTTCATGTGCCCATCTAAGTATTTCTTAAATAACTCCAGAGTACCTGCCTCCACCACTTTACTTGGCAGCGCATTCCATACCCCCACCACCCTCTGTGTGAAAAAACTCCCTCTAGCATCCAAATTATACTTTACCCCTCTCACCCTAAGCCTGTGACCTCTCTGGTCGCATTGCGGGATATTTCATAGAAATCCTGCAGTAGTGAAGGAGGCCGTTTGGCCCATCAAGCCTGCACCGACAGCAGCCCCACCCAGGTCCAATCCCTGTAACCCCACATATTTACCCTGCTAATCACCCTGACAGTATTGGGAAACTCACTTTGGCCCATCCACCTAACCTACACATCTTTGGAATGTGGAAGGAAGCCAGAGCACATGGAGGAAACCACGCAGACACAAGGAAAACATGCAAAATCTACTCAGAGAGTGACCTGAAGCCAGAATTGAACCTGGGTCCTGGCACTGAATGCTAAATACTGTGTTGCCTGTTCATTATCAGCTGACGTTTCATCAATATGCTGTTTGAATGTGTTATCAGGAAGACAAACTTGTTCTCTCAGGTGGTTGAAGCCCTGTATATCCCGGCTGGACAGTCAATGATACTTTGTATTGAAATGGGCTTCAACATTGCAGTGTTTGAGAGCTCCTCCCTGTAAGTTAGACATTTTGGGACAGGGCAAGAGGTGTGACCAGTCCATGAAAATCCAAAGGCTGAGTAGCTGTGGCTGTACTGCCTATGTATAAACCTCACTTCTCTCTTCTGAGGTTCTATTGTTTCAGCTGCATCTGAATCAGAGCAGGATTCTTCACTTCCCTTCAAGAACTTATCCAGGCAAACTGTAGTTAAACGCACCAAACTACACAAGGAATGCTTTCAAACTTCAACTTACAAGCATAATCTCAGCTCTTTGGCTGTGCCAAGCAGTATACTACTGCTCTAGAGTGCCTCAGCACAGCACGGCAGGGAGTTACCAACCTTTGGTTATTTTCTTGGATCTTCGGAGTTCTTTTGGGATCTCTTCAACTCCTTGGGTTCTTCTGGCACAGGACGATAACGATTTAAGGTCTGCTCCTTGCTGTTCTGTCTCTGGGTGGAATCATTTTCCCTTTAACTTCACTGGTTCCTGTTTCATATCTCTGTCTACTTTCCTTGCTTTTTTTATTTCTCTCTCCTGTTTTTTACTTCTCCCAGAGTTTTTGCACTCAGTTTGAGTTATTGCTTTTTGTGCAGGTCCATGGGGCTTTTATCTTCACCTCTGTGTTTAACATTTCCAAGTCCCAAGGAGTTTTGGGCATTCCCTGGCTGGGAGCTGGGAGATTCAGAATTTAATGTTGGTCAGGCCCATGCTCATTTGTAATGTTAAAAAAAAGTCTAAAGTCTAAAAAGTGTGGTCATTTCCTGGCTGGGACATGGGGCTGAAAACAAAGGTTAGTTTTAATTCATTTACCTGGATTTTGAATTGTATTTTGTGGCACAGTTCATGGTGCACCAGTGCTGTGTGGTTAGGAACCCACTGGGACCTGTACTGGGGCTGCAGCTTTTCACTGTATCTACAAATGAATCAGAATTACAATTGTTACAGTGTAGAAGGAGGCTATTTGACCCATTGTCTCTGCATCAGCTCTTCAAATGAACATTATGACTTTGTGCCATTCCCTTGTCTTTTCATTGTACCCCTTGCACATTGTTTCAATTCAGATTAACATCTAGTGATATATAATATCATGACTTGGTTGCAAGGGACTGGAGATTTGTATATCTACATTTTCTGATAATATGATGTTTGGTTTCACAATAATTGTGGATGAGAGCAGTCGGTTACAAAGGGATGTTGATGGATTTAGTGACTGGGTCTAACTGGGAGAGCTGCGGTTTACTGTGCCAAAGTGTGAGCTCCTCCCTTCTGGATCCAAGAAAGGTGGAGCAGAGAATTGTTCTGAACAGTGATCAGCTAGAAACTGTGGATGAGCAGATTCTCAGCTTCAAATAAAGAATTCACCAAAAGTAATTGAGCAGATACAAAAAAAATCAGATTGGGTAATGGAATATTTGTCATTATCTTTCTGTGCCAGTTATGATTCAGTTGGTAGCACTCTGGTTTTTAAGTAAAAAAAAGTTGTGGTTTGAGGTCCCACTCATGGATGTGAACAAGTGTTCTACTGCATTACTGAGGGAGAGTTGAATTGCTGGAGCCTTTTAGGTTAGATTTTAAACAGAGGCCCCATCGGGCCTTTCAAGAGGAGGTAAAAGGTTTTTCACGGCACTATTTTAAAGAAATCCCAGGGACTTCTCCCTGCTGTACTGACCGATATCTATCCCTCAATCAACATCACGAAACATGACCAATTGCTATCGTATTGATGTTTGTGGGAATTTGTTGAACACATTGGTTGTAAAGCACTCAGAGATTTGGTAGTCATGTAAGGCACTATATAAATGCAGGCCTTTTTTTTCCCAAATAGAACTGGAATATAAATGGGAGAAAGTTAATTTCCAGCTACACAGCTTTCGTTTAACATCATCTGGTGTTGCAGTGCTCTGAGCATCACACTTCAAGAAGGATATATACATTTTATAAATCTTATAACTGTAATTTATTTACATAAGATATATTTTTAATCTTGGACAGACTTGTCAAATGACACAAAGGCTTACATTATGAGAGCATAATAGATGGTCTAATTGAAGCATTTAAAATAATTTAAAGGATTGGATAGGGTAGATAGAGTGAACCTATTTCCTGTGGGGTGGGGAATTCAACCATTAAGATTTATAATTTATTTATTAGTGTCGCAAGTAGGCTGGTATTAACACTGCTCAGTGACTATCGCTGTGCTGTGCAGATACATGGATTTGGGTCTGTGTCTGTGGGTGTTTGCACATTCTCCCCGTGCTTGCGTGGGTTTTCTCTGGGTTCTCCAGTTTCCTCCCACATCCCAAAGATGTGCTCTTAGGCTAATTGACAAAACAAATTCTCCCTAAATTGTCTCAAATTTGGTTTTTGATCCATAAATCTATAAACATAGACAGGGATCGCGGGTAGAGGTGGGAACATCGGGGTGGCGGTGTGGGTTCGTTGGGTCGAAGGGCTTGTTTCCCGTGCTGTTTTGTTCTTTGTTCTTTGCAATGAAAATTTCCCAGTCGCCCCATTCTGTCACATGATCAGGGGCACTGAGGGAGAATTTAACATGAACAATACACCTAAACCACACCTTTTTGGACCATGGGAGAAAACTGGAGTACCCGGAGGAAACTCACACAGACATGGGGAGAAGGTGCTGACTCCACACAGATAGTGACCCAGGAATTGAACCCAGGTCCCTGGTGCTGTGAGGCAGCAATGCTAACCACCATGCCGCATCAATTGGAATGGATCATATAAGGGTGGTGTGGTGAGAAGCAGAAATATGCAGCAGGGTTTGAGGGGTTGAATAAACAGGCCCTGAACATTAAATGTTGAGCTCCTCCTCTCCCTCTTGCAGCTAGTCCAACCTCTTCCACAATGTTCCCTAGCCTCACCTCCTGTAGCGTACTCTGGCATCTTCTGATTGTCCTTTTGTGCAATATCCCTACAAGAGGCAGAACCATTGACCTCAGCTCCTTAATCCTGCTCTTTTTCCCAGTCTGACTGCTACCTGTGTTTGAAGTTGTTCTAAAATCTTTGGTGTTGAGTTTCTTTTCCCAGCAACTGATAGGATTAGAGAATCACACCGTTTGTTTCTACTGTACTGCCTGATGGATTATTTTGATATTTATTCATGTGAAATAGTTGCTATTGCATTCTAAATTATACATTCACTGGTTTATATATTAAACCTGCTGCCTCTGTCCAAATTTTATTTTTGCACAATATTCTGGAGAGCACTTACTGAGTTTTTGAATATGTTGTGGACAGTGAATTCCTGTTTTTTGTCTAAGATTTGAATTTTAACCTTTTGCTTTTTTACTTGACATTTAATTTTATAACTTGTCAGTAAGATGTGTTTGTGCATTTGACCCATTTCACCCAGCATTGTGTAATGTATAAAGTACATTGCGATTGCTCGTTATATCGTGTGGTGTGGCTTGTGATCAGAAACATTCGGTTCATGCAGACACTTTTCTAATTGCTCAATTCAGTTCCAGTTATTGATTAGCTTCATAAGCAGAAGTGGACCTGCTGAGAGGAGGCGAAGGGGGTCTGGTGGGGGGAGGTGTGATACATCGTTCTCTGGGCAGGGGCCTGTGCTCGTGGTGAACTGTTTCTTTGAATCCCATTAATTTTGGACCCTTCAGTTCTGTCGTAGCTATGCTACTGTCGACGTTAAGAACACAGTAAGAAGTCTCACAACACTAGGTTAAAGTCCAACCAGTTTATTTGATAGTAATCCCACAAGCTTTCAGCAACAATGTTCTTTCGTCAGGTATGTGGAAGGTTCTGATCAGAGAAGGGTATATAAAGTCACACATAGTTTACAGAATACTGATTGGAATGCAAATCTTTACAGCTAACCTGCTATTCAAGTCTTAAAGATGCAGACAATGTGAGTGGAGATTGCATTAGCATAGATTAAAGTATTGTTTCCAGTCAGGACAGTAAGTGAGATGTTACAAGCTAAGGTAAGTAATGGGGTTGTTACAGATCGTGCAACATGAACCATTAATTAAGAAAAACCAGTTCTTTCAGACCAGGAATCAAGTGTGGCTCTGTCTGGTGTCTGACTGTCTCGTTCTGGAAGGTAACAGTTTATAAAACTTACTGTTTCCTGGTGTGTTCGATGTTTTTGTATGAGCAGCTGAGATGCAGTTTTAATCCCCTCATTAACATTGTGGATAATTCTCATGTTGTTCTTTGCCTATGGCCGTTTTGTATTTCTCACTCCCTGAAGTAATGAGAAGTTGCAAACAACTGGAATTCCTCATCACTAGAATGTTCTAGTGACTGTCTTCTGCCCTTTGCCAGCACTCCTGTATTTAAGGAGCTTTGGAAGATTGTGGCCAATACTTCATTGGTTTCTATCTTAACTAAAGGAGCATCTCATCTGGACTGCTGACTCATCCATTGCTAGATGTTTGAGCAGTCTTTATCTCATTAACTATCCAGATAATTTATTTACCATAGGTTTAGCGTAACTAATTTCTTTGGTAAACTCTGATACAAAGCACTCAGTCAATTCTTCAGCCATGTCTTTGTCTTCCTTTCATCATACAAGTGGCTACATAATTTCCTTACAAAGAACAAAGAAAATTACAGCGCAGGAACAGGCCTTCAGCCCTCCAAACCTACACCGACCATGCCGCCCGACTTAACTAAAACCCCCCTACACTCCCGGGAAGCATATCTCTCTATTCTCATCCTATTCACGTATTTGTCCAAACGCCTCTTAAAACTCACTGTCGTATCCACTTCCACAATCTTCCCCTGGTAGCGAGTTCCAGGTACCCACCACCCTCTGTAAAAGAAAAAAAGTCTTGCTCATACATCTCCTTTAAACATCGCCCTTTGCACCTTAAACCTGTGCCTCCTAGTAATTGACTCTTCCACCCTGGGAAAAAGCTTCTGACTATTCACTCTGTTCATGCCTCTCATAGTCTTGTAGAAGATGTGCGCGTTAGTTTGATTGGCAATGTTCAGTTGATCCTTATGTCAGGGTAGATATGTGGGCTTGCAGTAATGGGGTCTGTGTGGAATTGTAGTCGGTGCAGACTCGATGGGCCGAAAGGCTTCCTTCTGCACTGCAGGTATTCTAAGATTCTAGGTCACCCCTCAACCTCTGTCGTTCCAATGAGAACAAACCAAGTTTCTCCAACCTCTCCTCATAGCTAATGCCCTCCATAACCAGGCAACATCCTGGTAAATCTTTTCTGTACCCTCTCCAAAGCCTCCACTTCCTTCCGGTAGTGTGGGACCAGAATTGAACACAATATTCCAAGTTTTCTTTTTTCTGCTACTGTGGCTGTACAAAACCTTTTGAATTCTCTTTTATGTTAGCCATCAATCTATTAACATAAAGAACAAATGTGTCTTTGTCTCTCATTTCCTTTTACGCTTCTTTGCATTTTTTTTATTATTCAGCCTGATTTGCTCTTGCATTATTAAACTGGCATCTTGATAAATCATTTGCTATTCAAACTATATTCCCTTTTAGGGAAGAAATGGCTGTAGGTCTGTACAAGTCACTCTTAACAATGAGTGAAAGTCTCTTCAAGATCCTCCCCTGCAAAATAGGCTGGAAATATGATGGGGATGCAGTCTTTGGCAGAACGACGACAGTGAATATCAACAGCAGTGGATGTTAACGTCAGCAATCTAAATCACTGTGTATGCTGTTACATGGCCACTTTGTAAACCAGTGTTGCCTAGTTCAGCTGTCAACAAGCCCAAGTGTCTCTATGGAAATCTAGGTATAGTGTATAGTATCTAGTATCTATATATAGTATGCAGTATCTATTTATAGTGTCTAGGTATCTAGGTATAGTAATGAATAATATTTTAGTAATCCACTCCATAAAGTTGAAATGGTTCAAACTCTGCTGTTACTCCTGTTCACTTTTCGCTCCTGATCACTGGCCTTCAGTTGGATAATGCCTCAATTTTGAAATTCTCAACTTTATTTTCAAATCCCACCATAGCTTCGCCCCTCCCCACCTCTGTAATCACCTTCATCTCCACAACCCCCCCCCCCAAGATCTCTGCGCTCCTCCAATCAGCCAGACCCAATTTCAAGATAGCGTTGGAACAAGGTGACTTCTTGCAAGCTGTGCCCAACATATCCTCTAATTCTTCTTTTTGCTCTCATTCTATGCTTCTAAAACTTTATTCTAACTCGCTTAAACTTTCTAACAATGCCCTCTCTTCCAAGTCATTGATAAAAATCACAAATAGCGGAGGATCCAGCACTGACCCCTGTCGTATACTGCTGGTTTCTGGCCTCCAGTCTGAAAATTTTCCTTCACCCACCACCCTCTGTCTTCTATGAGACAGCCATTTACTTATCCAATTGGCCAAATTTCCTTCTATCCCATACCTCCCTACTTTCTTTATGAGCCTACCATGGGGAACCTTATCAAGTGCTTTATTGAAATCCGTGCATGCAACATTAATTGCTCTACCCTCGTCTACACACTTAGTTACCTTCTCAAAGAATTCAATCAAATTTGGGACATACCCCTCATGAATCCATGCTGACTATTCCAGATTAAACTGAATCTTTCCAAATGGTCATAAATCCTATCCCTCAGGACCCTTTCCATACAAGACTGTATCACAGTGACAGAAAAGAAGTTTGATGAGGACTTGTCTGTTGAGGTAGTATGGGCTGAGATTAGAAACAGGAGAGGAGAGGTCACCCTGTTGGGAGTCTTTTATAGACCTCCTAAAAGTTCTAGAGAGGTAGAGGAAAGGATTGCAAAGTCAATTCTGGTCAGGAGTGAAAGTAATAGGGTAATTGTTATGGGGGACTTTAACTTTACTAATATTGATTGGAATAGCTATAGCTCTAGCTCGTTAGAGGGGTCAGTTTTTGTACAAAGTGTGCAGGAAGGTTTTTTGACTCAGTATGTAGATAGGCCAACTAGAGGTGAGGCTACATTGTATTTGGTGCTGGGCAATGAGCCAGACCAGGTGTTAGGCTTGGAAGTTAGTGAACATTTTGGTGATAGTGACCAAAATTCGGTTACGTTCACCTTAGTGATGGATAGGGATAGGCATGAAGCTGGGGGCAGTAGTTATAGCTGGGGGAAGGGTAATTATGAGGCCATCAGGAGAGAATTAGGGTGCATAGATTGGACTAGGAAACTACAGGGACTGGGAACATCTGGAATGTGGAGCTTATTCAAGGAGCAGCTGCTGCGAGTCCTTGATAAGTATGTCCCTGTCAGGCAAGGAGGAAATGGTCGAGTAAGAGAACCTTGGTGTACGAAAAAAGTTGATTTGCTGGTTAAAAGGAAAAAGGAGGCTTATGTCAGGATGAGGCTTGAAGGCTCGGTTAGTGCAATGGATAGCTATAGATTAGCCAGGAGGGAGCTAAAGGGGGAATTGAGGAGAGCAAAGAGAGGACATGAGAAGACTTTGGCTGATAGGATTAGGGAGAATCCTAAAGCTTTCTTTAGATATGTTAAGAATAGAAGATTGGTTAGGGCAAGATTAGGGCCAGTCATAGACAGCAGTGGGAAGTTGTGCGTGGAGCCTGAAGAGATTGGAGAGGTACTGAATAAATATTTCTCTTCGGTATTCACGCAGAGTGATGTAAATGTAGTTATGGAGAACACTGAGGTACAGGGTAGCAAACTGGAAAGTATTGAAGTAGATAGGGAGGATGTGCTAGATATTCTTGAGGGTTTGAAGTTGGATAAGTCCCCTGGGCCGGATGGGATTTACCCTAGGATTCTCTGGGAGGCAAGAGAAGCGATTGCAGAGCCTCTGGCTCTGATCTTCAGGTCGTCGTTGGTTACAGGTGTGGTTCCGGAGGACTGGAGGATAGCGAATGTGGTCCCATTGTTCAAGAAGGGGAAGAGAGACCTTCCAGGGAATTATAGGCCAGTGAGTCTTACTTCTGTTGTGGGCAAAGTATTGGAGAGAATTATTAGGGATAGGATTTATAGTTATTTAGAGAGAAATGAATTGATTGGGGATAGTCAGCATGGTTTTGTGAAGGGTAGGTCGTGCCTTACTAACCTCATTGAGTTTTTTGGAAAAGTGACTAAAGAGGTGGATGGGGGTAAGGCGGTTGATGTGGTATATATGGACTTTAGTAAGGCGTTTGATAAAGTGGCCCATGGAAGACTTCTGCAGAAAATGCAGATGTATGGGATAGAGGGTGATTTAGCTAATTGGATTAGGAATTGGCTAGCAGATAGAAGACATAGGGTGGTGGTTGATGGGAGATATTCATCGTGGAGTTCGGTGACAAGTGGTGTACCTCAGGGGTCTGTTTTGGGGCCCCTGCTGTTTGTAATTTTTATAAATGATCTGGATGAGGGTATTGAAGGATGGATTAGTAAATTTGCGGATGACACTAAAGTCGGTGGAGTGGTAGATAGTGAAGAGGGGTGTTATAGTTTGCAGGGAGACTTGGACAAGTTGCAGAGCTGGGCCGAGAGGTGGCAAATGGAGTTTAATGTGAAAAGTGTGAGGTAATTCACTTTGGCAGGAATAACAAATGTGTAGAGTATAGGGCAAATGGTAGGACTCTCAATAGTGTTGATGAACAGAGGGATCTTGGTGTATATGTTAATAGATCCCTGAAAGTTGGCAATCAAGTCGATAAGATTGTTAAGAAGGCATATGGAGTCTTAGCTTTTATTGGTAGGGGGATTGAATTTCGGAGCTGCAACGTCATGTTGCAACTGTACAAAACTCTAGTGTGGCCGCACTTGGAGTATTGTGTGCATTTCTGGTCCCCACATTATAAGAAAGATGTGGAGGCATTGGAGAGGGTACAGAGGAGGTTTACCATGATGTTGCCTGGTATGGAGGGCAGGTCTTATGAAGAGAGGCTGAGGGATTTGAGGTTGTTTTCGTTAGAAAGGAGGCGGCGAAGAGGGGACCTAATCGAAACATATAAGATGATTAGAGGTTTAGATAGGGTGGACAGTGATAGCCTTTTTCCTAGGATGGAGAAAGCTAGCACGAGGGGACACAGCTTTAAATTAAGGGGTGATAGTAATAGGACGGATATCAGAGGTAGGTTCTTTACCCAAAGGGTGGTTCGGGAGTGGAATGCCCTGCCTGCAGCAGTTGTAGATGCGCCAAGTTTGGTGGCGTTTAAGAGGTTAGTTGATAAGTATATGGAAGAGAAGGGAATGGTTTAGTTTGGAGGTCATTGCTTTTTATATTGGTCGGCGCAACATCGAAGGCCGAAGGGCCTGTTCTGTGCTGTAATGTTCTATGTTCTATTAACTTACTAACCACCAAAGTAAGACTAATTGGCCTCTAATTACCAGGGTCATGCCTATTTCCTTTCTTGAAGAGAGGAACAACATTTGCCACTCTCCAGTCCTCTGGTACTATCCCCATGGACGGTAAGGACCCAAAGATCAAATCTAAAGTCTCTGCAGTCTCATCCTTTGCCTCCCAAAGTATCCTAGAATGTATCCCATCTGGCCCAGGGGACTTATCAACCCTCAGGTTTTTCAAAATTGCAGATACATCTTCCCTCACAACATCTATCTTCTCCAGCCTATCAGTCTGTATCACACTCTCCTCCTCAAAAACATGGCCCCTCTCTTTAGTGAGCACTGAAGAAAAGTATTTTTGTTTTTATTCCAATTCAATCAAATCAGTCCAATTCAGAGTCTCAACAAATTGAGACATTCCCTATCCAAGTTGACAAGACAGGGCTCTCACCTCCTGTTTTGGCTTGATCTACATGGTCCAAGCTGGTTGGAGTAAGCATAGCCCCTCCTCCAAGGCTTTATCTCATTTGCATTGTAGCCAAAAGGCCAAGATATGCCTTTTTAACATTGCTTCAAATGAAGCTAAAATGTAACCTAATGACTTCAACCAAGCACAGCATGTTGATATTACACTTGACCTTAGCCATGGTCATCAGTACATTCTTTATTCCAGATTTTTTAAATTGAATTCAAATTCCACTATCTGCCGTGGCAGGATTTGAACCGCAGGACATTAATGAATAGCTAAATGAACTTTATTATTTATTGTGAAGGGAATTGATTACAAAAGTAGCAGAGTTATGCTTCAGATCCACAGAGCATTAGTGAGATCACAAAAGGGTGGAACATTTTGTATTGTACTGGTCTCCTTATTTCAGGAAAGATATAAATTTGTTCAAAGCAGTTCAGAGAAGTTTTACTGGATTAAAACCCAGAATGGACAAGTTGACTTAAGAGGAAAGTTTGGAGAGGCTAAGCTTGTTTCCACAAGTCAAATCTTTAAGATCCTTAAGGGATATTGACAGGGAGGGATTTTTCCTCTTGTCAGAGAATCTTGAATTTGGTGGGGTGGGGGGGTGTTTCAGAATAAAGGGTTGCTCATTTAAGACAGATAAAATGATTTCTCTAAGTGGGTTGAGCTTGTCTGGACTTCTATCCCTCGGAACTCTGTAGAAGCAGAGCCTTTGAATATTTTTAAGGCAGAATGTAATAGATTCTTGATTAACAAGGGGTTGAAAGGTTAGTCAGCAGGAATGTGAGGTTGAGGTTATGATCAGATCAACCCCGATCTTGGTGAATGGTGGAGCAGCTAGAGGAGCCAAGTAGCTCACTCCTACTTCATATGTTCAATAGTGCTGTTGTCATAGACACAACCATTGGACACGTGATCATAATGTTGAATTTTAATTACTTTTGACTGTTTGCTAAGCTGATCAGACACAAAGCAAGTGTTTGTGAACTTTGTGAATGTTTTGCTGCTTAGGTTACTGAGCCTGGCAGATGTTTTGAGTAAATTTACATGTGATGTGCCTGAACTTGCATTCTGTAGTGTATATTTTACTGAAATATGTTTAAAGTTTGTTTATTGGTTGTCACTAATAAGTAGGCTTACATTAACACTGCAATGAAATTACTGTGAAAATCCCGTAGTCGCCACACTTCGGTCTGTTTGGGTTCACTGAGGGAGAACTTAGCATGGCCCTAACCCTAACCAGCACGTCTTTCAGAGTGTGGGAGGAAGCTGGAGCACCTGGAAAAAACTCACGCAGTCATGAGAAGAACATGCAGACTCCACACAAGCAGTGAGTCAAGTCAGGAATTGAATCTGGATCCCTATCGCAGTGAGGTAGCAGTGTTAACCACTGTGTTAACCACTTGACCAATACGCTGTTGCCTTGGTTGTAATCGTGACTTGTGAACAACTTACGTTGTGTAAACGCCATGAGCAATGTTGAGACAAACTCTCAGTTTTCTGGAAAGGATAGCTGACTAACCCAGTGAAATATTCCTGTCAATGTTTAGAAGTTGCCATTAGGCAGGCAACATTAAAGCAGCCAAAATACTTAACTTCCTGCAGCAACATCTATTTGTCTTTATACAGCACCTTTACTTTAGTGACCACTAACGTCCTCCACAGGAGCATTGTAGAGCATCATTAGCCCCATGAGGAGGTGTATGTGAAAGAGAAGGGTGTGAATGGTGTGTTTGGGGAATAGGTAGTACTTGTAAATGGGAGTTGTTTGTAGCAGAGTGCAGAGTGAGAGTGTAGGGGTGGGCTTGTTAGTGGGTTGGGGTCAGTTTTTCCACAGTATGGAAAGGATTTGGTTTTTGGAGTTGGGGGGCATGACTGGTTTTGGTTTTGCTATTGCTGTTGGGAGGAGGTCAAACTCAGGGGGTGGAGACACAGCATTCATACAATAGGGACACAGCACAAGGAACCAAGACAGAGGAAGTTCAGCCGTGTTTGAGTTCCAAGAGAGTAAGGCTAGGCTGCTTGGGCTCTACTTTCATACTAGGAGGGTTATAGATGAGTTTAGAGGAGGCAGATTGCATGAAATGTACTCAGGAGAGCTTGTAATGTCAGTATAAAGAAGATGCAACAATGAATGTCGTACATAGCGCTGCATGTAATTCTGGGGAATGAAGCCAAACAGATATTAAAGGAGGTGGTGGAGGAGCATTTTAGTGTTGGGTGACCACAATACAGTATGAATTGTTTGTTATAGAAAAGGAAAAAGATGGTCTGCAAAAAACGGTTTTGGATTGGAAAAGGCAGATTTTATTAGAATAAGGCAGGCTCTGGCCAGAGTTAACTGGGAACAGCTTGTGGGAAAATCTACAGCCCAGCGCTGGGGGGTGCTTTCTAAAAGGAAATGGAGAGAGTGCAGACCCAACATGTGCCTTATAGGGTGAAATGTAGGAGCAACAAGCCCAGAGAACCCTCCATGTCCAATAAATTTGGAACTGGAAAAGAAAGAAAAGAGAGACTTTTATCAGGTCCAAATGGAACAAATCAGTAGAGGCCTCAGTAAGTATAGAAGGTGCAGGGGCGAAGTTAAGAAAGCAATTAGAGAGCAAAGAGAGAGCATGAGAAAACACTGGCAGGTAAGAATAGGGAGAACTCCAATTTATTCTGTAAGTATATTAAGGGGAAGAAGATAACCGGGGAAGGAGTGTCTTTCCTTCTTCAATTGAATAACTGTTCACTCACCTGAAGAAGAAGCAACTCTCGGAAAGCTTGGGCTACCAAATAAACCTGTTGGACTTTAATCTGGTGTTGTGAGAATTCTTACTGTGCTTACACCAGTCCAACGCCAGCATCCCATCACAGAGGAAGTGCCACCTGATATGATTCCACTTTTCAAAAGGGGTGGTGATGAACCAGAGGATTATAGAGTAGTGATTAGGCTCACATCGGTGGTACGGGAACTATTGGAGAAAATCCTAAAGCGGAGAATTAATCTCCTCTTGGAGAGGCAAGGTTTGATCAGGGATAGTCAGCATGGTTATGTCAGAGGGAGGTCATGCCTAACAAAGTTGGTAGAATTTTTGGAAAATGTGATTGTGTGTGTGGATGAGGATAGTGCAGTTATTTAGTTTATATGGATTTCAACAAAGCCTTTGACAAGTTCCCATGTGGAGACTGATAAAGGAGGTAAAATTCAGGGTAATTGGCAGGATGAATCCAAACCTGGTTGGTGATAGGAGACAGAGGTTGGTGTTGGATGGCTGTTTGTGTGACTGGAGGCCAATGTCAAATGCTGAACCACAGCGATCAGAGCTGGGATCTTTATTATTCATGATATAGAACATAGAACAATACAGCACAAACAGGCCCTTCGGCCCATGAGTTGCGCCGATCACATCTACCAATCCACAGACCTATCTATAACCCCCTATCCTATTTTTTTCCATATACTCATCCAGGAGTCTCTTAAAAGACCCCAGTGAGTTTGCCTCAACAACCTCCGACGGCAGTCAGTTCCATTCACTCACCACCCTCTGAGTGAAAAACCTACCCCTGACATCTCCTTTGTATTTGCTTCCCTGCACCTTAAATCTGTGTCCTCTCGTAGTGACCATTTCAGCTCGGGGAAATAGTCTCTGAGAGTCCACCCTATCTATTCCTCTCAACATTTTATAAACCTCTATCAGGTCGCCTCTATAAAGTTCTCGACCCTTTCTACTTTGTCCCAGTTGATGTGGACAGGGGCAAGTTCTCTTTTATGCTTCCTGAAGTTGCTGACAATCTCCTTCATTTTGTTGACATTAATGCGAGACTGGGCGGAGAAGTGGCAGATGGAGTTTAACTCGGATAAGTGTGAAGTGGTTCATTTTGGCAGGTCAAATAGGATGGCAGAATATAAAATTAATGGAATGTGGAAGACCAGAAGGATCTTGGGGTCCAAGTTCATAGGATTCTCAAATTGGCTTTGCAGGTTCAAACTGTGATTACGAATACGTATGGTGTACTGGCCTTCATCAATTGAGGAATTGAATTTAGGAGTTGAGAGATAATGTTGCAGCTAAATAGGACCCTGGTCAGTCCCCACTTGAATTGTGCTCAATTCTGGTGACCTCATTACAGGAAGGATGTGAAAACCATAGAAAGGGTGCAGAGAAGATTTACAAGGATGTTATGTGGATTGGGGAGCATGTCTTATGAGGATAGATCGAGGGAGCTCAGCCTTTTCTTCTTGGAGAGACAAAGGATGAGGGGTGACCTGATAGAGTTGAATAAGATGTTGAGAGGTATTGATCAAGTGGATAGGCAGAGGCCTTTTCCCTCTTTCCACAAGAGGATACAGGTTTAAGGTGCTGGGGAGTAGGTACAGAGAAGATGTCAGGGGTAAGTTTTTCACTGAGTGGTGGGTGCATGGAATGGGCTGCCAGCAATGGTGGTGGAAGCGGATTTGATAGGGTCTTTTAAGAGTCTTTTAGATAAGTACTTGGAACTTAATAAGATAGAGGGTTATAGGTAAGCCTAGTAATCTGTGAGATAGGGACATGTTCGATACAACTTTGTGGGCCAAAGGGCCTGTAGTGTGCTGTAGTTTTTCTATGGTTTCTATGAGGGAGAGATTACTGTTGCTGTACCAATTCATCAGATTCCTCATCTCGTTCCTGTACTCTTGTCACATAGTTTGAGATCCGATCCACTACGGTGGTGTCATCAGCAAACTTGAAAATCGAATTGGAGGGGAGTTTGGCTGCACAGTCAGAGGTATATAAGGAGTATAGTAAGGGGCTGAGAACACAGCGGTGTTAAGGATGATCGTGGAGGAGGTATTATTGCCTATTGTTGCTGATTCTGGTCTGTGAGGAAGTTCAGGATCCAGTTGCAGAGAGAGGTACTGAGCCCAGGCTGTGGAGTTTGGAGAGGAGTTTCGTTGGAATAATGGTGTTGAAGGCTGAGCTGTGGACAATAAATAGGAGTCTGACAGAAATGTCCTTGTTTTCTAGTTGTTCCAGGGTTGAGTGCAGGGCTAGGGAGATGGTGGTCTGCTGTAGACCTGTTGCGGCAGTCAGCAAACCAGGATGTTGCCCGTGGAGAATTTGAGCTATAAGGAGGGACTGGATAAGCTTTGGTTGTTTTCTCTAGAGCAGAGAAGGCTGAGGGGGGAGGACATGATTGAGGTATATACGATTATGAGGAGTATGAATAATGTGAAAAGGGAGCAGCTGTTCCCCTTAGCTGAAGGGTCAATAACAAGGGGGCATAATTTTAAGGTGAGGGACAGGAGATTTAGAGGGGAGCTGAGGGAAATATTTTCACCCTCAGAGTGGTGAGAGTATGGAATGTGCTGTTTGGGATGGCAGTAGAGGCTGGAAACTTTGCAACCATTATAAAGTACGTGGATGAGCTCTTAAAATGTCATAGTTAAGTACTGGAAAGTGAGATTAGTGTTGTCTGTCACTGCAGACTTGATGGGTCAAAGGGTCTCTTCTGTACTCTGTGATTCAATGAGAACAAATGGAGGCAGAGGTCTTGATCTAAAATTGTTGATCTCAATGTTGAATCCAAGGTCGGAATCATAGAATCGTTACAGTACAATAGGAGGCCATTTGGCCCATCGAGTCTGTACTGACCACAATCCTACCCAGGACCTATTCGCATAACCCTCATTTACCCCTGCAAATCCCCCTGACAGTAAAGGGCCAATTTTAGCATGGCCAATCAGTCTAACCTGCTCTTCTTTGGACTGTGGGAGGAAACCACAACACCCAGAAGAAACCCAGGCTGACATGGGGAGGATGTGCAAATTCCAAAATCACCTGAGGCAGAATTGAACCAGGGTCCCTGATGCTATGAGGCAGTAGTGTTAACCACTATGCCACCATGCCCCTAGTAGAGTGGGGCCTTTTGGAGAACCTAGAATGCAACTGTGGTGCCTTATCAATGACTCACATGATTGAAAACTGCCTCCTGACAGAATTCAGCTGGGGGCTCAGAGAGGCCAGTTCACTGTGTGGCACATTTCTGATTGCTGCAGTTCACAGGGAACTTTGCCTGTAGTCCCCTCTAGCCTCATGTACATCCTTTTTTTTTTGTTCCATCATTGTTGTTATGCTGTCAATTGTTTAGATCGCAAGCTCTGAGTTCCCTCCTTTCTTATCCCATTCAGAATGCTCCTTCAAAGACTTCTCTTGGACAAGGTTTTTTTGTTCTCATGTCCAGATATCTCCGATGTGGCTGTGTCAAATTTTATTTGATAATGCTCCTCTCAAGTCCTTTGGAACACTTAACAAGATGCTGTAAAAGTGCAAAGTGTTGTTGAAGACTGGGTGCCCGTTATTGTACCCCAGTCCCCAGTATCACCATCAGGGTCTACAAGCTCTGCAACACAGACTCACCCACCGAGCACTGTCCCTTGTATATAAAGTGCCAGAGTAACTCCTTGCAGAGAGACTTATTCAGGAGCAGGAAGGATAGCCAAGTAGAGGCCACTAATCTCACTTTCCAGTAATTGACTATGACATTTTAAGTGCTCATAGAACATAGAACATTACAGCACAGAACAGGCCCTTCGGCCTTCGATGTTGCGCCGACCAATATAAAAAGCAATGCCCCTCCAAACTAAACCATTCCCTTCTCTTCCATATACTTATCAATTAAGCTCTTAAACGCCACCAAACTTGGCGCATCTACAACTGCTGCAGGCAGGGCATTCCACTCCCGAACCACCCTTTGGGTAAAGAACCTACCTCTGATATCCGTCTTATAACTATCACCCCTTAATTTAAAGCTGTGTCCCCTCGTGCTAGCTTTTTCCATCCTAGGAAAAAGGCTATCACTGTCCACCCGATCTAAACCTCTAATCATCTTATATGTTTCGATCAGGTCCCCTCTTAGCCTCCTCCTTTCTAACGAAAACAACCTCAAATCCCTCAGCCTCTCCTCATAAGACCTGCCCTCCATACCAGGCAACATCCTGGTAAACCTCCTCTGTACCCTCTCAAATGCCTCCACATCTTTCTTATAATGTGGGGACCAGAACTGCACACAATACTCCAAGTGCGGCCGCACTAGAGTTTTGTACAGTTGCAACATGACGTTGCGGCTCCGAAATTCAATCCCTCTACCAATAAAAGCCAAGACTCCATATGCTTCCTAACAACCTTCTCGACCTGACTGCCTACTTTCAGGGATCTATGCACATACACACCAAGATCCCTCTATTCATCTAGACTACTAAGAATCCTACCATTTGCCCTATACTCTACACATTTATTATTCCTGCCATAGTGCATTACCTCACACTTTTCCACATTAAACTCCATTTGCCACCTCTCGGCCCAGCTCTGCAACTTACTTGCAACATCCACGTACTTTATAGTGGTTGAGAAGTTTCCGGCTTCTACTACCAGCCCAAACAGCACATTCCACACTCTCACCACTCTCAGGGTGAAAATATTTCCCTCAGCTCCCCTCTAAAAAATCTCCTGTCCCTCACCTTAAAATTATGCCCCCTTGTTATTGACCCTTCAGCTAAGGGGAACAGCTGCTCTCTATTCACATTGTTCATACTCCTCATAATTATTGAATGGCAGAACAGGCTGAAGTGGATGGATGACCGACTCCTGCTCCCTATTCATTTGTTTATATTCTAAACAACTATCAAAGTCCTGTGAGTGATGGACGAGGTGCTGACGGACATTTACCTGTAGCTCTGCAGGTGGCCAGCACCTTCAGGAGAGAGGATTTGGGTTGGGGAGAGGATTTCTTGATGCTGCTTTATTTGGACTGCTGACGATGTGTTTTCTTTTTAGCAATGGCCCACAAAAATGTGCAGCCTGCATCGAAGAGGATATTTATGAAGACTGTTTGTCTCTTTTGGATGCGAGCTCAGTAAGTAAAATCCACAAAGTTTTAAATACTGTAGACAGTGAACGTAATATGAGTTGCCTTTAGCTCAATCTGGGCATTACCAGCTAGAACTCGGCATGGATTTATTCATAAAATCCTGCACAAATGTCCCAGTCTATTTCACAGATCAGGTGACAGATAGACTGATCTTTTTCAACCCTGATTGGATAATGGAGATTTTAGTGAGGTGGTAATATTTGATCTAGTTTGCCTTTTCACATTATTCTCCTGGATAACTTCTGATAATCTGAGTCCCAAATATTAATAAGAACCTGTTTGGTTCCTGCTTGAAACTCATTATAATGCTTTTCTCTTGTGTCATTATTCTGTTCCATCTTACCACCTTTTCTTAAAATGGTGTCTCTTGTATTTTGCCATTTCTTTTGTCTCTATGGAGTAACCAGGTTGCGTAATGTTCGACTGCAACTGGAGTTCAGCCTGTCTTCATGAAGATGTCTAGCTCTTCAGTTTCTTTCATTCCTATAATCACGCTTCCTCTTGACTCTGTCCACCTTGGCATCACTTCCACTCAATCTTTCACCGCCCTCTCGGGCTCGGCCTCACTTTGGCTAACATTTTGAAATGTCTTCCCTTTATTTCTCTACCTCTTTATCTACATTTCCTCTTCATTGCCCAAGCTTCTGCTTATTCTCTTGATTGCTCTTCCCTTGGTTGTACATTTTTCTGATTGTGCCCTGGATATAATTCCACGTTCAAAGTAGAATAAAAATGTCGTCTGGTAAAAGAAACCATGGGGATGCTGAGAGGACACAGTAAGAAGTCTCACAAAACCAGGTTAAAGTCCAACAGGTTTATCTGGTAGCAAACACCACTAGGTTTTGCAGCATTGTTCCTTCGTCAGGTGAGTGGGAGATCTATTCACAAACAGGGCATATAAAGACACAAATTCAATTTACAGAATAATGATTGGAATGCAAATCTTTTCAGCTAATCATGGGCTTTCAGACTCTGATCTTCAGATAAGTGTTCTCCAAGGCGGCCTTCACGACACACGACAGCGCAGAGTTGCTGAGCAGAGACTGATAGCCAAGTTCTGCACACATAAGGACGGTCTCAATTGAGATTTTGGGTTCATGTCACACTATCTGTAACCCCCATGACTTGCCTGGCTTTGCAAAATCTCACTTACTGTCCTGTCTCTAACTTGTGCTTAATGCTCTCTACTCACGTTATCTGTACCTTTAAGACTTGATTAGCTATAATGACTCACATTCCAATCATTATTTTGTGTCTTTATATGCCCTTTTTGTGAACAGAACTTCCATTTACCTGACAAAGAAGCAGCGTTCTGAAAACTAGTGGCTTTTGCTTTCAAATAAACCTGTTGGACTTTAACCTGGTGTTGTGAGACTTCTTACTGTGTTTACCCCACTCCAATGCCGGCATCTCCACATCGTGCTGGGAGGAGTCAGGGTTACACCAGTTTCCAGACACTGTTAGAAAGGGAATTGAATAGTTTCACCTATCATCTTTCCCTGTTTCTGGTGGTGTCCCCTCACAGGGCACTGCTTCCATCTCATGTGTTCCATTATTCAGGAGAGGGTTTGACAGGATAGAATGAGCTTTAATCTGCCCAGTAACCTGAGCTTGGACTGTTTGACATGAGGATATCTGTAGTGGAAAGTCACACTACAGCATTGGCGCACAATACTGATGGGTATAGGCTGTTACTCGAGAGAAGCTAAATGGGAGGATAAATTGAAAGCATCATTACAGAAGTGTATTTAGCTTTCCTGGTATATGGGAATCAAATTGAGTAACAGCACAAGATGAGTTTGCCTTTTCTGAAAAGTTAACTGCATTTGTGGTTTTAGTAATTTTGCTGCTGTGTGTGTGGTAATTGAGATAAGTCACTCAACCCATCTGACCCGCCCATCTCGAGAACTGTGTGGTTATATCAGGACTCACACCCACTATTGCTGATCCATCTTGTCTCAGAGGAGATGTTTCACTAGTGGAGACCAAAATTAAAGTTAAAATTTATTTATTACTATCACAAGTAGGCTTACATTAA
Source organism: Sphyrna mokarran (assembly GCA_024679065.1). NCBI lineage: Eukaryota > Metazoa > Chordata > Chondrichthyes > Carcharhiniformes > Carcharhinidae > Sphyrna > Sphyrna mokarran. The sequence continues at coordinate 44,509,127 of JAGIQG010000025.1, forward strand.
ACTGCATTGAAGCTACTGTGAAAATCCCTAGGTTGCCACAGTCCAGTTTGGGTACACTGAGGGAAAATTTATCATGGTCAGTACACATAACCTGCACATCTTTGGACTGTGGGAGGAAACCAGAGCACTCAGAGTAAACCCAAGCAGACATTGGGAGAATGTGTAAACTCCACACAGGAAGTGACCCAAGCTGGGAATTGAATCCTGGTCCCTGACGTTGTGAAGTAGAAGTGCTAACCACTGTACCAAAGTGCTGCCTGAAAATTAGGGGGCTTCAAAAATAAGATTTAATAAATCCAATAGGAAATTCCAAAAAAAAAGTTAAAATGGAAACCTCTCTATCATGTGGAATTGTTATAATGAATAGCAGAAATGCATTTGAGGAGAAGATAGATAAACACTGAGGATGTGAGGGAAAGGCTGAGTCACAGTTCCCCACCCCATCCTTAGCAATATTGATCCAAATCACTGTACTAAAGCAAGTTTGTGGAATTGTATTGTTTTTCCCTCTTTTAGGCTTTCCCAGACAATGCAGCTCGCAGGGAACTGGACAATCTGCCCGCAGTTTGTAACAATGAGGGATGCACTTGGAAAGGCACCATTAAGGAATACGAGGTGAGAGGAAAAGATTCAAACGGAAACAGAAAACTTTAAATGAATGTCTGGAGCTATACAGTGGGTCTGATGGCATCCTTGGCTGTTGTGGAAACTGGGCTGAGGAATGGAATATCCATTGACACCTGCTGTCTCAGCAAAGCAGCCAGCATAATTAAGGATCCTACGCACTCTGGATATTCTCTCTTGCACTTTCTGTCAGGAAAAAGATAAAAAAATGTGAGGTTGCATACCAATTCACTCAAGAACAGTTTCTTCCTTGCTGCTTTCAGACTTCTGAATGGACTTTGCTTTCATTACACTGATCTTTCTCTACCCCCTAGCTATGACTGTAACATTACATTCTGCATTCGCTTCTTTCCTTCTCTATGGACAGTATGTTTTGTCAGTACAGCATGCAAGAAACAATACTTTTCACTGTATGTTTATACACGTGACAATAATAAATCAAATCAAATCAATTCTGCTCAGATGTAGAGGCTTTGGAGAGGGTACAGAAAAGATTTACCAGAATGTTGCCCTGAATGTGGCCATTTCAGAGACTTGGGTAGAGCAGGGACAGGAATGGATGTTGCAGGTTCCGGGGTACAAATGCTTTAGTCGGAGTAGAGAAGGAGGTAGAAGGGGGGGAGGAGTGGCGTTATTGGTCAAAGACTGTATCACGGTGATCGAAAAGAAGTTTGATGAGGACTTGTCTGTTGAGGTAGTATGGGCTGAGATTAGAAACAGGAGAGGAGAGGTCACCCTGTTGGGAGTCTTTTACAGACCTCCTAATAGTTCTAGAGAGGTTGAGGAAAGGATTGCGAAGTCAATTCTGATTAGGAGTGAAAGTAGTAGGGTAATTGTGATGGGGGACTTTAACTTTGCTAATATTGATTGGAATAGCTATAGCTCTAGCTCGTTAGAGGGGTCAGTTTTCGTACAGAGTGTGCAGGAAGGTTTTTTGACTCAGTATGTAGATAGGCCAACTAGAGGTGAGGCTACATTGGATTTGGTGCTGGGCAATGAGCCAGACCAGGTGTTAGGCTTGGAAGTTAGTGAACATTTTGGTGATAGTGACCACAATTCGGTTACGTTCACCTTAGTGATGGACAGGGATAGGCATGAAGCTGGGGGCTGTAGTTATAGCTGGGGGAAGGGTAATTATGAGGCCATCAGGAGAGAATTAGGGTGCATAGATTGGACTAGGGAACTACAGGGACTGGGAACATCTGGAATGTGGTGCTTATTCAAGGAGCAGCTGCTGAGAGTCCTTGATAAGTATGTCCCTGTCAGGCAGGGAGGAAATGGACGAGTAAGAGAGCCTTGGTGTACGAAAAGAGTTGATTTGCTGGTTAAGAAGAAAAAGGAGGCTTATGTCAGGATGAGGCTTGAAGGCTCAGGTAGTGCAATGGATAGCTATAGATTAGCTAGGAAGGAGGTAAAAAGTGAATTGAGGAGAGCTAAGAGGGGACACGAGAAGATGTTGGCTGATAGGATTAAGGAGAATCCTAAAGCTTTCTTTCGATATGTTAAGAATAGAAGATTGGTTAGGGCAAGATTAGGGCCAGTCATAGACAGCAGTGGGAAGTTGTGCGTGGAGCCTGAAGAGATTGGTGAGGCACTGAATAAATATTTCTCTTCGGTATTCACGCAGAGTGCTGGAAATGTAGCTGTGGAGAGCACTGAGGTACAGGGTTGCAAATTGGGGAGTATTGTAGTAGATAGGGAGGATGTGTTAGAAATTCTCGAGGGTTTGAAGTTGGATAAGTCCCCTGGGCCGGACGGGATTTACCCTAGGATTCTCTGGGAGGCAAGAGAGGAGATTGCAGAGCCTCTGGCTCTGATCTTCAGGTCCTCGTTGGTTACGGGTGTGGTTCCGGAGGACTGGAGGATGGCGAATGTGGTCCCATTGTTTAAGAAGGGGAAGAGAGACCTTCCTGGGAATTATAGGCCAGTGAGTCTTACTTCTGTGGTGGGCAAGGTATTGGAGAGAATTATTAGGGATAGGATTTATAGTTATTTAGAGAGAAATGAATTGATTGGGGATAGTCAGCATGGTTTCGTGAAGGGTAGGTCATGCCTTACTAACCTCATTGAGTTTTTTGAGAAAGTGACCAGAGAGGTGGATGGGGGTAAGGCGGTTGATGTAGTATATATGGACTTTAGTAAGGCTTTTGATAAGGTGGCCCATGGAAGACTTCTACAGAAAATGCAGATGTGTGGAATAGAGGGTGATTTAGCTAATTGGATTAGGAATTGGCTGGCAGATAGAAGACAGAGGGTGGTGGTTGATGGGAGATATTCATCGTGGAGTTCGGTGACGAGTGGTGTGCCTCAGGGGTCTGTTTTGGGGCCCCTGCTGTTTGTAATTTTTATAAATGATCTGGATGAGGGTATTGAGGGATGGATCAGTAAATTTGCAGATGATACTAAAGTTGGTGGGTGGTAGATAGTGAAGAGGGGTGTTTTAGTTTACAGAGTGACTTGGACAAGTTGCAGAGCTGGGCGAGAGGTGGCAAATGGAGTTTAATGTGGAAAAGTGTGAGGTAATGCACTTTGGCAGGAACAATAAATGTGTAGAGTATAGGGCTAATGGTAGGGCTCTTAATAGTGTTGAGGAACAGAAGGATCTTGGTGTATGTGTCAATAGATCCCTGAAAGTAGGCAGTCAAGTGGATAAAGTTGTTAAGAAGGCTTATGGAGTCTTAGCTTTTATTGGTAGGGGGATTGAATTTAAGAGCCGCAGCATCATGTTGCAGCTGTACAAAACTCTAGTGCGGCCGCACTTGGAGTATTGTGTGCAGTTCTTGTCGCCACATTATAAGAAAGATGTGGAGGCATTGGAGAGGGTACAGAGGAGGTTTACTAGGATGTTGCCTTGTATGGAGGGCAGGTCCTATGAAGAGAGGTTGAAGGATTTGAGGTTGTTTTCGTTAGAAAGGAGGCGGCTAAGGGGGATCTTATTGAAGCATATAAGATGATTAGAGGTTTGGATAGGGTGGACAGTGATAGCCTTTTTCCTAGGATGGAGAAAGCTAGCACGAGGGGACACAACTTTAAATTAAGGGGTATGAGTTATAGGACGGATATCAGAGGTAGGTTCTTTACTCAAAGAGTGATTAGGGAGTGGAATGCCCTGCCTGCAGCTGTTGTAGATGCGCCAAGTTTGGTGGCGTTTAAGAGGTTAGTGGATAAGTATATGGATGAGAAGGGAATGGTTTAGTTAGGAGGGGCATTGCTTTTTATTTTGGTCGGCACAACATCGAAGGCCGAAGGGCCTGTTCTGTGCTGTATTGTTCTATGTTCTATGTTCTATATGGAGGGCACTGGCTTTGAGGAGAGGTTGGAGAAACTTGGTTTGTTCTCACTGGAACAACAGAGGTTGAGGGGCGACCTGATCAAAGTCTCCAAGATTATGAGGGGCATGGACAGGGTGGATAGTCAGAAGTTTTTTTCCAGGGTGAAAGAGTCAATTACTAGGAAACACAGATCTCAGGTGTGAGGAGCAAGTTTTTTACGCAGAGGGTGGTGGGTGCCTGGAACTCGCTGCTGGGGGAGGTAGTGGAAGCGGATTCAGTAGTGACTTTTAAGGGGCGTCTTGACAAATATATGAATAGGCTGGGAATAGCGGAATGTTATCCCTGGAAGGCTAGTGGGTTTTAATTCAGTCGGGCAGCATGATTGGTACAGGCTTGGAGGGCCGAAGGACCTGCTCCTGGGCTGTAATTCTTTTTGTTCTTTGTTCTGAAAGCTGGAAGCATTAGTAAAACATAGAAAAATGGAATGAGTGAGTGGGCGAGGACCTGGCAGATGGACTATAACGTTAGCAAATGTGAGGTTATCCACTTTGGTAGAAATAACAGTAGGAAGGATTATTATTTAAAGGGTGAAAAGCTGCAGCATGCGACGGTGCAGAGGGACCTGGGGGTCCTTGTGCACGAATCGCAAAAACCCAGTCTGCAGGTGCAGCAGGTGATTAAGAAGGTGAATGGAATGTTGGCCTTTATAGTGAGGAGGATAGAATATAAAAACAGGGAGGTCTTGCTGCAACTGTACAGGGCACTGGTGAGGCCGCAACTGGAGTATTGGGTGCAGTTTTGGTCGCTGCATTTGCCTGAAGGATATATTGGCCTCACTGCCCATTGTAAGTGGTGGAGGCTACCTCGCTGAATATATTTAATTCACGGGTGAATAGGTTTCTGATAGACAAGGTTATGGGGAGAAAGCAGGAAAGTGGAACTGATCCACTTCAGATCAGCCATGATCTTATTGAACGGCGGGGCAGGCTCGAGGGGCTAGATGGCCGACTCCTGCTCCTATTTCTTATGTTCTTAATTTGGAGGTGATTAAAAATACAGATGAGGGTTTCAGCAGCAGATGGGTGGTTGTGGGCAGTGTCATGGAGGTGAAAGTAGGTGGTATTTGTTGATAAAAAAGAAATGTGATTTGTAACTCGCTTTGGAATAAGATGTAAAGATTGGATGTGGTGAATGGGGATTTCCAAAGCGAAGGACATGGGTAGAGAATCCATTACAGGAAAATCTCCAGCTATGCACAGAAACCAAATGATTCAAATTTTCATAAACCTTTCAGGGTGATTAAACTCTAGGGATTTATTAGTTCTGATCTCATTCTTGTAAAGAGTTGTGCAAGTTCCATCTTAGTTCTGACTGAGTTGATTACCGTGATGTGGCGACACCAGCGTTGGACTGGGGTAAATACAGTAAAAAATCTTACGACACCAGTTTAACTGCCACTAGCCACTAGCTTTCAGAATGCTGCTCCTTCGTCAGGTGAGTGGGAATTCTGTTCACAAACGGGGCATATAAAGACACAAACTCAACTTGCAGAATAATGGCTAGAATGCGAGTCTTTACGGCTAATAGCATCTTAAAGATACAGACAATGTGAGTGGAGACAGCATTAAGCACAGGTTACAGGGATGTGTATTGTGTCCAAACAGGACAATTAGTGAGATTCCAGAAGTCCAGGCAAGTTGTGGAGTGTTACAGATAGTGTGACATGAACCCAAGATCCCGGGTGAGGCCATCCTCATGTGTGCGGATCTTGGCTATCAGTCACTGCACTGTCGTGTGTCGTGAAGGCCACCTTAGAACATAGAACATAGAACATTACAGCACAGAACAGGCCCTTCGGCCTTCGATGTTGCGCCGACCAATATAAAAAGCAATGACCCTCCAAACTAAACCATTCCCTTCTCTTCCATATACTTATCAAATAACCTCTTAAACGCCACCAAACTTGGCGCATCTACAACTGCTGCAGGCAGGGCATTCCACTCCCGAACCACCCTTTGGGTAAAGAACCTGCCTCTGATATCCGTCCTATAACTATCACCCTTTAATTTAAAGCTGTGTCCCCTTGTGCTAGCTTTCTCCATCCTAGGAAAAAGGCTATCACTGTCCACCCTATCTAAACCTCTCATCATCTTATATGTTTCAATAAGGTCTCCTCTTAGCCGCCTTCTTTCTAACGAAAACAACCTCAAATCCTCAGCCTCTCTTCATAAGACCTGCCTTCCATACCAGGCAACATCCTGGTAAACCTCCTCTGTACCCTCTCCAATGCCTCCACATCTTTCTTATAATGTGGGGACCAGAACTGCACACAATACTCCAAGTGCGGCCGCACTAGAGTTTGTACAGTTGCAACATGACGTTGCGGCTCCGAAATTCAATCCCCCTACCAATAAAAGCTAAGACTCCATATGCCTTCTTAACAACCTTATCGACTTGACTGCCTACTTTCAGGGATCTATGCACATACACACCAAGATCCCTCTGTTCATCAAGACTACTAAGCATCCTACCATTAGCCCTATACTCTACACATTTATTATTTCTGCCATAGTGCATTACCTCACACCTTTCCACATTAAACTCCATTTGCCACCTCTCGGCCCAGCTCTGCAACTTGTCCAAGTCCCTCTGCAAACTATAACACCCCTCTTCACTATCTACCACTCCACCGACTTTAGTGTCATATGCAAATTTACTAATCCATCCTTCAATACCCTCATCCAGATCATTTATAAAAATTACAAACAGCAGGGGACCCAAAACAGACCCCTGAGGTACGCCATTTGTCACCGAACTCCAAGATGAATATCTCCCATCAACCACCACCCTCTGTCTTCTATCTGCTAGCCAATTCCTAACCCAATTAGCTAAAACACCCTCTATCCCATACATCTGCATTTTCTGCAGAAGTCTTCCATGGGCCACCTTATCAAACGCCTTACTAAAGTCCATATATACCACATCAACTGCCTTACCCCCATCCACCTCCTTAGTCACTTTTTCAAAAAACTCAATGAGGTTAGTAAGGCACGACCTACCTTCACAAAACCATGCTGACTATCCCCAATCAATTCATTTCTCTCCAAATAACTATAAATCCTATCCCTAATAATTCTCTCCAATACTTTGCCCACAACAGAAGTAAGACTCACTGGCCTATAATTCCCTGGAAGGTCTCTCTCCCCCTTCTTGAACAATGGGACCACATTCGCTATCCTCCAGTCCTCTGGAACCACACCCATAACCAACGACGACCTGAAGATCAGAGCCAGAGGCTCTGCAATCGCCTCTCTTGCCTCCCAGAGAATCCTAGGGTAAATCCCGTCCGGCCCAGGTGACTTATCCAACTTCAAACCCTCGAGAATATCTAGCACATCCTCCCTATCTACTTCGATACCTTCCAGTTTGCTACCCTGTACCTCAGTGTTCTCCATAACTACATTTACATCAACCTGCGTGAATACCGAAGAGAAATATTTATTCAGTGCCTCTCCAATCTCTTCAGGCTCCACGCACAACTTCCCACTGCTGTCTATGACTGGCCCTACTCTTGCCCTAACCAATCTTCTATTCTTAACATATCTAAAGAAAGCTTTAGGATTCTCCTTAATCCTATCAGCCAACGTCTTCTCGTGTCCTCTCTTAGCTCTCCTCAATTCACTCTTTAGCTCCCTCCTGGCTAATCTATAGCTATCCATTGCACTAACCGAGCCTTCAAGCCTCATCCTGACATAAGCCTACTTTTTCCTTTTAACCAGCAAATCAACTTTTTTTGTACACCAAGGTTCTCTTACTCGACCATTTCCTCCTCGCCTGACAGGGACATAATTATCAAGGACTCGCAGCAGCTGCTCCTTGAATAAGCTCCACATTCCAGATGTTCCCAGTCCCTGTAGTTTCCTAGTCCAATCTATGCACCCTAATTCTCTCCTGATGGCCTCATAATTACCCTTCCCCAGCTATAACTACTGCCCCCAGCTTCATGCCTATCCCTATCCATCACTAAGGTGAACGTAACCGAACTGTGGTCACTATCACCAAAATGTTCACCAACTTCCAAGCCTAACACCTGGTCTGGCTCATTGCCCAGCACCAAATCCAATGTAGCCTCACCTCTAGTTGGCCTATCTACATACTGAGTCAAAAACCTTCCTGCACACTTTGTACAAAAACTGACCCCTCTAATGAGCTAGAGCTATAGCTATTCCAATCAATATTAGTAAAGTTAAAGTCCCCCATAACAATTACCCTATTACTTTCACTCCTGACCAGAATTGACTT